>JAHHFK020000138.1:0-410449 GCA_024533555.2 Aedes koreicus | reverse complement strand
CACGGTAAATCTGGAAAACTCATTATATGACTATATTTTGCACATTTTCAAGATTATAGTTGATACGTCAAAAAGTGACTAGTTTTTATACACTAATGAAGAGTACTTTTTACGCCTTTTCAAGTATGTCAAAGGCGTCAAAAAATGTGTAAAAAGTAGGCACCACTGAGAAAAGAAAATTAACTCTGCCCGTGAATTGATGCTGACGCCTTTTTCAAAAAAGCATTTATTTTGTAATCACCGTGTTTACGTTCCGGAATTGTTTTAGGCTGTTGCAGTATTGAAAATGGAGTAAATATACAATAAGTTGGATACAGGCGTATTCGTGGAGTTGACAGGTAAGTTAAATATTTGCTTTCGTGAGTAATTACAAATGTTTAACACTTTATGAAACAGAACAGGTCTTCCATACCCTGTGGCCGGATGCAGTTATAAGATATACTTTATTAGAAACGAGTCATTAAGCTTAGGACCGAGCTTGGAGCCGATGTGTTGGTACTTCCTGAGCAAAACAATTATATTCATTTTCTTCTTGACTAACCAGCCGCTGCTATAAGGTTAAAATAAATAGTTCCAGAACGTCTGTTAATCAACTCTGTAACAAAATGCGTGAATAATTTTTTGCGCAAAACCTCTAGATAGGTATTTATAATTTTTATTTCTTCAATTAATAAACATGACTGTGTAATTTATTGATGTCTTTTTCACTTTCTAATTTGAATTTCGGAATTGAGCCATTTTCAGCCATACTCGAGCAATATTGATTTTTTAAAATGCGTAAAAAGTACACATCTGTTATGATCTCAAAAGGAGTAAAAAGTATGCCTGTTTACTTTCCAAAAGGAGTAAAAAGTATACATATTTTACTTTTCAAAAGGAGTAAAAAGTATGCATTTTACTCTTTTCAAGAGGAGTAAAATGTATGCACATACTGACGTATATTCAGTTTACGCCAAAGGGAGTAAAAGTAATATACTCCTTTTTGGAGTAGTCCCAGTTTCCCTCGAAAAAGCATACTTTATAGTCATAATAGCGTAAATTGAGATTACCGTGTATAACAAGTAGAAATGTTATTTGTAGATAAGCAGAAGTTTCAGGACAACGCGATTCGTTATATACATCGTGAAGGTTCTACCGGTCGATGTGCAATCGATACCACTAGCAACTGAAAATATTTGCAGACAGTTCTGGATGTTGGCAATTTCATTTTCGGAAACGACACCCTAAGCTGTCAACAAAAATGGCGTGATGAAGGATGACGACTTTCCGAAAAAAAAAAAAAAGCCCAGAACTGTAGTGAAACGTATGGTGGCTATGGATCGTCCACTCTTCGTTGAATCGATCACATATTTACCACCATCTTCCTCTAGCATCCGTCGAATGGGAGATCCTTAAGCATTTAACTAATCATGTTTTTTGTTGTTGCATGAAGCACGTAATCAATTATAATGTTAGAAATTGGAAATATTGGATGCCGCCTTTCAAACATGCCCTACGCTCAATCTCAACTACTTCTATTTAATTTCACAACCTGCCGTGCTCTCACGGACCTATCAATACTTTCTCTTCACATCTTTGGTTCTAGCAGAAATTGCCGTCCACTCCTAGGGTTGTATGTTGATAAGAAGGATAATTCCAATTTCAAACATTTTGATCCTTAAGCAGTTGATTGGCCCATTAGCAGCGGCAGTTGACGTCACCATAAACAGAAACAAGTTAAAATACCATCTCCAGGGCATTGCAGATGAAGTTCGAAATTCATCGGCGAAGGAAATTCGAATCAAGCTAATATCGCTGAAAATTGATTCCGCAAACGTCTCATCGAATGGCTTATAGTCAAAAAGGTGCTATCTCGGCAAATGAACGAGGCTGTGCCACGTACCGTTGTGTGCAGCATCTACGATTGTACTCTTTTGACGGACGAAAAGGAGTTGTTCGAAAGGTGGAGCACTTCGTTGAACATCTGGATGACACCGTTCGAATTGAGTACTGATTGTTCAAGAGGGACAACTAGAATTAACGTCTTTTCGAACTTTTTTACTTGTTATTGATTAGGCAACTTGTTCACCAAAGGCAAGATTCTTCACTTGGGTAAAACCAGCGTAAGCTAGATGTATTCGTTACGCGAGAATGTACCATGATCTAGCTTAAATCGATGGTGAACCCAGCATCAAGAAGGTGAAAATTGAGGAAGGATGCAATGGACCGAGCATGCCGTCAGGTTGCGAATTAACAACCCGGTCAAAATGGCGTTCGCTTCTGATCCGGATGATACGAAACGACGGGTCGCGCAACGTACGAGTTGGCAGAGCCATATTGAGCAGAACATAACAAGCATGGATGGTCCAAAAAATTGGAAGGCTTTGGCCTTGAACCTAGGTAGAGCTGATCGAAGCCCCCGTTGAGGACGGCTGGAGTAGTTTCAAAGCATCCATTAACAACACATCAGAAGGTAGGGGTTTGTGGATAGAAATCGACGAGTTTTAGACGAGAAGAATGCAGCTCGGGCGATGATGCTGCAGCAAGGAACCCGTCAAAATGAGGAGCTAAACAAACAAAAAGGCGAAGACAGCAAACTAAGCGCCGCCAGGAGGAGTGGGAGTGCGAAATAATGGAGCAGCTGTATGGTTCTCGAGAAACGCGAAAGTTCTAAAACGTATCCCACAAAAGGCTCTGTCCCGCGAGCCAAAATGTGTCGGAATAAGGTTGGAGGTATCTTGACGGATGAACGTGAGATGATCGAAAAGTGGAAGCAGCACTACGATGAACACCTGAATGGCACAGAGGCGGAACATCAAGACAGCAGAACAAATGACTTCATAGTAACGGCGGCCAAAGGAGACGTGTCAACTCCCACGTAAGTAATGTTAAGAATGCTATTAAAGAGCATAAGAACAGCAAGGCAGCTGGGAAGGATGTTATCGGAGCGGAACTTATAAAAATGGGCCGGGATAGTTTGGCAAATTGTGTTTGGCAACCGACTAATAGTCAGGATCTGAGATACAGAACAGCTACCGGAGAAGAGGAAAAAGGGAGTTACATACCCAATCTACAAAAAGGGTGACAAGTTAGTAAGGAAGAACTAACGAGCGATCCAGATCATCTACCGCCGTCTATCACCGCTCACAAGCAGATTTGTGGGATGTTATTCAGTCGGTTTTGTGAACGGATTGACAACAGTCCAAATCTTCATCGATTTCAAGGCTGCATACGATACTATTGATCGTGAAAAGCTATGCAATATTATGGACGATAACGGTTCTACTGGGAAACTGATTAGACTGATCAATGCAAAGATGAATGGTGTATAGTGCTGTGTGAAGATATCGGGTAAGTTATCGAACTCGTTTGATACACGCAAAGGACGGCAAGGTGGTGGCCTTTCCTGCCTCCTGTTCAATATTGCGCTAGAAAATGCTATGAAACGTGCGGGCTTTAACATGACGATGTAGATATGGTCGGGAGAAAGCTCCAGACGATTACTGAGCAGTACACCAGGCTAAAACTTGAAGCAGAAAAGTATCCCGAAGGTCACTAAAGCTAGAAGGGGAGAATGAGCGCGACACGTTGTAAGGATGCCAGACAACAACCCCGCAAAAATAGGGTTTGCCTCGAATCCGGTCGGTACACGGATAGACGTATTGGAGCGTAGTGAGATAGGTGGTTATACCAAGTGGAGCAAGACCTAGGAAGTGTACGTAGGTAGACGTAGTTTAAAATAGATGGTTGTTTTCCCAATGAAAAATCACCATCACATAATGTGAATGGAATGGGAATGTGAATTTTTCAGCATTGTCACCATTACTGCCCAAATAAATTAGTGATGCTCATCTTACCCCAATTGGTGTAGGAATATTTTAGTTTTTATAAAATTACCTGTCATAATATAATTTGAATGTGGCACCTTCAGACAATAATCACCGAGGATAAAATTAATCCACTGTGCAGGTAATCAATGCACAAATTGGAAATAGAAGTTAAACTGTTTTTTGCACGATCCAAATACATATTATATTTTTAGCGAGTACACTACAGTAAATCACACACTGTGTTAACTGCTCTGTATTTTTTTCAGATTTTTTTTAAGGTATGTTGCATCAACGGTTATTAAAGAAGTGATTCTCAAGCATTCCTATCGAATAAACTCTCAATTATTGTTATTTGGACAACATGCTCGCCTTGCCCCATATGTCCACCCCCTTCCCTAAAACGCCCAATATACTTAATATTACATTGTGGATTTTTGCTACAAGAAATCAGTATGAATTTCATTATGTGCCTTAAAAAAGATGCTAAAACATATAAAGTGCCCAGGTAACAAGCTGCATATTTCGCCAAAAATAGTTACATGGGGCTGATAAACGGTTATTATAGAACTTACTAGCCATATATGAGCATTAAGTTGCAATTTTGGCAAAATATATGCCTTACTGGTTATTGGATGAGGTAACCTGGAATCGAAGCATGGACGTTCAGGGCCAGGGTCGTGATCACTCGTCTAGCAATGCTTGATATTAGGAAATGCTTAGGGCGTACAAGGTCAAGTAAGAATTGTTTTAGTCGTTCGCAAGTCCGGAGCAATTTGCGATTAGGGCAAACATGCAAATTTTTTTTTTTTCAATGCAATGCATAATTAAATAATATGTTTTGAACTTTTTGTCCTGATTGTACTTTATTTTTATTCATTAAATATTGTTTCCGCAAAGGGCGTAGTGTTATTTCATCATCAAAACAATATACTGTGTGATTTTCCCCATATTGATTTTTTAAGAAGTGAAAGGCGTAATTTAAATCAAAACATGAACTTGGCGTAAAGTCAAAGGTTATACTGACAAAATAATTAAAGCAACGGCGAAATCTATGAAAATGTCAAAAATAGGGGAGTATTATAGGGCTGTATTCCAATTCGCGAATTAATTTTAATGTTCGCTTAAACTTTTTTTTTTTATATATTCATTTATTTGTACAGGCTCAATCGGTTCGCTTAAACTTGACAGATGGAAAGTAATCGACTAAGTCTGCTACTTTAGCTGACTTATTTCTGACAGACGGTAACTCAATTTTGACAGACACCATATCGACAGTTTTTCGATCGATAACAAAGGGATTTTAATCGATTAATTGATAATTTTCCATCTGTCAAGTTTAAGTAAAATTAAAATTAATTCGTGAATTGGAACACAGCCTAAGGCGATACTTTTTTTTCCAGTACATGTGGGGCTAAAATTGAAAATGGCGTAATCAAACACACTAGCATTGACAGGCGAATATTAAAAATGAGCAAATTTCAATGAAGAACAGTCGAATTTCCATCAGTATTATATATAAATCAGAAGCTACCTTTGTTCTCTGTCTGAATTCTAATTTATACGTTAATTTGTAAATTACGATTTGAAAATCTACTTGCAATATTACAGTCATTATTCCCCTTTTGTTTACATTCTACATGTTCGCCCTAATCGCAAATTGCTCCGGAAGTGTCGTTTATAAGTTGTTTCTTATGAAATTCTTAAGATTATTCGTCTGTTCTGCCCTCAACCATCCCACGCTCTTCGGCATAAATGTTTGCTATCTGGGAGAAATTAATGAAGACCACTTCTCGATTGAACGTTGACAACAATAGATATTAATTATTCAGGGTGATGATGTTCATATGAACTCCATCAACTCACCTTGCTACAATTCTCCAGGTTCCTACCTGATTGCATTTCTCATGTGCAGTTCATCCGAGTTTAAATGTCAAGGCATATGTTCGACTCCATTCATCCATTCCTTGCCAAATCTCGTCTAACACGAGAAAATTGCCTAAGATTTTTGATCTATTCTATTCGTCGGCTTCCCAACATCATAATGCCACTGTACACCAACTAACGACTAATAAAACAAAAACATTTGCAGAGTACAACCAATGCTAACAAGTTTGTTTTGTTCTTCAACTGTTCAGACTGTCCTCCAATCAATCGGAATCATGTAGGAACATACATCGAAGAACAAACTATGCATAGCAGCTGGAACAAGAAAACCGCTGTTTCGATTTCCCTTCTTACCTAAGTACATCGCTACGAGGTCATGCAGGCAACTCGTGCACATGAATAACATAACACAAGATACGTAGGGCTGTACATTACTATATAGGTACAACGACGGGGGCATAGCGCAAAGCGGTAAAAGTCGCTTCACTATTCCATCTGCTCTTTATGGTTCCTTTCGTGCACGTCGTCATGTGGGTCTTTTTTTCGGGGAGATTCACTGAGCTTTACAATGGTCTCATCTCATCTTTCACCTCCGCTTTCTGGTTAGCGAATGAGAAGAAATGAGCATTCGCGGTCGTCAATTATGCAGTTTGCAAAGATGCAATATTTTTTCTAGTTTCAGTTTGAATACAGGACGTATTACTGTTAAATGGATACATACCAAAACCAAAGCATCAATTTTACGAGTCTATTACTGCCGTGAATCGCATATTTATTAGTCACATAGGAAATCGCAAGATTGTTACAAATATGCGATTTACGGTATATTAGTTATAGTTCAACAAAATAAAACCGATGCCTGTCAATTACTGATTATACGGATTGAATACCTCATTCAAAGATTAGTTTTCAATAAGCCTGACCATTTCCCTTCATTATCAGAACCTCAAGCTACATTGTTTTCAAAAAAAAAAAAAAAAAAAAACCTCACTCACGTCACATCAGATTCTGAGATACAGTAGATAGTTGTTTGGCAACACTGCTTATAGTTTTCTTTTCGGATGTACGTTTTTCACTGATGAAGTGACCTAACCTACATTAGCACACTCCAGCCACTTCGAATGGTGAGTCGTGAGATGTAGACCGTGAGTAGCCAGGAGCGAAAAGCATCGAGGAAAAAAAAAGAAAAACTACGTCAAAAGGACGCAATTACGTATTGCATTGCCTGGCAGCCTTGAGCCCACCGTTTTCATATTCCTAGTTGTTAATCTATCCTAACGCGTAATGCCACTTGTATTATTCATATAAAAACCATCTTTTATCCGAGAAAATTACTCTCCGCTGCTTGTTTATGGCGAAATTCCACACCCGCAGACATTCTCCGACGGACCGAGACAGACATTGAAGCAGCAGCACATTTTTCCACACATATTTTTTCGCACCATCCGGACACAATTTTCGACGAACTTCACCACTCTCATAAGACTCATCACTGGTCTTAACCAGTAGCCATATTTTCCTTCACTTATGTGCGGAAATTTAACGCGAAAACTCAGAAAATATTCTTACTTTTTCAATCGTGACAAAGTCAACAAGAACGCATTCACTCACACATTACAGTCGCTCACTACTCTCTAGGCAGTTCACATCACTCGATCGCGCTGCTAGCCGTTTGGTTTTAGTTTGCACGCACTCTTCTCGTCGTCATCCGTCCGTCGCAAGGGTCGGTTAATGCCCAAAGAAAACGCTGTTGAAAAGGTGAGCCTGAGAGAATGAATAAGGCTACAATTTTCGTTCGATAATCCGTTTCGCATTTCTCTCACTCCAATGTATGAATATTGGATTCATGACGTCATTAGAACTCGCTAATACAAATCTAAAACAAAAATGAAACCGTAAAAAACATTGGTCATGACAGATTATTTTCAGCGCGAAGCACACAAGGTATATATATATGTTCATATATTCAACGACCAGCACGCTCGTTCGTAGTTACTCAGAACTGAGTAGAAAACGACTCAGTTTCGTTAAAACTACCCTAATTAGAGTATTTAAAGGGTTACTCATTTTTGATTGACTAGGTCAGCTGTCAAAATTAGAGTAAACATTACTCAATCAAGCTTGCTTGTATTTTCTCAAACTGAAAAGAAAACGACTCAGTTTTGTTAAAAGTGGAACTGCCATAATTAGAGTAGCTATAGCCCATTTTCATAAAATAGACTGAAACGTCAAGCCATGGGTAAGGCCATTTATGAAAGTGGGTAAATCTTACTCGGTTCTTCATAGATCTGGTTCAATTCTTAATTAAGCTGTTAGACTATAGTGAAAACCCGGCAGCGTTAGTCGCCATTTTTCCAATGGAGCAGATTACAGCGAAATGCAGCGGATTGGATACGGAAACGTTCCGCAGATTGAAAGGTATTATAATTTTTTTTCTATTTTCTAATAATTACCCAAACAAAATCCATTCTAGAAATTCGATTTGTTCAATCAACGAAACCAACCACTTCCAACAGAGCCTGTCCGAGCTGATCATAGTCAGTCCACCAAGGAAGTCCCGCGATGCACCAATGGGCACTAGCACCGGATTATGGACGCCGTGATGAGTGTTGTTGAAGATCAACTGCAGGAGGAGAGCAACCCTTCGATGATTTCGCTAGCGGGTGCTGTACAGGGATTGGGCTACTGCCTGGTTAACTTGCTCGCTGTTTGTATATGTGTATGTGTGCATGTGTGTATTTATGAAAGAATTTATGAATGAATGATGTACTCGATTTTTCAACTCCGGCCCAATATTGGTAGGAAATAAAAAATTCCAGTAACTCGAACTTTAATCAGAGGTAAACATTATTACCATCTATAACCATACCACAAATAAAATATTGAAACTCAAAAGTAGACAAACCCTTTTTTCCAAGGAATACAAAAATCCGTTTTACCCAATTTCCATAAAAACCGCATTTTATAAAAACGGGTAGCACTAACCCAACATCAAATAAATCGACGTTTACCCAAATTTGGGTCGCCCCCGTTTCCCATTTTTTAATAAAAAAAATTTTAAATTTTTGGGTCCCCTTTTCATAATTTTGAAAAAAACCGAAAGAGCGTGTGGCACATATAACAAAATTAGAAAAAAAACTACACAAAATTTTATATCACAAAAAAAAAAAAATAAAAAAAGGGGAGCGAGAAAAACATACACCAAAAAAAAAATAATATTATTTTTTTTAAAAAAAAAAAAAAAATTTTTCCTTCCCTTTAACTCCCCCACCCCTTCGCAATCCATTTCCGATGTATCGACTAAACCTTGGACTGAACCACGTTTTTCGCATTTGACAGCTTTATTATAATTACTCACCCGCATAATCACAAACCATTCCTGGACCATTTCCCTTATTGTTGACGACCGTTTCCATTATTTTTACGACATTTACCCTTATATTTGACAACTATAAACTAACAATCTCCTATATAGTTTTAACAATATGTCAGATGGTAAAAGGCCAAATAACAATATGCTGAATAGGCGGTTAAGTTAGGTTACCATAAAAAAATGGCATTTTCACGAACAATATTTTTGCTGTACTCTATGCCAAAAAGTTGATATATAATCCAGACCGAGTGCAGACAATAAAAAACCTTTCAATGACACTATGGCATAGATTAACAATATGTGTTAATGTAGAGGTTGTATGGTGAAAATGAGATTAAACTATTTGATAACAATAACATAAAATGTGATAATATATCTTACATTCGAAATATAGTTTTGACTATATAGCAAATTGTTTTTCGTTATGGTTTTTTAAAAAAAAACATTTTTAACAACAAACAAAATAACATTCACTCTCCCCCATTGAATTTTCTCTCTTTTTTACACATCAAACAAAAAAAAAAAAAAAAGAAAAAATAACCCTATTTAAAAAAAATCTGAACGAGCGTGAGGGTTGTGAGGGTCCATGACATCTATATTTATAAAGTCTGGGGCAACGCACTGCTTGCTTGTATTGAATACAAAAATAGAGTAAACATTGCTGAGCCGACGAGTGATGACATAACACTATTTAAATTTCTATGGACGTGCAAAGGCTCAGATAAAAAAAAAAATCGGTTCAAATGTTTATTATAAATGCTGAATTGTGGAAATAATCAAGATATAAATGCCATTTATTGAGCAGAAGCATTTCTTCCCGAAAACATGGGTTATTTATATTGGATAGCAACCGACCAATGCTGTATAGCAACTATCTGTTAACAAAACGTAGTAGTCTTAGAGTTGAATTCAATAAAGATTTTTCATAACTTCCATGTCAATACTTAACAAACCTGGACGTGTTCATTATTCCACTCTGCCTATTTAATAGGTTATGGGCCAGGACAGTAAGGAAGTTAAGTTTTATTTAAAGATTGAAAACGATATCAAGATGTCTGAAGCTCTGGCTGTTTAACGGCAGCAATTTTGGGAATTGGAAATTCAGGATTGAAGTCCTGATAGAAGACCGGAACTTGCTTGGCTGTTTGACGAAGGCTATCGACGAGGAAGAGTATGCGAGGGATCTGGCGACGGATACTGCGGAAATCCGTGCACAAAAGAAGAAGCAACTCGAAGAACGATGGGCCTTGCACAGAAAATGTAAGAACCTCCTGATTCATCGAATTTCTGAGGACCAGCTAGAGTATGTCAAAGCCAAGAAGACGGCCAAAGATGTCTGGGACGCCCTGAAAAATGCTTTCGAGCGCATTGGGATTACAGGCAAGCTTATATTGAAGAAGCAATTCCAAGAGCTAAAGCTGGCTGAAGGCGGAGACGTGAAGGCTTTCTTGCTTCGCTTCGAGAAGATTCTGCGAGAATTAAGGGCGGCGGAAGTCAGCATGCAGGAAGAAGATGTGGTGTGTCAGCTTTTGCTGGCGCTGCCCAAATCCTACGAAGCGCTCATAACGGCCGTGGAGACGATACAGCCTGAAAATCTTACACTGGAATATGTGAAGAAGCGGCTCCTGGACGAGCAGGTGAAACGAGCTAATTCAAGTTCTGCTGGAGATGCGGAATGTTCCGGAGAATCGGCGTTTGCTGGTAAGAAGATGGGATTAAAATGCTTTGGCTGTGGAAAGTTTGGGCATAAACGATCTGAGTGTCCGGAAAATCGTCCTACTGAAGAATCTGGACCAGGTCGGTATCAAAAAACCGGAGGAAAGTTTCGAAAGCAAAAGTCTGGAGCCAAAGTTGCCGAGGAAATGACGTTTGTTGCTACAACGACCCTGGAGCGTACATCCGTTGCTATGATGGCAGAGAAAACTATCGATTGGATTCTTGACTCTGGCGCGACGGACCATATGGTGCGGAACAAAGACTTCTTCGATGAGCTGCATCCGTTGGACAGGAAGGTGCGTATTGCGGTGGCCAAATCTGGTGAAGCACTTATCGCCGAGTATGCAGGATCCGTGAAGGTGAACATGTTGGTCGGCAAGACGAAGGTCCCAGCTGTAGTGAAGGATGTTCTCTACGTACCACAGTTGGAATGCAACTTGTTCTCGGTGCGACGCGTTGAAGACAACGGGATGGCAGTAAAGTTCTCAAACGGAACAGTGACCATAATGAAGGATGATCGTATAGTTGCTACAGGTAGGCGAGCTGGTCAACTGTACAGGATGGACATCGAGCTGGGTAATGTGTCTGACTCAGCGTCTGGTGGTTCGTGCGTAGCAGATGCGATGGCTTCAAAGAAGGACGTTATCGATTTGTGGCATCGGAGATTCGGCCACTTGGGAACGGCGAGTATGAAGACTCTATGGAAGCATGGAATGGTGCAAACGACGACAAAGATCTCCGATTGGTCTGAGCAATGCATTTGTGAAGTGTGCCTGCAAGGGAAGCAAACCAGACAGCCGTTCGACGACGTTGGAGAGCGACGTGCGTCTCGCCAACTGGAAATCATCCATTCGGACGTGTGTGGTCCGTTTACACCAAGAACGTGGAACAGTAAGCGTTTCTTTGTTACGTTCATTGACGACTTTAGTCATTTCACGGTCGTATATCTTCTGGAGTCCAAGGACAAAGTGCAATCCAAGTTTGAGGAGTATTGTGCTCGAGTGACGGCGTTCTTCGGTACTCGAGTGTCCCGGCTGAGATGCGACAACGGAGGAGAGTATACTGGAAAATCGTTCCAAAAGTTCTGCCGTACTCAAGGTATCAGCGTGGAAGCAACCGTCCCGTATAGTCCACAGCAGAATGGATTAGCGGAACGAATGAACCGCACGCTATTGGAGAAGTCGCGGTAGATGGTGCACGATGCAGGGCTGAAGAAAACCATGTGGGGTGAAGCGATTCTGACTGCTGCGTACGTGAGCAACCGGAGTCCAACATCAGCCCTAAAAGAGAAGAAGACACCGTATGAGGTATGGTATGGCAGAAAACCCAACATCGATAAAATACGAGTCTTCGGTTCTGTGGCATACACTTGGGTGCCACAAGAAAAACGAGGAAAGTTGGACCCAAAGTCGGAGAAAAACGTTATGGTTGGCTACACTACAAACGGTTATCGAGTCTAGGATCCACGCAAGCGGAAGATTTCTATTGCGAGAGATGTGGTATTTGACGAGAAACTAGATGGTACTGGCTCCACAGAGAACCGTGCCGAACCGGTGCTGTATAGGGACGAAGAGGCAGAAGATCCTGAAGATCAACCGGAACTAATCGCTATCAAACCAGTAATGGAGCAACCATCAAACCCGATCGATGACCAGCCTGAGGAGACAGAGACAGACGAGAGAGAAGATTACCTGACATCCGAAGAAGACGATGCTGATACCGCGCTCCCTTCACAACTAGAACGTGTCAACTGCCAAGCAGAAGTGATCACGAGGCGAAGCGAACGGGAGCGCAAACTTCCCGGTAAGTTGCTTGACTTTATTACCGGCTTACGAGCATCTACTGCTGCTGAATGTACCACAGGAAATTCCGAAGACAGTGAGGATTCGGCGCTAGCCTATGCGTTGAATGCTGAAACGTTCGTGGAGAACTTGCCGACCACGATTGATGGATTGCGACGAAGTGACTGGCAGCAATGGAAGGAGGCCATCACCAGCGAGATGACGTCACTACGGAAGAACAAAACCTGGGAACTCGTTCCGATACCGCAAGGCAAGAACATCGTCAACTGCAAATGGGTTTTCAAAATCAAGAGAGATGAAGCTGGAAACGTCGACCGGTACAAAGCCCGCCTGGTCGCCAAGGGCAACTCTCAACGCAAGGGCTATGACTACGACGAAACTTATGCACCAGTAGCGAAGGGGACCACGGTACGTGTGCTGTTGGCAGTGGCGAACCAAATGCAGTACCACATGCACCAGATGGACGTCAAGACCGCATTTTTGAATGGACAGCTGAAGGAGGAAATATTCATGCGACAACCCGAAGGATTCGTGCGAGGTGACCCTGGGCTCGTCTGTCGTTTGAAGAAATTGCTTTATGGACTGAAGCAGGCCTCACGGAGCTGGAATTTGGAGTTCCATAACTTCGTCCTTGAGTTAGGCTTTCAACGTTTCAACCTGGATAGCTGTCTCTACTGGTGGAGAGAAGGAGAGAATGTTATCTATCTCCTATTGTACGTTGACGACATAATTTTGGTGTCGAACCGCCTGGATATCGTCGCTGAAATAAAGAAAAGGCTATCAGCAAGATTTGAAATGACTAATGTCGGTGAGTTGAAGATGTTCCTGGGACTCAAGATCGATCGAGATCAAGCAAAGGGGACAATGAAGATCAGTCAAAATAAATACGTAGATGATCTGCTGCACCGTTTTGGTATGACGGACTGCAAGCCTGCACCGACGCCGCTGGAACCAAACCTCAAGCTAGAGCGACGCAAGAGTGAACCTGTGACCTCTGAACCGTACCGTGAGTTGATAGGGTGTTTGTGGCGCTTTCATCATGGCCGGACATTAGCGCTGCTGTTAATTTCTTCAGTAAGTACCAATCTGCACCCACAACCGAGCACTGGAGTCATCTGAAGCGCATTCTACGGCACATGAAGGGAACCGCAAACTACGGGTTGATTTTCCGGAGGAATGAAGAATCGGCGCCACTGGAAGGATATGCTGACGCTGACTGGGGTAACGACCCGAACGACCACCGATCAATCTCGGGTAACGTATTTCAAGTGTTCGCTTCAACAGTTTCCTGGATGACCCGCAAGCAGAGTACCGTCGCACTATCTTCAACTGAAGCTGAATATGTTTCTCTCAGCCATGCTGTTTGTGAAGCAATCTGGCTAAGAAACCTCATTGTCGAGCTCGGAATCAAGCTGGAACATCCTGTAGTTCTCCATGAAGATAACCAGTCGTGTATCTGTATCGCTCAAGAACCACGTGACCACAAGAGGATGAAACACGTGGATATTCACTACAATTTCATTCGGGATAAGCTGCAAGACGGTACATTCAAGATCCAGTACATTCCGACAAGTGACCAGTTAGCAGACCTGTTCACCAAAGGGCTAGCTCGTGGACCTTTCGAGACACTAAGAACCAAACTAGGATTATTCGGTTGAGTAGGGGTGTTGCTGTATAGCAACTATCTGTTAACAAAACGTAGTAGTCTTAGAGTTGAATTCAATTAAGATTTTTCATAACTTCCATGTCAACACTTAACAAACCTGGACGTGTTCATTATTCCACTCTGCCTAATTAATAATTTATAAAATAAAAAGAAGAAAAAAAATATTTTTTTTCTCACACTCTCCCCCCCCCCCCCGGGAAAAAAAAAGTGAAATTCCCCTCCCCCACAACCCGGAAACGGTTGAAAAAAAAAAAAAAAAAACACAAAAAAAAAAAAAAAACCACCCGCCCCCCCCCAAAAAAAAAAAAAAGGAGGCACTTCCCCCCCCCTTTTGTGCGGGGCGCAAAGGGGGGGGGGGTTTATGTTAAAGAGGAAATTTTTTTTTTTTCCCCAAAATTGTTGTGGCTACTGGGCCAGACCTTATATAGACGTCATTGGTTGAGGGTCACCACAATATATACGTTTGCGTTCCGTTAACCCTTTTGTGTTAGACAAAAAAAAACACCTTTTAACCCTTATGCATTCGACAAAAAAAAACACCTTTAAGTGATCGACAGGGTACCCGGGTACCCACCAAATTCAAATGATTACAGCTCTGGCAATTATGGTCCAAATCACAGTGACGTCACACTGACGCTCGTCGAAAAGTCTCTTGGTGAGCAGGCGATAGTTAGAGCTCTCTCACAGGAGACTGTGATCGAGCGCAAGGATCTTGACGAGATCACAACAGAAGACGAGCTGAGGAGGGCACTGAAGAGGCACTGCGATCTTGGAGATGCACCAATGACAATCCGGTTGAGGAAGGCGTACGGTGGCACACAGACGGCGGCGATACGTCTGCCGACAGCTGCAGCCAACAAGTTGTTGGAGTCGGGTCGAGTAAACGTTGGGTTGTCGGTTTGCTCACTGAGAGTCGTCCCTCGGGTTCCAAAGGAATTGGAGAGATGCTTTAAGTGCATGAGATTTGGTCACCAGGCGATCTGATCTCGTCCAGCTGATCTGGGCAGGAAATGCGGGGAAAAGGATCACTTTGCAAGATACTGCACAAAGCAACAGAGACGCATGCTTTGCAAAAAGCAGGACGGCAATGACTACATGACGGGGGGCTACATGTGGCCTGTATATAAAAAGGCGACAGCAGGTCGGCATTAATAGAGGTAACCCAAATAAATCTCAATCATTGCGACATAGCATAGCAACTGTTGTGGCAGTCAACAACAGAAACAAAGTGTGACGTCGTAATCATTGCGGACCGTATCGTGTTCCTCCCGATAACGGAAACTGGGTAGCAGATAGAGCGATGGCTGCGATACAAGTGGTGGGCAGATTCCCCATCCAGGAATTAGTGTCTAGTTCATCGTGATCGCCAAAATCAACGGGATCTTTGTATGCTGCTGCTATGCACCCCCAAGAATGACCATGGAGCTGTTCCACCAGATGCTGGATGCACTGACTGAAAAGCTCATCGGAAGAAGGCCGGTCGTCATCGAAGGAGACTTCAATGCTTGGGCTGTGGAGTGGGGCAGCAGATGTACCAACGCTAGAGGGTGCAGCCTTCTAGAAGCTCTGGCAAAGCTGGAAGTTAATCTATCAAACATAGGTTACATCAGCACTTTTTGCAGGGACGGTCGTGAATACGTAATCGATGTTACCTTCTGTAGTCCGTCGCTGATGACAAATATGAACTGGAGAGTGTGTGAAGAGTATACCCATAGTGACTATCTGGCGATCCGGTATAGCATCGGCCAGCGAAATCCTGTCGCAATACGAAGGACAAATAGTTGCGAGCGGAAGTGCAAGACGAAGGTCTTCGACAAGGAACTCTTTGTTGAGGCACTTCGGTTCGAGAACGAACTCTCGAACCGAAACGCGGACGAGCTGACGAATACGTTAGTAAAGGCATGCGACGCAAGCATGCCGAGGAAACTGGAGCCGAGAAACAAGCGGCGTCCAGCTTACTGGTGGAATGAGCAACCGAGAAAAAACCGTAGCTAAAACCGCAGCAGACAGAGAGGTACATAGGGTGGTGTTCCGAGCGGCCAGGACAGAATTAAAACAAGAGATAAGACTGAGCAAGATGAACTGTTACAAGGAGCTGTGCCGAGCCGCTGATATTGACCCCTTGGGTGACGCGTACCGTATTGTCATGGCGAAGATCAAAGGCCCATCAATGGCTGCAGAGCTATGTCCAGCAAAACTGAAGGTTATCGTAGATGGACTTTTCCCGATGCACGATCCAACGACGTGGCCACGTACACCGCACGGCAAGAGAGAAGTAATGTTGAGGGCATGCAAGTCTCGAACGAGGAGCTCGTAGCAGTAGCGAAAGGGCTTAAAGTGAGGAAGGTTCTGGACTGGATGGAATCCCAAACGTGGCTCTGAAAGTGGCGATTCAGGCATTCTTGGATATGTTCAGGGATGTGTTACAGAAATGTCTAGAGGAAGGCCATTTCCCGGACAGGTGGAAAATAAAAATGTTGTTGCCGAAGCCAGGAAAGCCTCCGGGGGATCCAGCATCGTATAGGCCAATATGCCTATTGGATACGCTTGGGAAACTCCTGGAGAAAATCATCCTCAACAGGCTAACGAAATTTACTGAGAACGAGCACGGGCTATCGAGGATGCAATTCGGTTTCCGGAAAGGGAAGTCTACGGTGGATGCCATTAGGACAGTGGTCGAGACAGCCGTAAAGGCGTCCAAACAGAAGCGGAGAGGCGATCGATATAGCGCTGTTATCGACGATCGACGTTAAGAACGCCTTCAATAGTGCCAGCTGCGTGGCTATTGCCGAGTCGCTGCACAGAATGAGGGTCCCTGATAACCTGTGCAGAATTCTGAAGAGTTACTTTCAGAACCGGGTGCTGATCTACGAGACCTCCGTGAAGCGGAAATCGGTGAACATCCCGGCGGGAGTTCCGCAAAGCATCCTTGGCCCAACACTCTGGAATGGGATGTAACACTGGAAGAAGTGGAAATGCTGGCGACCGAGGCAATCGGCATAATTGAAAACTGGATGCAGGGATCGAAGCTGCAGATAGCCCACCGCAAAACGGAGGAGCTGATGATCAGCAACTGCAAAGCGGTACAGCGAGCAGAAATCATCATCAGAAGGCTCGTCATAGCCTCGAAGCGCGTGCTGAAGTATTGGGGTGTGATGAACGACGACCGGCTAAATTTCAACAGCCACGTAGATTATGCCTGTGGAAAGGAGGCGAAGGCCATCAATGTGGTAGCCAGAATCATGCCGAATAGCTACGGACCTAGAAGTAGTAAGCGGCGTCTACTGGCTAGTGTATCATCATCGATACTTAGATACGGATGTCCAGCCTGGGTCGCAGCGCTGAAAACCAAGCGAAACCGGGCGAAGTTGAACAGTACGTTCAGGCTCATGGCCATGCGAGTCGTGATGGCGTACCGAACTATTGCATCGGAGGCAGTATGCGTAATTGCCGGAATGATCCCGATTGGCATCACTATCGCGGAGGACACTGAATGTTACCAGCGGAGAAATATCAGAAGACTTCGAAAGCTGGTGAGAGCGGAATCGATGACTAAATGGCAACGAGAATGGGACACAGGGGTGAACGGTCAATGGATGCACTTGCTCATATCAGATTTGTCAATCTGGATGAAAAGGAAGCACGGCGAGGTAAACTTCTACCTTACGCAGTTTCTGTCTGGCCATGGTTGCTTCAGGCAACATTTGCATCGATTCGGACACGCAGCGTCACCCTTTTGTCCGGAGTGTGCAGATGTCCAAGAGACACCGGAGCACGTAGTCTTTGACTGCCCACGATTTGGACCATTGCAAAGCGAGATGCTTGCCGCCAGTGGGGCAGATACTAGCCCAGTTAACGTCGTCTATAGAATGTGTCGTGACGAAAGCGTTTGGAATGCGATCAACGGAGCCATTACGCAAATCATGTCGGCTCTACGGCAAGTGGTTGAATGGAGTAGCGGGTTGTCGATCTCGGGTGATGTTGTATGGTAGTTTCGCAGTCGGGATTACTCGAGTCGATTGCGTCAATATGTAGGAGCTAAATGGCTCACTATCCACAGGTGGGTAATCCTCCGTCGGAGAAGGGTAGATCCGATGTTGGTGACCACTGAATTCAATGACGTTGAGGGTAGAAGCGGAATGGCACCACCAAGTAAGGCGAGAGCAAAATGGTTGTGGCAAGGAGTAGGACCTAAATGGCTCTATAGTAGCCAAATGGCCAAGACCCTCCACGAAGTAATACCGTAATACCATAGAGCAGTCCCGTGGGGGGTTCCGATTGTGTAACAAGGAAACGGGATTTAGTGGGATCAGAAGTCGGCCTTTTCTCAAAGGTCGACCCTGACCACACTCTGACACAGTGCACGATGATCAAGTGTAGGCCTCTGTGTTAGGTCAGTCCATAAGGATTTCCCGAACCTTGTAAAAAAAGAGAAAAAAAAAACAGTGACGGAGAACACGATGGATGTTTCTATCTTTTATACTCTCATGGTGAAAAGTGAGTTTAGCTTTTTTTGTGCATTAGTCTATTGACCGATTTTAATTCTTTTGGCACCTTTGGATTTAAAAAGTCATTCGCTTCAGGGACATTATCAGAAATGACCATTTGAATTCATCTGGTTCCCGTAAATTCTGGTTTCCGGGGCAGTGGTCCGGTACGGAGACACAATTTCGGAACATCTATTGAATTTCTGGGAATGGATGTCAAAATCTTTGGAATAATTCCTAGGAACTATTTCTATTCCATTGTTGGCCATATGCCGATTTTTTCCTGCAACGGCCGTTCTGTAACAGGTTCCCGTGAGGCCTAGAGTGGCCATGACCATAATTAGAAGGAAACCCTGACAATATGGGTATCAAAATTCATGAAATTTCTCCAGTAGGATATTTCTCAACGTTTTGTGGCGATCTGATGATTTGTCCTCGGACCTGTTTTTCCGGAACAGGTTTCCGTGGGGCCTCGAGTGAATCTAACGGTGCTAAAAGAATTAAAATCGGCCACTAATTACCCGAGTTATAATCATTTGAATTTGGTCGGTACCCGGGTACCCGGTCGATCACTTAAGGGGTAAAAAAAATCGAAGTCCCCCCCTTTCGGCTACCCTTGCTACTATACGAAATGTTTTAATGCAAAATGTTGCCTGCAAACTTTTATTAAGATGTCACTGAATTTCAGCTTCCTGTTTTAAAATAAACTATGAAATTTCATAATGTAAAACATGAAAAGGTACCCGGGTACCCTGTCGATCACATAAGGGTTTTAAAAGCCACCGGTATTGAAACATGAACTGATACTTTTCTACAGGAAAAAATGCCAATAAATCGATTGGCGCTGCTTTCATCCTGTGCAGGGCATAGTAAGTGGCTCATTTTGCCCTATTTCACCCTACATCAGTGTGTTTTCAGGTTTTATCTGTCTAACTACAATCTCCGCTGCATATCTTGCTTGAAAATTTATGTTACGTGAAAATCGTATATTTATTACGCATATTACGTGAAAATCTCTAAGAAATCGACTTGGATTCGTTTATGCTGTGCTGGGGTAAAAAAATAGTTCATTTTGCGCCTTTTAGAAGTATTTTTGTGAAGTTTTCAATTTCAAATGAATAAAATGCAATTTGGCTTGTTAAAATATCTTTTTCCGTTCTTTTTAACCATCAATCCGAAAATATTCGCTTTTTTTAATGCGCGCATTACCTTACCTTACCAATCAGACTAAGGTGGACCCCATAGTGGAAGCGATTGCGACTCGACGCGACGCGATGCGACGCGATCCTAATCGAATCGATAATCGACGCGATTTGATACCCATAGTGAACGCGATTAGAAACACTTTTCCCGGAGGAAAATGAACCGAAAATTATCTCAATATCATTTCCATTCGCTTCGATAGATCCATCTTCCGCGATAATGCACACGAATTTTGAAAATTTTGGACAATAAGTCGAAGCGGTTTGGTTTCGATAAAAAAAAATCTAAAGAAGAAGAAGAAGATATATGATCGCGCGACACCGAGCGACAAACCAGTGCACGTCATGTTCGATCGCAGGAAATCGCAAATCGCGTCGAGTCGCGTCGCGTCCACTATGGTGTGTTAACTATGTTTTCGCTTTGTTTAAATGTACAGAGGTTGGTCGCGCGACATCGCGCGATCTGTCAAACTTCGCATCGCGTAGCAATCGCTTCCACCCTGGGGGCGCCCTAAGGCCGGTGAGGCCTCTGCTGTACACAGAAGTTGTTTCCATTGTAATCGGTCCATGGCTGTACCTCGCCAGCCTCGCTGTCTGCGGAGGGTCCGCAGGTCGCCTTCTACTTGATCGATGCACCATGCTCGTTGCGCGCCTCTTCTTCTTGTACTTGTCGGTTCGTTTTCGAGAACCATTTTCACAGGGCTGTCGTCCGACATTCTTACGACATGCCCAGCCCATCGTAGTCGACCGATTTTTGCGATGTGTACGATGGGAGGTTCTCCCAGCAACTGGTGCAATTCGTGGTTCATTCGCCTCCTCCACGTTCCGTCTTCCATCTGCACTCCACCGTAGATCGTACGCAGCACCTTCCGTTCAAAGACTCCAAGGGCGCGTTGGTCCTCCACTAGCAATGTCGATGTTTCGTGGCCGTAGAGAACTACCGGTCTAATTAATGACTTGTAGATGGTCAACTTTGTGGTTCAGCGAACTTTGTTCGATCTTAGCGTCCTTCGGAGTCCAAAGTAGGCACGATTGCCAGCCATAATGCGCCTTTGTATTTCTCTGCTGGTGTCATTATCGGCGGTCACCAATGAGCCCAGATACACGAATTCGTCTACTACCTCGATTTCATCACCGTAGATCTGAACTTGTGCTAGGAGGCTAACATTTTCTTCTCGTGAGCCTCTTCCCTTCATGTATTTTGTTTTTAACGCATTAATCACAAGCCCAATCCTACGAGCTTCAGCCTTAAGTCTGATGTACGTTTCCGCCATCGTCTCAAAGTTACGTGCTACGATATCAACGTCGTCGGCGAAGCCAAATAGTTAGACAGACTTCCTGAAGATCGTGCCACTCGTGTCTATCCCAGCTCTTCGAATCACACCCTCTAATGCAATGTTAAACAACAAACACGACAATCCATCACCTTGCTCTAACCCTCTCCGAGATTCGAAGGGACTCGAGAGCGTCCCTGATACTCGGACGACACACATCACTCGATCCATCGTTGCTTTGATCAACCGCGTCAGTTTTTCCGGAAATCCATATTCGTGCATGATTTGCCATAGCTGGGCTCGATCGATTGTATCATACGCTGATTTGAAGTCGATGAAAAGATGATGTGTGGGCACGTTGTATTCGCGACATTTCTGCAGTACTTGCCGAATCGCGAAAATCTGGTCCGTAGTAGCGCGGGCACCCATGAGTCCCGCTTGGTATTACCCCACGAACTCCTTTGCAATTGGTGACAGGCGGCGGCATAACATTTGGGAGAGCAACTTGTAGGCGGCGCTCAGTAGCGTGATCGCACGATAATTGCAGCAATCCAGCTTGTCGCCCTTTTCATAGATGGGACACACTATTCCTTCCATCCAATCCTCCGGTAAACATTCCTCCTCCCAAATCTTGGTAATTACCCAGTGCAGCGCTCTGGTCAGTGCTTCACCACCGTATTTTAATAGCTCGCTTGGGAGTTGGTCAACACCAGCGGCTTTGTTGTTTTTCAACAGACCAATTTCCTCCTCAACTTCCTGAAGGGTTGGGGTCGGGGTCCTGTCATCTTCTGTGCGTGTTCGTAGATTTATTACCGTGCCACTTTCGTTCGCTGTAACATTACTGTTCAGGTGCTCGTCGAAGTACTGCTTCCACCTTTCAATCACCTCACATTCTCCTGTGAGAAGGTTTCCATCCAGGTCTCTGCAAATATCAGCTTGGGGTACGTAGCCTTTGCGCGAGCTGTTTAACTTCTCGTAGAATTTGCGTGTGTCGTTAGCACGGTACAGTGCTTCCATTTCTTCGCGGTCTCGATCTTCCCTCTGGCGCTTTTTCCTTCGAAGAATAGAATTTTGTCTGTTCCGTGCCTGTCTATACCGATCCTCATTCGCTCTCGCACGGTGTTGCAGCATTCTCGCCCGTGCTGCATTCTTCTCCTCTACTAACTGCTTGCATTCGCCATCATACCAGTCATTTTTTCGATTCGGTGCAGAAGTACCTAGTGTCACTAATGCAGTGCTACCAATGGCGGTTCGAATATTTCTCCAGCCATCCTCAAGAGTAGCTGCGCCAAGCTGCTCTTCCGTTGGTAGGGCTGCTTCTACCTGTTGCGCGTGTTCCTGGGCAACTTCGGTTTCCCGTAGTAGCTCAATGTTAGGTCGTGGCGTCCGAAATCGACGCGTGTTGTACACCGTCGAGAGGTTTGAGCGCATACATACTGCAACTAGGTAGTGGTCCGAGTCTATATTCGCGCTGCGGTAAGTGCGAACGTTGATGATATCGGAGAAGAATTTCCCGTCGATTAGAACATGGTCGATTTGATTCTCTGTTCGTTGGTCAGGTGATCTCCAAGTGGCTCATGGAAAATTGCACGCTAAGACAGCTTGCGAATGACGCCGTTGTTTCAATTGTAGGACCAGGGTCGAACAACCTGCAGGGACCGTTGCAGGATACCATAGACAATTTGTCTACCTGGTATGTAAAGCTGGGTATCGAATGCTCCCCGGAGAAAACTGAGTTAGTTGTTTTTTCTAGGAAGCGTGATCAAGCACAGATACCGCTTAAACTCATGGGTAAAATAATAACGTTTGTCTTATAAATACCTAGGAGTCTACTTCGATTATAAATGCACCTGGGGAAAGCACATTAAGTATTTGCATCAGAAATGCCAACAGCGAATAAACTTCATGCGTACTATCACCGGAACATGGTGGGGAGCCCACCCGGAAGATCTGATAAAGCTATGTCGTACAACAATTCTGTCGGTTCTCAAGTACGGTAGCTTCTGTTTTCAATCCGTCGAGAAAACTAATATTCTGAAGCTGCAGCGAATCCAGTACCGTTGTCTTCGTATCGCGTTAGGCTTTTGTGGAGCTATCGTTCCGGTTCCTCATCCGCTGTGAGGTGCTAAATCCATTGGCAATTGAAAATTTTGATAAGCTAATCGAACGAAATCCTCAAACTAAGTTCATGGCACTGTACTATTGGTACATGACTATGGAGGTGAGCCCTTCTTCGAATGTTCATAATCGTGATTACTCCCAAGACTTCTCTAGTTCTACTGTAGTTTTTGATCTGACCATGAAGCAAGAAGCTCGTGGAATACCAGATCTACTCCGTTCGGAGTACATTCCATCAATTTTTGCAAGTAAGTTTGGCCATATCAGATGTGACAGGAAGTTTTACACCAACGGGTCAAAAACAAATGATTCCACTGGATTTGGTGTTTTTAACGAAATTCATAGTGCCTCCTTCAAACTTCAGAATCCTTGCTCCGTATACGTCGCAGAATTGTCGGCTATACACTACGCATTAGAGC
Source organism: Aedes koreicus (assembly GCA_024533555.2). Lineage (NCBI taxonomy): Eukaryota > Metazoa > Arthropoda > Insecta > Diptera > Culicidae > Aedes > Aedes koreicus. The sequence goes on along the minus strand of JAHHFK020000138.1, from coordinate 386,699 downwards.
GAATTTTCTCGCTTCCCTCTGATCAATTTTTAATTTTTACGGATAGTCTCAGCTCACTTCAGGCTATTCGTTAAATGAGGCCGGCAAAGCACTCACCGTATTTCGTTAGCGAAAAACGATCTCTTTTGAGTGCCCTATCAAACAATTCCTAAACCATCACCTTGGTTTGGGTCCCTTCTCATTGCTCCATTCCGAGTAATGAGAAAGCGAACTCAACTGGAAGGCAATATTTATGATCGACAAATCGCTTGCAACGATTTTTTAGCTATTTTCCGTCAACAGGCCTTGATCAGCTGGCAACAAAAATCGGATGCAGGGGATTTAGGTAGATGGTTACATTTCATTCTCCCACAGGTATCGAAAAAAACGTGGTTCAGAGGGTTGGATATTAGCCGGGATTTTATCAAGGTAATGTGTCGTCTAATGTCCAATCACTACTCGTTAGGCTCTCATTTCTATCGAATGGGTCTCTCAGACACCAATCAATGCGGCTGTGGTGCAGGTTATCAGGACATCAACCACGTTGTCTGGCATTGCCTCGATTACGAAATTGCCAGATCTGATCTTTGCGCATCCCTACGGGCCCGAGGGAAACCAGAGAAGGAAGATATCAGAGATGTGCTGGGTAAGCTGGACTTGGACTATATAGGGCTAATTTACAAGTTTTTGAAACAAATAGATGTATTCGTTTGATCCTCTCTTAGCTGTCGCTTTAACATGTCCACCTCACCCCCTCCCCCGTAATACCGCTTCTATTGTATCGTTACAGCTTAACGCAATGCAACATCTTCGCCAGACCAACAGCAACAATATCGCATCGCCAATCTGCTGTTGAAAGCCAACGTTAAGATTCCTACTTCCCCATTCCTACCCGAATCATTGTAATCCCTAACCTCGACCAAGCCGCGAGTTTTTGGGATTTCCAAAACTAACGTAGTTAGAAAGTTACTATCGTTGTAAAAATGAAAAAGAACTCGGCTCCGTTATGCCTATGGCACATTAAGAAACAATTAAGTTAAAAAAAAGTTTAACTCTATTATACTAAAATAAGCAATCGGTTTTGTTGAATTCCCGCATAAACAATAACCATAAGAAGTGCCTAACCACCAATTCGGGGTATCATTCCAACTGTAATCAGTATGGTCATACCATCTAAAATATCGTTCCTGTATGGTACATGTTTATTAGGGTTGTGTCTAGATTTTTATGCTGACACTAGCTGAACCCGGTTCGTGCGCTGCTACGCTTGAAACTAAATGAAGGAAAATTTAATATAACTGGCACTTTTATGGTTTTTATTCGGAATGAGTTTTTTTTCTTGAATAAGCAGGAGTTCAAACTTCTATCAAAACATGCTTCTTACCCGAGAAATACACGTTTTGTGTTTAAGTAACTTGGATAATTCTCATTTTTGGTAGAAATTTGTGTTTCATTTGTATGGGAGCCCTCCCTTCCAGAGGAGGGTGGTTTCTCAAACTTCCATACAATCATTGCCTTCAAAACCCCCCACATGCCAAATTTGGTTCCATTTGCTTGATTTGTTCTCGAGTTATGCAGAAATTCGTGTTTCATTTGTATATGAGCCCTCCTTTCAGAAAAGGGAGGGGCTCGAGTCAACTTAGAAACATTTCTTGCCTTCAAAAACCTCCACCTGCCAAATGTGGTTCCATTTACTTGATTAGTTCTCGAGTTATGCAGAAATTTGTGTTGCATTTGTATTCCCTTCCCGATGGCGGATGAGTCTCAAACTTCCATAGAAACATTTCTCTCCTCCAAAAACCTCCACAAGCCAAATTTAATTCCATATGCTTGATTAGTTCTCGAGTTATGCACGAATTTGTGTTTCATTTGTATGAGAGCCGCCCTCTTACAGAGGGCGGAGGGGTCTCGAGTTACCTTAGAAACATTTCTTGCCTTCAAAAACCTCTTCCTGCCAAATTTGGTTCCATTTACTTGATTAGTTCTCGAGTTATGCAGAAACTTGTGTTTCATTTGTATGGGAGCCCCACCCCCCCCTACCAGAGAGAGAGAGGAGGGGTCTCGAATTACTGTAGAAACATTTCTTGCCTTTAAAATCCCCGCATGCCAAATTGGGTTCGATTTGCTTTATAAGATCTAGAGTTATGAAGAAATTTCAGTTTCATTTGGATGACATCACCCCTTCTAGAGAGGGGAGGGGTCTCAAACCACCATAGCAACAGAAAACCCCACATGCCAAATTTGGTTCAATTTGCTTGATTAGTTCTTGAGATATGCAGAAACTTCTGTTTCATTTGTATGGGAGCCTCCCTTTCTAGAAAGGGGAGGGGTCTCAAACCACCATAGAAACCTTTTTGCCTTCAAAAACTCACACATGCTAAATTTGGTTTCTTTTGCTTTATTAGTTGTTGAGTAATGTAGAAATGAGTGTTTCATTTGTGTGGGAGCCCCCCCCTTTCCAGAGCAGGGAGCGGTCTCAAACCATCATAAGAACCTTCCCCGGCCCCAAAAACTTTTCTATACAAAATTTCACGCTGATCGGTTCAGTAGTTTTCGAGCCTATAAGGTTCAGACAGACAGACAGACAGACAGACAGACAGACAGACAGACAGACAGACAGACAGACAGACAGACAGACAGACAGACAGACAGACAGACAGACAGACAGACAGACAGACAGACAGACAGACAGACAGACAGACAGACAGACAGACAGACAGACAGACAGACAGACAGACAGACAGACAGACAGACAGACAGACAGACAGACAGACAGACAGACAGACAGACAGACAGACAGACAGACAGACAGACAGACAGACAGACAGACAGACAGACAGACAGACAGACAGACAGACAGACAGACAGACAGACAGACAGACAGACAGACAGACAGACAGACAGACAGACAGACAGACAGACAGACAGACAGACAGACAGACAGACAGACAGACAGACAGACAGACAGACAGACAGACAGACAGACAGACAGACAGACAGACAGACAGACAGACAGACAGACAGACAGACAGACAGACAGACAGACAGACAGACAGACAGACAGACAGACAGACAGACAGACAGACAGACAGACAGACAGACAGACAGACAGACAGACAGACAGACAGACAGACAGACAGACAGACAGACAGACAGACAGACAGACAGACAGACAGACAGACAGACAGACAGACAGACAGACAGACAGACAGACAGACAGACAGACAGACAGACAGACAGACAGCGCGATCGTGTTAAATCTCATGATGTCAACATTTCAACGACTCTCAAAATAAAGTGCGATTTGTTCTCAGTGTGGTATTTTTTCTATCACTGGATGCATTTTCTGGGTATATGTAGTGAGTTTTGCCGTCAATTTTACCGGTTTCAAATCAGTGCTCTGAATCCACCAAACTACATCTGTCTGTTGCCTACCCAGCGTGTCCCTTGCTTACCCACCTCGTGGATAGTATCGTAGTATGGAAAAAGAATGTGTGCTTGGTTCGAGTACTACCTTTCAACTTGTCCTCCACTCAATTTCAACTATTTCTATTCAATTTTTCACAGCCTGGCGTACACTAACCGAACTATCAACACTTTCCCTTCATATCTTTCGTTCTAGCAAAATTACTGTCCACTCCTAGAACTCATGGTGATGAGAAAATATTTCCTTCTAAATCATTACAGCGTCGATGCCAATATCAATTAATCAATAGCAGTAAATCAGATCTCTCTTTCTACCTAGTAGTACTAACAATCAATAGGAAACTAGTTATTTAAAATTCAAGTAGAAAATAGATACAGTTTTTGGTTCAGGACGTACCAGCACATCGGTCCCAAGCCAAGTGAATAGCATAGCATCAGCGGGTGGATAGTCATGAAGAAAACGATTTTTTTTGGCTCAGGAAGTAGGTTACTGCCCCCATATTAATCTCATTGTTCCTATATTCATCCTACGATGAATGAAACAATTGGGCAGTTGAAGGATCAGTTTCGTTTTCTAATAATGTTTGCTTACGTTAATTAACTACAACAAACATTACTAACTAATCCTGTCACGTGTATATCGTTTTATTTCAAGTAGGATGAATTGCGAAGTGATGAGATTAATATAGGTACATCTTCCCTACTAGCACACCGGACCCAAGCTTAATGATTCGCCCCTAAGACCGTAACTCACACCAATTCTAGGATTTTTTTTCATTAGGGCGAATCTACAATCGAGAGATTCTCTCCGGGCTCGCTCTCTTTCGTTCATTACAGCGCCATTATAAAACTTTCGAGGGATTCTTTAGTACAGATCGAAACACAAGAGTGCTGGCTAGCATACTCTACAAATAGTAGAATGAAAAACGTAAAGGTGATTAGTTTATGAATGAAAGAGAGCGAGCCTGGAGAGAATCTCTCAATTGTAGATTCGCCCTAATGAATAAAAACCCTAGAATCACCAAAATTCATGCGATCATTAAAAAATCGAGGCATGCAAACATGTTGTGGCATGTTGTGACGTTTGAAATTGACAGACAAAATAGTTTACTGGTCTTCAGTAAACATTAATTACTGCTTTACAATCAGTAAGAAAATATTTGCTGATTTTCGGTAAATAATACTGGATTCCACAAAATGTCAAAGAGAATGCTGGTTAACAGCATAAATATGAGTGCTGGAGAAAATTCAGTAAATATCGAGGCTGATTTTCAGTTATTTGTTTTAAGATATGCTGGTATATCAGCAACAAGTTTTTTGCTGATTTATTTTCAGCAAAAACTATTGCTGGCATCAGTTAAGATTATTTGGTGTGTAGAGAACGGTTAAAAGCAAAACAACAATGATAAGAGATTTGCTATGTTTTACCACTCAAACCTGACGCGACCTCTTTAGTTCGGGCATGGACCATTATGTTCTTCGTAGGATTTTCTAAAGAAAACAAAATACCAAACTTGCTTTGTATATTTTATTCATGTTTCTTTGAATTGCTTATGAAAGATCTATACAATTCACCTTGATTCATATTCATATTTAACAGTGTATGGTCTATGTATATTTACTAATACACATTCTTCATTTTCAACTTACCATTCTAATTTCCATTCTTTATCAATCGCTATCGTTTCGTTCTACAATGCATGGAGCAGAGCAACACTATCAGTGCTATCGATGCTGACAAAAATATGATTATTTACAAAAAAAAAAGATGCAGTTATGAGGAAAATTAAAGATGAAATTAATTCGATGATCATGATGTAAAAAAGAAATCACATTTTATATCAAATATACAGTTTTGGGATCGAGCGGGTTGTTTTTATATTTACGCTTCGATTTGGCCACGTGCGAATGGTTCACCCATCCTGGATTCTGGAAACACCCATCGCATTTACTGTAGATCCCGTGGCGAGTTGTCCCAGCACCAATATGTAGCCAACGGATTGGTAACGACGGTAAAAGACGACGGAATCCGCCGAAACAGCTCGACTCATCTGACCGCTGAAAGTGGCATCAAATGAGCCCGGTAGTAGTATGCACAGAAGCCCACCAGAATGGAAAATGCAGTCGTCACAAATACTGATCGTCGCGTGACTGGCAGGTGTGGTAATAAGCGGCCAATGAATGAATGAACTCCCGGTTTTGCAACGCCACGAGCCTTTCGCCGCTCGCGATCTTGTTCCTCCTTAAGTCTTTGCTGGTTCCTATACGGTAATGGGTTAATTTGAAATACGTTTTGGAAATGGACGAGTGTTAAAACTTACTCTTTGACAATCATAGTTTCCACATCTTTTTCGATCAATTTTGGGGGGTATTTCCGGTAGAGAACTTCGGCATTTTTAAGCAGGTACTCAAATGGAAGATCCTCTGGCAGCTAAAATAATTATCAGTTACATGGCTGGAAATCTTATGTAAATTTGTTCTAATCATCTAACCTGTGATAGCAAACAATGTAGCGAAGCCATGTCGCAGTCCTCTCGGAAGATCTCACTCTGTCTGTACAGTACGATCGCGGAGGTCACGTATATAGGCAGAAGAAAATCGGAGGCTAAGAAATAATCGTATAGTCGCACCACCGACCGGTACGAATTGAGACTGTGCCCAAACCATGTAAGGTACCAGGGCAGTGCGAATAGTGTACCAACGGTTGATCTAGAAAACATGATCATTATCCTCCTAGTTAGTGTACAATCCTAGAGTCTCGCATTTCAACTCACCGCTCCAAATAATCGCAGAGGGCTCCATTCTCCCTCCTTACTAGAGGATAGATAAACATAAGTCTCCGTTGAGTTGGTTCCATTGTTTCTTGCATGCATTCGACCAAATGGTTGGTGGACAGAATCTCCATTACATGGAATGCTACCTCTTCACCAACGACGAGTAAGAATGTGATTGCTACATCGTGGTAACCCTACGGTGGAAGAAGTCTTGTTTTACTCCATTATCACACTCACGATTTAGGATTTGGAAATCTCTAATTTTCCATGAACGACTAGTAATGACTAGTGATGTTAGTATTCTGGTATGCTTCGTGCGTCTTACCTGATAGTATTTGAGATGTGGATACTTGATGATGACTCGTAGAATCAGAACCGTCAGTTGATCTTGCAAGGCAACACGCTGTTCGTATGGAATGCCTGGAGGAAAGCGCTTCAGCGAACGGTTCACATCCAACACTACCTGGTTGTATTCAGGGTGACTGTTAAGTTCCTCTAGTGACGGTGCCGGGTCCACAAGCTTAGGGTCGACTCCAACCAAAAGGGGCCACACCTTACGACGGAGATCATCTGCAATTATAAAAAGTCCCAATGATGTTGGTCGGGTTATTGTTTCAATTTATGTTATGGCAGCAACCCTACAGTTCCAAACTGAATCGGGTTTTAAAATTGGATCTGAGTGTGTGTTGAAAAACGTCGGTTCATTCGTATGTGTTTCAATTCTAACTCAGTTAACAGTTCTGCCTTGAGGTTCGGTTTCGCTCTGCACACTCTGAGATTTTTCTAACCGTCGATAGTTTAAAAATGGTAGCCGAGGCTCTGGGAGTAAACTCCCATCGCTCGAAGGACACCGCGGGATCCCAACACTCAAGAAAGCAAACAAAATTTGAAGAGCCCGTTCTCCCGGTAGCAGAAACACACCAAGTCAACTTGGAGCGCAAAGAAAACATCCCGTACGGTACTAAGAGCCGAAACTGCACAACAAGTGTGAAGAGTTGCAATATAAAGCCGTCAACACTGGCACTGCAATGGAGTATGAATGGATTCGTAAAACAACCTCACAGACTTGGAACTTCTTATATCAAACACAACACCACTCGTAATTGCAATTCAAGAAGTACATAGGGCAGTCCCCGATGCAATGCGCAAAACACTTCCAGGACAGTACGAATGGATTCTGAAAGGTGGAGCAAACTCCTACCAGTCGGTCGCACTTGGAATCCATAAATCAGCTACCTATGCTAACGCTACTCGCCCTTCCGATCTTATTGCCGTGGGTAGAGTGGATCCCCCCTTCCGAATATGGTTGTCAGCATTTATGTTCCCACTCCAGATCGCGAAAACATCGAGCAACTTTGTAAATTGCTGGATCAAATCCCTCCACCACACCTAGTCCTGGGTGATTTGACGCACATCACGTTAGCTGGGGTTCCCGGAGAAATAACACTAAGAGATCAGATATTTTCCGAGCCTCAGAAACAGCTAACCTTTGCATATTAAATGATGGTTCTAACACCTTCCTCCGACCGAATACGAGTTCCACAATTGATATATCCTTCGCCAACGAGCAGCTTGTCGGTCGCCTACAATGGTCAATTGCCGACGATTCCTTGGGCAGCGACCACCATCCCATATTAATTCACTGCAATTTCACCGCACCTAGAACAACAAGACGTCCTCGATGGCAATATGAGCTTACCGACTGGCAACTTTTCCATATACGTAAATTCATAGCTGGAGGAGCTGATTAATACCATCCTTACAGCAGCCTCAGAAGCCATCTCAAGAACGAGCCCAAACGCAGGACATCGGGCACTACGGTGGTGGTCACCCGAAACAAAATACGGCATAATAGCCAGGAAACAAGCTCTAAAAAAATTAAACGAACACCAAAAATCCATCCAGATGCCAAAACAATAGCTATGGACTACCGGTTGAAACGCTACGCCTACCGTAATATCATTCGCACTGCCAAGCGTGGGACGAATTTTTGACCGAAATAAACAGCGAAAACATTAAACTGCTTATATTAATAGCACCTAATTGAAATTTTAATGCATAAAAACTGTAAGTTTTGTCGCTGATGACATTGTAATCCTTGCCACAGGACACAATTCCAAATTAACTCGCAGGAAGCTATCATGTGCATTCGAGAAAGTACACGCATGCGAATGATCCGTCGGTTTCGATCTGTCGCAAAAAAAAATGCAAAATCTCCCATCTCTGCTCGGGAAAACATTACGTGAGAAAGAATCCTCCTAGGATCGATGGAGAAGAAATACCATTCGAGCCCACGATTCGCGAACTCGGATTATACCTAGACCGTCACTTGAGCTTCAAACATCACTGCGAAGCAGTGCGAAAGCCGGTTCAGACTACTACGTATCATCACGAGCAAACACATCAAAAACAACCGCGAGGTAGGGTAGCAAATCAAGAAGGCGATAGTATGCAGCAAATTATTGTATGGTACCGAGCTACTGTGCAGAAGTTCGGGCAATATCATTGAAAAGCATGCAGAATATCCGGTCTACTACCCTGCTCCCCAGAATCATCTACATGCGGCGAAGCAGAAATCGTCCCCTTTCGACACTTGTTTGTAACAGCCGTAAGCTTTCTGGAAAAAAACGACCGGAGACAACGAAGGAGTGTTCCTCCCCAAAAGGGCAAACAAACTTCTTCAAGAAATCGTCCATCAAACCCTCCCACCGGTGTCCACGGCCTACTGGTTCGGAGAAGTAGCGTGGGACTTCTCTCCACCCAGGATCATATGGAAACTAGCAAACCCACGAAGGAAAACCTTAATCTTCAAACTGTGGTCCCACGCTTCAAAGAGCTTATCAGAACATCGCTGAATGGTTACGACTTCATATACACCGATGGCTCGAAAACTACAAGTGAAGTACGCTACGGTGTAACGGGCCTCAACGTAAACATATGTAGAGGGCTTCCTAACCCTACTACAATTCTCTCGGCAAAAGCAAAAGCCATCATGTCGGCCGCCAATTAAAATGGCTTCGAACAATAGAACAGTGTATATCTGGGTACCCAGCCACTGTGGTATCAATGGTAACGAGGCTGTCTACCAGCTGAGGCAGCAGATGGCAGATTGGAAACCCCTACAAACCCGGAAGCACCTGCACCAGATCTCAAAATCTGGTTTAAATACTTTATTGACTCAGCGTGGAACAACGAATGGACTACATACCGAGGCCTTTATTTACGAAAAATTAAGGGAGACACCCGTCGTTGGATCGACACAAAACACTGGAAGAACCTGAGGGTACTGTCCAGACTACGCTGCGACTACACCAGATTTCCACACGATCTTGGTTCTCGCATCGAATTCCACAGAAAATGCGCAGCATCTTCATGCCATATGTCGGTTGAACACCACATAATAAACTGTCCTGCATATCAAATCCTCCGAAATCCTCACGGTATTTGCACCACTATTAGTGAAACACTATCCAACGACCCAAAATGGAAAAAAAAAACACTCCTCGATGTTCTCAAAGACGTCGGCTACAACCAATCTACAAAGAACAATTATATGACAACGGATTAACGATATTACTCGACCCAGCTCAGCACACAACATTGATATGACAACTAGTAGAACGACAATGTGACCCCCAATTTCTGTAATTTCTAGAAAATTACCGAAAATTGTAAAAATATCTACACTCAGGCAAATAAACTTAAGAATTTCATAAGTTTCAACTTATAAACGATGCTTTGGAATTTCATAAGGCTGACTTATGAATGGATGTTGTTTCACACGACATTGTTCTTGTACGCCTTTCACCTTTCCCAAATACAAGTGTTGGTATACACACTTAAAAAATATTCAAGGGCTCGGTTAAACATTTAGCTGAATTCAATCGGCATTTTCAAATTTAACTGATAGCTCGGTAAAAAAAAACAAAAAAAAAAAAACCCCAAAAAAAAAAAAAAAAAAAAAAAAAAAAAAAAAAAAAAAAAAAAAAAAAACAAAAAAAAAAACAAAAAAAAAAAAAAAAAAAAAAAAATAAAAAAAAAAAAAAAAACAAAAAATATTAATTTCTAGGGTTTTTATTCATTAGAGCGAATCTACAATTGAGAGACTCTCTCTTGCCTCGTTCTCTTTCATTAATTACAGCGCCATTATAAAACTATGGATTGATTTTTTTACACAGATCGCAAGATAAGAGTGCTGGCAAGCATTTTGGGCAAACAACCAAACGAAAAATGTGAAAATGATTTAGCTATTGGTGAAAGAGAAAGTAAACAGAGAGTCTCTCAATTGTAGATTCGCCCTAATGAAAAAAAAAACCTAGATTTAATCTTTTGCAAAGTAAACTGTAAAAAAAAGTACCGTAAATGTATTATATGCTGTCAAACTCAACCGCTGCCCGCCATTTTAAAGTCGACAAAGATTTTTCATTAGGGCCTAACGGACAAACGTAAACAATGGAAAATTATTTCGAATAACGCAGTGCTCCGCTTGAACCCATAAAAAAAAATCTGACTTCGAGAAGATGGGTGAAAAGTAAACATCCATTTTGACGTACATACGTTGTTCCCACATATGGGAAGACGCTTTTACCCACTTATTTCCAAGGTGGGTGAAAAAACACCCATTTTTAAGTACTTTGATTTCTCCGTGTATAGATTGATGATATCCACCGAAGATGACTTTTAACCGATGCTTATGAAGTTCGAACACAGAATTGAAATCAATGTTGTCCACCGAGATTAATTTGATTGATGCCTTCGAAGCGGCCATCCATCCGATGTCGATGAATATCTGACAAACTTTGTAGATGGCTCAATGAGATTTCCAAATAAGGATATTTAAACACGATCAAAAAATGCAACGAAAGAGAGAATTTTTCAAAAAACTGTAAAATCTGTAATCTGTATATACAGAATTCTGTACCCGAAAACGTCAAAAAATCAGTATAATTACAGATAAATCTGTATATATGGCATCCCTGGATGCAGCCATAATTAAGTGCCAAAAATGGAGGAAATATTAGACAAAATTTGAGTACATGATGAAGAAGCAAGAAATCGTTTCCGTAAGCAAAACTAAAATGTATTTTATATTTTATTGGATACAGATGGATCACGAAGAACCCATCGTTTGTCTTTGGCTCGGGCGCCATGTTAATTGGCACATTCGTCTTAAACGCCTAAGACGGCGGCTTAAACGCCTAAGATCGAAAGCACTGCGAACCTACTGTCAATCTCGTTGCCCTTTCGCCAAGCATCATTTCGCACGTGCAGTATTAATTATTTCATTTTTCATTTTCATTTTGCAGCGTTTGGTGGGGCAATGAGAGCGCAAGTCAATGCAAAGCCGAGGGTTAGGGAGGGGTAATGGCGAACTGGTCTATGCGGACTACTTGAACGCCATGGGAGGTGATAAGGATTAGGTTGGGGTAAGGGGTTTGTAGTGTTTTTTTTGATTGAGATGGCCGCGTTGCTACAAAATGATCTGAAATGTTTAATTTGTTTGTGATTTGAAATTAGTAGTGACTGTAATATAACTTTTTCATCTTAAGTAAGATGAATGTTTTTGATAGTTTGACAGTTTTGATTTCGCATATACTTATCTTTGTGTGCTGTCTTTGATTTTTTCGAGTATGCTCCACAGGTACTTTATCTTGAAATGATCACTTCCTTGTCAAAACCGCATGTAGCCTAGGGCTGAGCAGGTTCTTCGCACTTCAATCGATCCATTTCACAGCCGTTCTCGATGATGAAGTCAATAGGAAAAGAAGAGAGAAGAGAGTGTTAGTATTTCATGATATGCAGGGCGTAGGAGAGAGATTATTGGTGATATTTTCACGACGATATTTTCGTTTCTCTGACTAAGAATTCCGAATTCCTAACCTAACAAAACTTGTACAGCATAAACCAGAAGTAATGATGTTTGAATCAAAAAGGATTTAAAAAAAAATACCGGATTAAATTTAGACAACAACATTTTAAATTCTAGCCTAGCTTTGGATCTAGTAACCATCCCCATCCCAAACTTAACAATATTTCAAATCACTGACTAACTAATCTGACACTTGGAAAAGAACAGTTCTATTTCCTATCTAGTTTCTTTTTTTCTATTTGTTTATTATCTGGTATGGAGGACACATGCTATAAACTACATGGAAAGGTAACGATAAAATAAGAAGAAAGACTAGCAACACCCATCCAACCCCAACCACCTCCATCGCCCGTCCCGACAGACACGCGCATCCCGTCCACAATGCGCAGACCCCCCCAGTGCCATGCACTAATACCGACATATCATTACGGCAGCATGTATTTCCTGAAAATTGGAAGACGTCAGTCATGTTCCCTGTGTTTAAAAAATGAGATCGACAGAACATCGAAAATTTCAGAGGCATAACTTCGTTGTGTGCTTGTTCAAAGGTTTTTGAAATCATAATGAACGAGGTACTTTTCGAATCGTGTAAGAATTATATCTCTACGGATCAGCATGGTATCTTTTCCAAGAGATCAACCGCGACAAATCTCATCCAATTTGCCTCGTTTTGCATACGCAACATTATTGATGCTGGTGCACAGATCGACACTGCCTACACTGATTTCAAATCTGCTTTTGATCGAGTTGACCACGGGATACTACTTGAACGCCTACGAAGAATTGGTATCTCTGCGGAACTTGTCCGCTGGTTTGAATCATACCTTAAAAATCGTAGGCTCACCGTTAAAATAGGATTAGAGTCTTCGGACAATTCATCTGGCGTACCACAAGGGAGCAATTTTGGCCCTTTGCTATTCTCACTCTTCATTAACGAGCTTTCTACCGTACTACCATCTGGTTGCCGTGTGTTTTACGCCGATGACGTTAAAATCTACATGGTGATCAAAACTATCCAAGGCTGCTATGCTTTGCAACTGTTGTTGGATCGGTTTGCTGATTGGTGCACCCGAAACATGCTATCGTTAAGCATCCACAAATGCAACATCATTTCGTTTCATCGCAAGCTCAATCCGATCACGCACAATTATCCAATGAACGGCCAGCCTCTCGAGCGTGTTCATCAAGTTCGTGATCTAGGCGTCATTCTGGATTCGGCACTAACCTATCGATTGCATTACGACGATATTATCAGCAAAGCGAATCGACAGCTGGGTTTCATTTTTAAAATATCTAGTGAATTTAAAGATCCTCTCTGCCTTCGGTCTTTGTACTGTGCTCTGGTGCGATCGATTTTGGAATCCAACTCTGTTGTGTGGTGCCCATACCAGGCAACATGGACAGCTAGGATCGAAGCAATTCAAAGAAGATTCGTGAGATATGCCCAGCGTCGCCTACCTTGGCGTGACCCGTTGAACCTTCCACGATACGAAGATAGATGCAGATTGCTGGGACTACTGACATTGGACCAAAGATGGAATATTGCGCAAGCTGTTTTCGTTGCCAATACACTCACAGGTGGAATTGACTCACTGGAACTATTAAGTCAGCTCAACATCTACGCTCCTGAACGAATGCTTCGCCAACGGGACTTCTTGCTGCTTGAATCCCGTAATTCATCATATGGACTTCATGACCCTGTCCGCTTCATGTCAGCTAGGTTCAACGTTGTCTACTTTCTATTCGACTTCAATTGTACTCTGGCAACATTCAAGCGCAGACTCACAGAATGGATAGTACGAGAAGGATAGATTAATGAGCAAGTTCCAATTGATTGACGACGAGGACTGCTCCGAACTATGGATGTTTCTTATTTTATACTTTGACCATACTCTACGTTTGTAATCTTGTTTATTTTAATTATGTTTATGAATGTGCAATTAAGCAATGTTTTGTATTGTATTGTATTATATTTTACTGTATTGTATTACAAAAGATATGGGGTTTTTACGCCAAGTCAAAACGGCTTTTCCCCGTCATAAACAAATTCATTAAGACTACCTTAGGTCAGATGGAATATATATAATAATAATAATAAAAAAAGGAAAAACAAAAAAAAAATAACATTTTTTTTTTACCCCCCAAAAAAAAAAACCCAGAGAAAAGAGTTTTTTTTTTTTTTTCCCAATTCCCAAAACCCGGAAAAAATTTAAGAACCCCAATGACCCAAAAAAAATGACCCATGGTTTGCAAAGGTAACAGTAATATGAACAAAATGTACGTTTCAAACAAATGATCTAACTAAAAACCAATGAATCGAAAATGAATTCGAAAAGCATATTAAATAATTTATCTCCTTTGCATGTCTTTAATTATCCGTATTGTAAAAAGCAGGAAAGATAATCAATAAAAACCCGTTTACATACGAGCCTGTAAATCTTGGTGGGAAACTGTAAATTATGTGAAAAGTTTCGGTGAAAATGTGACTGCTCGCGTTACCAATTGTTCAGCAAAATTTACAGAACCTTTCTGTAAGTTTTGACAGCTCAGTAGCGAAGTTAAATTTACTGAACGTACTGTAAAACTAAAAAACTGCCAAATCGATTACCAAATGATCAGCTGTTTCATATTAGGTAAAAAAAATTACAGTAAAACTGCAAAAAATCTAAGTGTGATTTTGCGAACACAAACAGTTTCATAGAAACGATAATTTTTTTTTTTCTGGAGCTTAGTTTATTCTGAGCAGTCCGTTTTCTGCGAAATAAACTAAATGCTTTTCGGGGTGTCAAACGACTTTTTGCCAAATGGGCAAAAGTTGCAATGATGCTTCCATGCATGACTGAACAATTTTACTCAGAACGCATAACTATGCGCACCGATTTAACATCCACTTCAAATGCGCACTGTTATTTGAAAATTAAATTCATATACTTTTTTGCAACTGTATGACATTACTATGAATAATATTTCATTGGGCGAATGTTATTTTTCTTTTTTGAAAAACATTTTTAAATTGGGTAGGTATCAACATCTATAATTTTTACAGCAGCATTTCCAAGCTGAATAAAAGCGCTACTCCACCGTATGATTGATAACTTTTTGTCTTGATAACAAGGCCTATTAAATTGTGTAATGCTGCTTACAGTCCGTCTCGCATCAGTTCACCAAAAATAGGTGTTATAGAGTTGTAATTTAATAATGCAATAAGTAGCCTTTCGCTTCTTCGAACTGCACTACTCCGCTTGAATTCGAAGCTGCACTCAGCAGAGAGCATACTAAGTAAGCTAAATTTACTTTCTCTGAGGAGACATACAGCTGCACGTATCCGATAAAATTAATAATGCTCGTCTTAACATTGCTCGGTCCATCGAGCCATGCATATGGAAGCGAGCGGAGTTAAACGCCCTTCAGAACACAATTTCGGCGCATCAATAAACAGTGTACTCACCATTAATGAGCCCGTACTCGGATTTCGCAAACTTCCTCCATTCCTCTAGTGTGGTGTTGGTGTCGTCCAAGGCGTTTTCGATTTTTATGCGCTTATGCTTTTCTTCGTGGTTTTCAGGAACTAAAAATGATAAAACTTACTTATATAAAAATGCTTAAACTAGCATGTGATTTGAACGAACACTTTTCAAAGCTAAGTTCCGTCGGTTCATCGGACCTGCGATGATTATTGGGTTGGACAAAGGCAATGTTCTTTCCGGATGGTTGAGTCCCCGCTAAAGAGTCAATATTTTCCACCTCTTCCGCAGAATCGTCCTTCAGTTCAATCAACCTGTTATTTTCATCACAGTATTCTTCGAAACTTCGATCAGCTTCGACCGAGGACAGGGACTTATTCTGATCCTCTCCTGAACCGTAACTGGATCCATTCATAAGTTCAACCTTTTCCATTATTTCACATTACACACACTTCCAGAACGGGTACGAACTAATAGTGCTATGTAGAATACACTTATCAAAGTTTAACGACCACCAAAATATAAATTCATATTTCTCGAATCGCGACACAGGCAGCCCGTGGAAAAAATCAATGATTGATTATCGATTTTTGGTCCAAATTAATATTTTCAATCACCATCACAAATCCACTGCTGTGTTATTCCTTTTTGCTACGTTTAATATCAAAACAAAAGTGATTCAATGCATAAGCCAAAGAAGAAGCCAGTGAGTGTTGTGGTGAGGTACGGTAACATACATGTTACGACATCATGTCGATGTCGTGCGGCATCTAAGAAACGTCGACATTATGTTGCAATTTACTAGCAAATGGATCACCATCTCCCAAATTAACTAGAGATCGACTACATGTTTCTGTTGTCAAAGGAAGGATGATCAAGCTTTAGTACAAAACATGTCATGTACTAAAATTCGGAGTTCGACTCATATGTACACTGAGTTGAATTTCATAATCACATCTACCATGAATAATTCAAACAATCAATAGGAAACCACAGAGAACAGACATTGATGTCCATATACCTTTTCTTGAAAAACGTGTGTAAAAGTTAATATGGGCAGCCGGTATAAGAAGCAAGTGCAGAGAAAAACAAACAAAACTTTTCAGGTTATGTACTAGGCTTTTTATTTATAAACATTTACATGACAGTTATCGCACAACTGCAGCGCCGTCTACCAGGAGCATAACGACATACATTTGAAATGTCGGTTTAAAGTTTTACACAAGTAGCAGACCGAAGATGAACGTCTGTTCTCTGTGCCCCCCCCCCCACCCACCATTCCCTCCTTAACCCCCAAAATACAACCCCCCATCCATTTTGCTCCCGTTCTATGAATTCAAACAGTGGCGCATCTAGTGCGCTGTATAGCGCATCAGATGCGCCATACAGCGCACTAGATGCGCCATTGTTTGGACTTATGGAACGGGAGTAAAATCGATTGGCGCGACTGCTATATTCCGGTTTTCAACTGCACCAGGAATATATAGGGCATATACATTACGTCTATTGCATCATCAAAGTTGGATTAAAGCTGAAAAGGCCCACTAAGATCGAACTAATGCCATATCTTTTGTTAAGGTCGGTGTCGTGTTCGAAAGAAATTTCTTTTTCTATCTCAATCCCATGTTAAATTCCGTTTACTAAAACGGAAAAGTAAAAAATCGAAAAGAAATTTCTGCAGCAGTATCCACCTGAAAAGAACGAAAAATAAAATTGGAATTTGTAAGGCTTCCATGCAAACTGATGGGAGCTGTCACATATTACTTTCGGAAAAATATTCCGCTCGATAATTCCGTAAGTGAATGTGACGTTTCGTTGCATGCAGATCAATCGTCAAAATTCCGCTTGATAATATTGAACAAAATTCCGTAACCTCTCTACTTTTTAAGTTGATACTGGCCCTTATGCCATAAGACATTGCTAAAGTAGCATTATTGCATTGGTAATGCATCATGGCATTGGCAATGCATGATTATATGTTTAATACTAATCTAACGCTTCATTACTTGACAACTGTTGAATTGATGCGATCCCGCATTAATTTGTTTATTTGTTTATTTAAAGTAGACATCAACAGACCAAGTTTAGGTCCTAATGATGTTAAATAGAAAAAAATTACAATAAGAAACGATTACACAACCTCTTAAGTGGAGTCAAGACACAAACATAAATAAGTAAAAATAAAATAATTAAAGCTATACACTATCTTAACTACGTGCGTCAATTGTTCTAAAAACAGTAGAAAATCTCCGACGAAGTGCGTTCCGCGTCAGATGGAAATCGAAAATGGACGCCACCCTATTGAAGGTTCGCTGCAACCCGTGAATAGCGCTATTCAACCCATAGTTGGTGCGGCGAAAAGGAAGCCTGAGCATGGAGTTGTGACGCATTGGCCTTGGTTGGACGTTGATACTAATTTGTTGAAGGATCCTTCCGCAGTCGATTCTTCCTTGTAGCACATCTGCAACAGTTAAAGCTCTACAGACATTTCTACGGACCCGCAGAGGCTCCATGTCGACCAACTGACACCGACTTTCGTAGCTAGGAAGACGAAAAGGGTCGCTCCAAGGAAGTCTACGAAGTGCGAACCGAAGAAAACGGCGTTGAATAGATTCGATTCGCTCGGCGCCATTATCATAGCATGGACTCCAGACCGCTGAACAGTACTCCAGTGTCGAACGAACGAGAGAATAATAGAGCGATTTTAGGCAGTGAATGTCGCTGAAGTTCTTCGCAACCTTGAATATAAAACCGAGTGTCCTTGAAGCTTTGTCAACAACATACGATAAATGTTGCGTGTACGTCAGTTTCGAATTCAGCTGAACACCTAGGTCTTTGACGCACTGCGTTCGTTCGATGGTCGTACCGAGAAGATGGTAGTTGAACAGAATTGATTGTTTCTGACGTGAGAAGGTTATCACTGAGCACTTGGCCGGGTTGACCACCAACCGATTTAGAGTACACCAATCAGCAAAGGCATCAACCTGCGCTTGGAGGAAATGGCAATTGGCGGTTGAACAGATTCGCATAATGATTTTCAGGTCATCAGCAAACGACAAGCGGGGCCCTTCGATAACATAGTGTGCGTCGTTGAAGTATAAAATAAATATCAACGGTCCCAGATGGCTACCCTGCGGTATCCCGGACGTGGCGCAGAAACTCCTTGAACGAAGGTCACCCAAGGCAACTGTCAATTGACGCCCTGTGAGATATGATCGAAACCACCTTAAAAGATTACCACCAACTCCTAGTCTGTCAACTTTAGCGATCGCGATATCATGATTCAACTTGTCGAAAGCTGCCGTTAAATCTTGTAGATCACGTCCGTTCGGCATCGAGCGATCATACCATCAGTGATGTACGACGTAAGGCACAATAGGTTTGTAGTTGTGGAACGCCCTGGTGAAAATCCGTGCTGGTCGTCACTTAACAACTACTTGCAATGTGTAAAAAGTGAGTTCTTAACGACCAGTTCAAAAAGCTTCGATACAGCGCTTAACGATATGATTCCTCGGTAGTTGTTCACGTCCCGCTTGCTTCTTTTTTAAATACCGGAAACATGTCCGCCCATTTCCAGCAATAAGGAAATGTACCGCTAGAGAGGGACATCTGGAATATCTGATGAAGTGGATATAGAAGACAAGCCATGTTCTGTTTCAGAAAAACCCACGGAACCCCATCGGATCCGGGCTTAAGCGATGTTTTAAGGTGTAATGCCGCGTTCGAGATTGATTCTGAATCCACATTAACTAGGCTGAGTGTTTGATTTGCCTTGGGAACATTGCCGGCGGCAGCGTGAACAGAATGACTGGTTAGTCTCTCGTCTTCATAAACACTAGCAAATTTTACCGAGAACAGATCGCAAATTTCCTGTTGAGTGCCAGCAGTTTCACCATTATAGAACATGGATGAAGGTAAGCCTAATTCCTTACGTTGTTGATTAACATAGCTCCAAAAAGATTTCTAGCGATTTGAAATTGGTTCATTGTTGTAGAAACCCTTGGTCCGAAGTACACCTTGAAGCCAGCACCTAACTATACATATTTGCGCCTTTGTTTTGATTTGCTGTGTTATTTTGACAGAATATTTGAGAGTGTGTTCGTGTGAGTTCATTATTAGGGGGGTATTATTAAGCTTGGGACCGAGCTTGGGACCGATGTGCTAGTACTGACTGAGGCAAGAAAAAAATCGTATTTGTTCGGGACCTACTGGTCTTAGAGTTAGTCTATGGTTGAACCCCACTCAGATAACGATGAAAATGCGCACGACTGATCCGTTTATATTCGTAGTTGAGCCTGCTATAGTGGCGTTTAAGCGACATGGAGCGGTGTTTCGAGAATCTTTTAATCTGTTTAAGCGAGCGAAGAGCGTTCGTCATCTAAGGGACCCGAGAGTCAGTCTGAACAATCTTTTTTTAGGATAAATGATGTTGATTTTGTGTTGAATAAGAGCAATAATATAATGCTTGTGGTTACTTGGGATTATTGCATTGGTAATGCATCGCTATATTCTTAAAGCTTATCTAACGCTTCATTACTTGACAACTGTTGAATTTATGTGATCCCGCCACAATGATGTTGATTTGGTGTTGAATAAGTGCAATAATATAATGCTTGTGGTTACTTAGGTAGCGATTTAAAATTGGTTCATTTGCACCTTGCCCCCTGTAATACATTCTTGTGATTTTTTCTTTAGATAGTTTTGATTGTAATCCGTCATCTTCTTAACTGAATTCATAAGATTTGCGTAAATAGTTTTGTTTCACATCACAACTAGTCCCGAAAACATAACTCATATCCTATGAAAATTTCTTGCATGTAACTTCTATGAAATTTATAAGATGTTTGAATGAATTTTAGACTAGTTCAAGCTAATTTCGTTTCGAGCAATTCATGATTAGGATCGAAACCCTAATAAATTTCGTATGGTTATTTTTCTTAATGACCTATTTGGGGTATCATCCAAACCATTAAAGAAATAGTTGGAGGATTTGTGATATCGATCGTTTAAGGTAATTTTTTATCAAGGAAGGCTTGCGCACAAAGGATACGTTACGTTTGCGTTTGCGCGTTCTTGACAGTTTTCCTATAGGTTTTCGGTCAAATTTACCTACACAAACGGAACGCAAATGTAACCATTGTAGACAAGCCTTAACCGCCCAAACACAATGATAACGGAAACGGAACGGCAAAGGCAAGTTTGACAGTTATTGCAAATGACTTCGATCCAATTATGGGACAAATCGCTAGAACTAGAAAAAAGCAATAGGTAGTATAAGAGCCCGATCGGTTGCATTACCTTTTGCCAGTCAAGGGGATTTCCTCCCCTTGCCTATCCTGCATGGGGTAGTATGGTAAAGGGTTATGTGCCTGATCAGATACTACCGTTCAATCATGCCCTCCGCTCGTTTTCAAACTTGATCTTTCAATTTTCAAAGCCTGCCGTTGCCCTATACGGAACTATCAATACACTTTCTCTTCTTGTCTATTCGTTCTAGCAATCAATTACCGTCCACTTCTAGCGCCTTCGCATGGAGATGAGAAATTATCTGCTTCTGACAAACTTCATCAAAGATCGTTACTTCCGCGCTTGGGAGAATACAAAAACAACAATCAATGTGCAACCATACTTACTAAGATTTTTTCACAGCATACTATATTTTTTTACCGAATATGAAACAGCTGAACATTCAGTAATTGATTCGGAATTTTTAAAGTTTTACAGTACGTTCAGTAAATTTACCTACACTTCTGAACTGTCAAAATTTACCGTATCATTCTGTAAATTTGAAATGATGTAAAAATTTACAGTTGCCCAGCAAAATTTAAGGCTTTGTAAACGAGTTTTTATTGATTTTCATCTAGGGGCAAGACACTGAATAATCCTGAGTAACTCTGAGCAAATATGAGCATCTTTTGTTCTCTGGATTCATATTGTGTTATTGAAAAATCCTACCTTTTGGAAAACTTGGTTTTGACAGTGAAATTGCATAATCAAAACAAGAAAGTTATGTCGTGAAAGTCTACCGTATTGATGATTACCACAACATCACCCAATTTTGCCAGCTATTCAGATGAACCCACGGAGTTCAGGTTCTCAGTTGGTCATGTAAGAATATTCCAAACTGAATGTACTACCTACTAAAAATCAATGGGTTTCCTGCTGGTCGGATGACATTTCCTTTCTAATATAAGTATGAGCTTTCCATAAGACAGAAAGAGAACTGTTGGAGATCCTATCTGTATATAGTAATTTTAAACTTAATTGAATTTGATTTCCTATCAAACCCAAAATTACCCTTTACTTCACTCACCTAAACGCAAGAGAGCAAGAGAGTGTTTCGCACGACCGATAACCGATGGTCACCCACCTTCGCTGTGAAGGGAATAGGAATGTTGTAAATAAATCAGTACAAAAACAAACGTTGAAGTGGAGAGTACTACGGTCGTTCGTTCTTTTGGTTGGTTGATGACAATTCCTGCTAAGTGTTGAGCAAAATTCCCAGCTTTAACTTTGCACACTTGGTTGTTCGTTTTGAGTGAAACGGCAAAGTCCCTACACGGGATTAAGTTTATATTTGCTGGCTTGTTTGGTGGAGTGCTTTGCATCGCGGTAACTGTTTCGGGGATAATTAATTAGTGAAGTAAGTCCTTCGAGTGACCGGTCAATCCCAATGGAATAGGTAATTCGTTCGGAAATATATATAAATTCCACATATTCCATCGGTTTTTCGTCTTCCTAAAAGAAAAACAATGAAACAATATTAAACAATCTACTTGCCAATTCCTCCTCCAAATACTGCAACCTATCTTGACTTAAATGAGAACTTCTTATGGTACTATAATAAATAATTTTCCTAGACGTTAACATACTGCTGTCATTGGTTGCCAAGGTTGCCACCGTCATCACCGTCACATTCAAGCCAGTGATGCCAGAATGCTTTAAATCGATTTATAAATAATACAAATTGATGGAAGCTTATGCATTCTGAGCAAACTTGAGTTTTGTGATCAAATATGAGTGAAGTTGTGTTTTTCGTTTTCGCACACATTTTTTGGCATTCCCACCACTCTTTATTTTGGGGGGAGAAGAACATCATAGAGTGTGCAAATTTGATGAATCCTGAGAAAATTTTAAGAAAACAGTTACTCACAAGAAAGCTGTCTTGCCCCGTGATTTTCATTCATGATTAAGGTCGGTATCGTGTTCGAAAGAAATTTCTCTTCCTATTCCAAACCCATGCTAAATTCCGTTTACTGAAACGGAAAAGTAAAGAATCGAAAAGAAATTTCTGCAGCAGTATCCACCTGAAAAGAACGAAAAATAAAATTTTAATTTGTAAGGTTTCCACGCAAACTAATGGGAGCTGTCACTTGTACTTTCGGAAAAATATTCCGCTCGATTATTCCGTAAGTGAAGGTGACATTTCATTCCATGCAGATCAATTGTCAAAATTCCGCTTGGTAATATTGAACAACATTCCGTAACCTCTTGACTTTTTAAGTCGATACTGGCCTTTATTACAATTTGGATAATTAATAAGATACATTAATATGTTTTTTCGCATGCATTTGCGGAACCTTGGTCTCAATTAAGATGTTTAACACGTACGTTTCGTTCATGTTTCTGTTTGAAATGCACATTTGATTCATATTTCTTTGTTTCTTCTAGAATAGCTGAATAGCTTCTCCAAATTTGTTTGAACAAGGTCTAATACAACACCAATGTTTGTTGGGTAAGGCTTCTCAAAAAATTCTTCTCCGTAATTGTAAGGTACCTAAAAACAAAAAATGGGTTTTTCTTGCACCATTTATATTCAATAAAATATAAAATACATTTTAATTTTACTTACGGATAGAGGAATCCAACTTGAAAAAGAAGAAGACACCGAGTGGTGATAAATCTGACAGCTCCCATGTTAAAGTATAGGACGAAAATTTTAAAATGCTTCTAAAAAATTCAAATGAAATTTTAATTAAAAGCGGTTTGTTGTATGATGGAAGAAAAATCCAAAACTGCACAATAGGGGCATTATTTTAATTTTATTTTTATTTTGCTGAAAATGTCTTTATTGAGTAGTTTTGGATTTTTCTTACATCATACAACAAACCGCTTTTAATTAGAATTTCATTTGAATTTTCTAGAAGCATTTTAAAATTTTCGTCCTATACTTTAACATGGGAGCTGTCAGATTTATCACCACTCGGTGTCTTCTTCTTTTTTCAACCTGGATTCGTCCATTGTAAAAAAATCACAGTATTGGAAAGCATCGGAGGTGCTGTTTAATAGCACAAAAATCTGTTTGGAAAATGTCGAGGAAATACCGGAAGATGATTATTTCATCTTCCACTTTATTTCTCTGGTGAAAAACACCCTTCACTATACGTGAAAAGCAGCAAGGCCTACCGAAACGTCGTTACCAAAGAACAGATTTGGCTATCTCTGGCAAACAAAGTAAAGCTGACAAGTAAATAAATTATATTATTCTATGGTTTTTTTTTACTAAGTTTTAATCTATTTCTTTCTCTCCTACTTAGTTGAAGATGCTAAGCGAAAGTGGAAGTATCTCCGTGAGAGATACGTCAAGGAGTCACGAAATATTGAGAAGTCTTCTACTTCCGGCGCTGGTGCTGGCGGAGTGCATATTCCAAAATGGAGATTTTTTGAGCTTTCTTTTTTGGCACAGCATTGTAAGATATCGACATTTGACATTTGATATCGCCCACATATGAGAGGGTTCCGAGAATTCAGTACTTCCGAGGAAGTGGCCACTTCCAAACATTTGATATATTAAGTCGGAATCTTAGGCCGCGATTTGCGACGTGCGAGAAAGTGGCCTCTTTTTAGATCTGATGTGATCTAAATTCTTGCACCGCGTCTTCATGTTAAATTTTTGCATCTGCAAGAAAATTGATTCAAATGATGCATGTTTCAGATCACTTTTTTTTGGCTTTATCTGTTTTCTGTAGTAGTGCTGGGAACATTGCTATAGATAAAAAAGAATCGGATTTATCTGTCAAAGGAAGTCAATCGTGTAAACAAACGTTCTGAGTGAAGAAAAAATTGATCCGATTAAATTATCATCCCAGTATGAAGGCCGCAGGGGAGATTTTAGTTTCCGGGTTAATCGAGTTGAATTACGCGGAGCAGAAAAAGGAAGACAGTACGTGGAACGGGAGCAAAACCTTGCGATTATAGTGCCGAATTTCGAGGTTTCCCTACCGGAGGTGTTGCAGGGTTTTTACTCTGATTTTGGAGTGGGTGTAGAGAGACGAAGTGGGTTATACTTTGAGGAATAATTATGCTTATTTTTTACTTTTAGACATTGAACGAAATGAGCTTTCGCAATAAGGTAATGCTGTTCGAGGGTTGACGCAAGCGAGATCTTTACATTTGGTTGGCGAACGATGAAAAGGAACCATCAGTTAAGTTCCTGGTTGAAGAAATCATAATAGGGGAGCTGAAGTGAACTGGAAGTTGTCTTCGTGTATCTCAACCCAGTTGTCAAGTTTACCAAGCAACCACATCTGGTAGTAATTAAAGAGCTCCTGATTCAGCTTTTTGGTGTCCCAAATCACCATACAAAAAAAAAACAACCATTCATTTACACGATCGGTTCCATCCAGCCAAATATCGACAGCCTATTTGGAAAGCCACTTAAGATAAATATCTGCACAAGCAGAAGCAGAAACTGAATTTAATACACCGAAAAAGACCCACGATTTTGCCAAATCTACCTCGTAGTTGTTTTTCTTTTTGTTAATCTTGAATCGCTTTTTAAACGGGTCTAGCGAACTCCTTTCGCCCTTCATTGACATGCCTGAATTACGGCGATGTTTCTTTCCGTTGATCGAATCTTTCTCGGAGAAGCGGAGATGGTCATACCATAGACTAACTCTAAGACCAGTAGGTCCTGAACAAATACGATTTTTTCCGTGGCTCAGTCAGTACTAGCACATCGGTCCCAAGCTCGGTCCCAAGCTCAATAATTAGCCCCTAACAATGTAGCTCACACCAACACATTCTCAAATGTTGTGTCAAAATAATATAGTGAATCAAAACAATAACCAAGATACTAGTACCGGAAGGTACCGAAAAGCGCAAGAATTATTGCAAGGTGCAGACTGCAAGGTATACTTCGGACCTAGGGGTTCTACAACAGTGAACCAATTTCAAATCGCTAGTTGCACATTGATTGTTGGTCATACGATCACACATCGTTGGTTCAGAGCTTGACATATCCAAGACAAGCAAGCTCCCACTGCAGTTGCCCCAACTCCTCCACGGCTTGCATAATTCGCAGTAAATTGCAGACTTCTTCCATTGTATCAACTGAAAAATACACTAACTGATCAACAGTAGCAAACAAAAACAAACGCAGGTGAGGCGATCACATTGTGGGTTACAGAACGGCAAAACGCAACGGCAGAACGGCAACGGTAATTTTAGTACATTGCGAATTGGTCGTTGTTACCGTTTTGCCGTTCTACCGTTCTCATTGTGTTTGACCCATAAGTTCGGGTATCGCAGGTTAGAACTACACAGAGAGGAATTTGATGGTCAATTTTACCATTATTGGGGGTTAGGATGACTATTGCAGTATAGTGATTTTGAACCGACTATGATCATGGTCAAAACTACCATCAAAAATAGTTGATGCAACATTTTCCATAATGTCGCAATAGTCCTTGTTACCATGATCATAGTCAAAAATGCCATGAACGTGGTGAGTTCTACCATTTTCATGGTTATTGAAACCATTATATGCGATAGTCATCCTGACCATGATTTAATTGTCGGTACAACGATGAAATTTTTCTCAGAGTAGTTGCAACTCAGGTTCAAAAACGAATTCGATATAAAAGAGCGTGAATAATATGACGTTTAGTACAACTTTTACGCAATATGAGGTTGCGTGCAAGTATGTCAAACCTCAACCAGGAAAAAGCTTAAGAAGAAAACTTTGTAAAAATAGTAGAAAATTCACGAAAATAAAATTTTCCATTTCATCATTGTTCGGTAAAATTGATTAAAAACCTTCTGAAAAAGGTTGAAAATAGTTGCAAATTGTGCCCAATTTTAAGTGCCGTTGAAAAATGGTGTTTATTCCGGTAAATGTAGAAGACGAGCAATCATAAAGCTTGGAAAGGGGAGAACCTGCTTCTGCTGTTGAAATACCTGCCTGGGAATGTTTTGCTGGATCCCATTCTACGCAAAATGATTTGATTTCCTGCCTAATATACTGGTGGCGCTCAGGATGGGTTGTATCAATTCGAAAAAAGACCTCAACGATGTGGATCCTAACATATTCTATGTAATCAACATCGACGATGATGGCACCGCCTTGTGGAGTGGTCAACTGGAAGTTTCACGGACAGAGCTAACATTATATCGAAAAGGAAAGGACCCAACGACTTGGCCGCTGAAGTGCTTACGAAGGTATGGTTTTAATGTGGACCAGTTTAGTTTCGAAGCAGGACGGAGGTGTACGACTGGAGAAGGCATCTATGCATTCAAGTGCAGACGAGCAGAAACCCTCTTCTACACAGTACAGTCTTATATTCAGGGGCGTATATTCAGCGATGAAACGACAAACCCGAATGATCCACATCCGATTCCAATGGCCTCGACTGGTCCATCTGTTTCAGCTAGAAGTGTTTCACAGAATAATACGGCGACCAGAAGTGGACAGCCGAGCGGGACCGGAACGGGTAGTTATGTAGTAAACCGCGCTGGAATGGCCACTAGTCAATCTTTAAGTCCCAACGGAACTATCCATTCGAATTCGAACCAAAGTCGAAGCACTGATACTCTTCCAATTGAGGCAAATTATTTAGAACCAACTCCTAACAGACCTTGTGGACAGCCGGAAACGGTAACTACGCGTTTTCAACAGGGTTTGCGGTTAAGCTCTGTCAGTAGTGGTCCTGTTAGTCCGGACGTTACATCACCAGGATCGCCTAATAGTGTTAGTAACATATTGGAGGTCACAACACTAAACCCTTTGCCATCTAATAGTGCGGTAGGTAGTACTCATCATGGAGTTAGTAATTTATATCAGGAATTCCCGGTGAAAGAAGCTGGCCATGGTATTAGCTTGGCAAGTATCAGTGCTGTTCATCGTATGTCCTTGGATATCCCACCTCAGGAAGCGGCACCAAGTGCTGGGGGCGAATCTAGTTCCTGTGCTAGTAAATCCGATCTCAACCCGCTTCCAGTGGAGCTTCCGGTAACAACACCCGATGCTACAGATCTCTCGCGAATGTATATGAATGTGAACATTGCCTGCATGCCAGAGAGCGTTTCAAAGGCTAAAACGAAACCAGCCAGTAAAAGTAACTCTAGTCTAATTTCTATCAACAACAATACCGGTTCTTTCGATGAGAACCAGTATCAAAACGTGAAAACACCAACCTCGATCGGTCCGAATATGTTTGCTCATCTGCGCATGAATTCAAGCTATTCGATAGATCCAACGCAACCGTTATACGAGAACCTGGAACCTGGAGAGCTTAAATCTGTATTACTACGTGGTCGTTACTCTAAGCCGGACATTTTTGCCAACGTCGATCTTCCCCTAGACAATCCCGAGCCTTGCACACCAAACCCTGCCAAAGGAGAAGTTAACTACATCGTACTGGATCTAGATCAGTCGCAAAATACGGCTACGGCAACGACAGTCACCTCACCGACGACAGGAGGCAGTGCTTCGATGACAGCCAACAATAACAATAACCCGTCGGCTGTGAATCTAAATAATCCGAACGATTCATCTCTCATCGAAAGGGGACCATTGTCGCAGGGTGGTACTAATGTAACTAGTGGTGCTGCTCTGCTGCCACCGGAGAGTCCAAAGAAGGCATCCCTCGGCTATGCGACGATCGATTTCAACAAGACCTTTGCCCTGAGCAACTCGACCACACCGTCTTCGGAGCTGGACAGCGAAGGATCTCGAAAGACACGACACAACTCTACTGTTACTCCATTAATCCGACAAAGCAACTCGGTCAGCGATTAGGATGGATGCTGGTAAGCGGGCAGTTTTTATTATGCGTTCTATTTTGGTTTGTATACAGTTGTACATAGAAGAGGTATTTCACTCATTTTGAAACGGCTTTTGCTCTATTAGATTGGTACGTCAGGTAAATAGTGGTTTGGTTGGGAAGCTAACTTCAATAGTATTGCAACGGAAACGGGTGAACTGAGACAACTAGTGACACTTTCGAGGTGATAATTGTCACTTTGGGACATCTCATCTCTCACGTAATGCAGAACAAGCTAGATTTACCCTTTGAATTGGAACGGATCTATGAGGTATGATGATTTTATGTTGTTGATCGTTTTGTTCGTTCAAAAGATCAAAATTGAAAGCAAAAAGATATTCATGTCATATCAAATTAAAAAGGATTTTGCCATCACTGAGAGCAAATTTAAAAGTCAATTTGATGTGTATCTTTTCCTGTTGAGAGCAAAATGGGCTTTCAACTGAATGTTCTGCCAAGGGAATGGAAAGAGAATTAAGGTATCGAAGTAAAGCTGAAGTGAGGTTAAACATCGTAGTTTCTAAAACTGAAATTGATAATACATTTTCTGACTATTTTTTGAACTGTATGGAATTGGTCAGTATCGTCATTATTGAAGATTTTCTGCTCTTTTTTTATCCTCAATTACTTTGCTTAGGCAGCTCAAAACCCCATTTTTAACGAGCGCCATCTAAAACGTTTAACCTCACTTGTGCGTTACCTGGATTCCTCAATAGCAAAATAAACATTAAATTTCATATCAAATTCGAAACTTGTAAAGTCAAATCAAATTATGTAATCAGTTTGATGTTGACGTCAAAATAACTTACGACTTTTATTTGTTATTTATAATAATTTACTTTCTTGTTAATTGTTATTTATAATAATTTACTTTCTGCTGTTAGTAAATGGGCTGGCTCGAGGTTAATGGGTCACATGTTCTTTTCGGAGGGGCTAGGCACGTAACTTATTTAAGTTAATACATGCTGCCCATGGCTGAGGCTGCCATCAAGTCCTCGGTTCCTATAGCTCAGGATCTAGGCGCAGATGGTTGGCCAATAGCTTGCTGGGCAGGTACAAGTAGAAAGGAAACAAGAATGTAGTATAGCTGGGACACAATGGCGGAAAATTTACTGGAATTAGGGGTGTGATGACGTTACACATTTAGGTCAGACAAACAAAAGAATTCGCAGATCGCTTGCATGTATGGATGAAAACGCATTCCCAAAACATCTCTTACCTCGTGGAATGGTTGTCTACCTCGGGCCACAAGGATATCGAATAGTCGAACTCTAGAGGCATCATTATCCTTGCAATACCAAACTGCGTGATCGATGTCATCATAACCGGTTCCGCACCTACATACATTACGTTCGACGAGGTTGATTCTGTAGAGTTGTGCGTTTATCAAGTAGTGGTTGGACATAAGTCTTGACAGCACACGAATGAAGCGCCGACTTAAATCCAAACCTTTGAACCACGATCACGAAGATACATTTGGAATAATGGAACCACCGCCCAAGGGAATTACTTGTCCAATCGTTTTGCTAACTTTAAAGAGAACTCTCACGTACTAACGGAAAAAGTTTATCGTGTGAAATTCTTCTATCAAAAATCTCGCTTTCTTGAGCGCCCACCTTTGCTAGAGAGTCCGCCTTTTTATTGCCTGAAATTGAGCAATTTGAGGGGACCCATACATAGGTAAACCTGAATAATCTTCGACCAACGCACACATCTGCTCCCTTATTGTTGAAAGAAAGTATGATGAGTGCCTTTCAGTTTTCATCGATCGGAGGGGCCTCGATTGAACCGATATCCGGAGGGCCTCGATATTTGAGAAGATGAAATATTTTGGTAAGGGTTATATACCGTTTTTTATAGGGAAACTGCCCCCATATTAATCTCATTGTTCCTATATTCATCCTACGATGAATCAAACAATTGGTAAGTTGAAGGATCGGTTTCTTTTTCTAATAATGTTTGCTAACGTTAATTAACTACAACAAACATTACTAACTAATCCTGTCACGTGTATATCGTTTTATTTCAAGTAGGATGAATTGCAAAGTGATGAGATTAATATAGGTACATCTTCCCTATATAATATTTTTTTTATTCCTTCATTATCTAGATCTAAACATCTAGAAAAAATAGTTGAGATCTAAAAAAAATATTTTTGTGCTAGTAAGAACGCCCGCTATAGATAAAGATAAAAAACATCTTTTTTCAAATTCTCTAAAAAAACATTTTTTATAAATTAAATGAACAAAATAGATAACTATTACCTGCTTTTTTACGCGTTTTCGAGAGCACTTACCAACTCTGAAATGTTCAAAAACCTTTTGCGGGATCCACCAGCTCCACATTCAGGCTCCTTCACGATCTCCGGATGGTTATCCTGGTGTTTTTGCTTTTAAAGAGCTTAAATCACTGATTAAGATCTAGTACCACGACGTACTTGAATATGAATAGCGCAATGAGATTTGATTTCTTTGAAATTTTACTTACACTACTACTATTAAATTGTTTGACCTTAAAGCCTTTGTCATATTATTCAAATTTATCTTGCAGTTCAACTTGGACAAGGCACAGCGAGCCTACTGAGCCTCAAGGGATCTAAATCTTTTTCAATAATTTACTTTTGTAAACATACCAAAGAACCTTAAAAATGAAGACTGCCAAGGTTATTCTGCGTGGCGTGTTATTTGAGATGACTCGTTTTCTCACGAGGTTGAAAATGTCGCTTCATGTGAGGTGACTCTCCATTTGATTCGCACGCAGAATACGTCTGTTTGTAACTAATTTCTCAGTATGTGTGTATGTACAATCAATCTCCCACAATCTCCTTTTATGGAAGAAACTTATTTGCATTTCTTAGATGATTTATGTGTTAACTAAGCTGATATTACTCTTTCTTCTGGTGCAGGGGCGTAGCACTAAAAATAAGAAACGGGAAAAAACTACAGACACACAAACCATCTGAAGGAACGCGACCATAACACATTTTTCTGTGTATTTATTTTTCTCAGAAAAAAATAAATCTTACATGCTTCACATGCCCAACCAACACACATTCACCTGAGACAACATGACCCATTGAGATTAGTTTACCAAACAGTGTCGTTAGTTATTTTGTTTTTTGTTTCACTGTTTCACAAAACTACACCACATGGTTGTTATGACAATGTTTGTAGACGGAAATAAAACGATACAAACCAGAGAGCACAATTTTACGCGTTAGGAAAAATAAAACGAGAATTTTGAGACAAATTATTAATCATCCGCAGTAGGTTAAATTTCCATAGATTTTATTGAAGTTGACTTTATATTTACATAATGGTAAAACATGTGATTTTTATGCAATTTATGTTAAGAGGGATAGTATAAGGGATTCAGTTTGAAAAAAAAAAAACTTTAACAGCACAAGTCTTGCCTCCGTTAGTGAATCTTTTGTATAAAGCTGGTTTCCTCTTATTTCAACGGCAACTAAGTTGTTAAGCCTACTTGAATGCTCAAGCTGTAATAAAAAAAACACGAAAATTTTATTTTCTAAACATGATATGTGTAAAATTATATAAATGTTAAGCGATGCCGAACCGGTTCGTATGCCAAAGTTTACCAAAGGATTTATTGATTGAAGAGGCGACACGGAGATCGAAAGTTACACAAAATGATATTAACAGTTATATTGCTACTAGTAGGTATTCAAAATAGCGAAATTTACTGTGCAGGTCTTTGTTTGTAAATTGCTGAGCAGTGTTAGCTGAATTTAGGTTGCCGGCACCTGATGGCTGGCCGGTTTGGGCAGCATTCAGAGGCATGGCAAGTTTTATAGTTTCTAAGCAAAAACAACAATGAATTGATTACGATAAGCCAGATATACAATATATTAAAGAAGGAGCTAGAGGAACATAACCATGATCATTCTACGTAGCACATGTTGACGTTAACCGACTTATATTCTAAGCAAGAAGGTAGAAACGAACATAACAGGAAGTTTCGTTATAGAAGACCGAAATGTAAAATATTTGCCAAAAGTAGTGTTAAGCATCTAAGGAGCGAAGCGAAGTACACCATTGTATAAGATCATTATAAAGTAAGTTTATGAGACTAAATAAATACCATTAGTTTATTAAAAGTTTTGTGGACCTGCTGCATATTAGAATGATATCACATCCCCTTGCTACTCAGAAACATGCCCCGCAACCTTTAATATACTGAAGATTAAAGGTGTAAACCATTTAATTTCTGTAAAACGCATAATGTATTCAAAATTTCGTTCATTCTTGTTGATGTTACCATGCACCATCAAAATTGGTGCATGGTTCGGTTAACCAATTTGTATGATATACGTTAAGGCAAAACAGATTTAATCACGCCATCAAATCATTTGCAGTTGATTTTACTATGTATTACCGGGCATGGTATTGCCAACCGCGTGTATGCCGTAAGTTCTGCAGCAGTGCTTTGATGGAATGTATTTGAGAGATAGATTTTCTGAATTAAAAAACTGAATAAACTGAAATAGAAGTTTTAAGTCAACATTGCCAAAGCCGACATTTTTCCTGCGGTAGTCGATGCTGCAATTTCTTGCGTGCCCCTCCATTCTGTCGTTTAGCTAGTGGTACTTACGAGGAGCTTCAGTCTGGTACGAGACTCCTCATCCAGGAAAAACCTATATTTTTTACCTACCTGCCTTCAACGAAGACGCCGTGAATGACCCGGTAATCGAGGAACCGGAAGAAGAAGCCTGAGAAACCAGAGAACGATACCAATGACAGCAATTCGTTCCACAGTTCTGCTGAGAATGAGCCTGATTTCGAGGGATTCTCACATCAACAAGAACCGGATTGATGAGATCTTCTATGTCCAGGCTGAAGACCATGAGCTGCAAACCTTCGAAGCGGCATTATCTGGTCCGGAAGAAGAGAAGTGGCGAGCTGCAATGAAGGAAGAGCTGGATTTCCATGGTGGCATCTTAACGTAACCTGGTTCCTGGACGTCAAGATCGCACACCTTTACGGGAAGTAGACTGATAAGCTGTATATGAATTAATCGCCTGGCACCATCGAGAAGGGTAAACAACGGCTGGTATGTAGGCTTCACCATTAACGTCTATGGCTTTACGCAATCAGTCAGGTGCTAGAACCACCATTTACATAGCATCTTGCTGAGCTTGCGATTTACTCAGAGTAAAACGGACCAGTATCGCTACAGTAAGATCATCGGTGGACTGAGAGTCTACCTGCTCATAATACTAGTCACCTGCCTGAATTCTTCGAAGATCGACCGAGTGACTAAAGTATCGGGACCAAGTTCGACATTACTGATTCCTTAGATCCAAGCTTCTTCCTAGGCCTGAAATTCCAGCGACTGGACGGGAAATACAGTTTTTCCCTTGAGAGCTACATTGATAAAATCCCTGCAAAATTCGAGCAACATGACACCAAGACTGCCAAGTGCCCGATGGATAGCGGGTACACTTCGTAGTCTCGTAGGCATCACATCGCAGTGAGTTCATCCATACTCGGTCGGAGGATGTGTGCTCCTATCGAAAACGATTGGGTTGCTGCGAAGAGAGTGCTTCGTTATCTCAATTCAACGAAAGGGGCCAAGTTACAGTATACGTAAGGCCCAGGTCTTCTTGAATTCTCATATGCCAATAGAGCTGGCGACTGCTGCATTTTTTTGTGTAAAATATTTTATTGTGATTAGTTAACATTCAGATAAAAGAAATAGTAGGCTGTGCCACGTTTGACGTATATCATACAAGTAGGGAATGCCTGTTTTCCTGCCCAGAGAAGTGGACAACAAAGGAGTGAATTAACTTTCTTAACATCGTCAGTCCCAACGACCTATATATATATATATATATATATATATATATATATTTTTTTTTTTTTTTTTTTTTTTTTTTTTTTTTTTTTTTTTTTTTTATTTTTTTTTTATATATATATATATATATATATATATATATATATATATATATATATATATATATATATATATATATATATATATATATATATATATATATAATATATATATATATATATATATATATATATATATATATATATATAATATATATATATATATATATATATATATATATATATATATATTATATATATATATATATATATATATATATATATATATATATTTATAAATATACATACAAGTATGCTTTCTCGCCAAGGAAAGCCCCTCCCTTCGGATATGTGATCTGGTCGCGATGGGTGGGCCAACGCCATTAGCACTGAGATGGCAACCAAAGACATATTCTGACGTGGTAGTATCACATGCTGACGATTTTTATTTAATGCCGCGTCACATCTGGCAATGATGCACTGATTTTAAAGATGTGATCCAACGGACATCCTGTCTAGGAGCCGTGAATGCTGTGCAGTCAGGTGGGATTCTTTCATCAGTAATAATGACGTGAGATTTCTTCTTGGCTGCACCACCTTTTTTCATGCGTTTTCTGACATGATGAGCCGTAGCCACGCTTAAATATAAATCTAGCTAGATAGGTATATCACAGAGAACAGACGTTCATCTTCGGTCTGCTACTTGTGTAAAACTTTAAACCGACATTTCAAATGTATGTCGTTATACTCCTGGTAGGCGGCGCTGCATTTGTGCGATAACTGTCATGTCAATGTTTATCAATAAAAAGCCTAGCACATAACCTGAAAAGTTTTGTTTGTTTTTCAATGCACTTGCTTCTTATACCGGCTGCCTCTCTATACTTTTACACACGTTTTTCAAGACAAGCTATATGGACATAAATGTCTGTTCTCTGTGGGTATATGTTGAAAGACAATGTGTTCAAGATTATTGACATTCGTAGGGACTCGACTGTTGGATTCACTGAGTAGAAGTTTTATTAAAACTAGGAACGTGGCGCCATTCTTATTTTGTTATTTCTCATTCCAAAGAGCTATAATAAAAATACCACACATTATAACAATGGTATACAAACAATCTTATAACGGCTTCATTCTCGATAATTTTATAATAATAGATAGGAAATAGGCGTGATGAAGTTGTACTTTACCACCGAAAAGTGAATGTTATAGCTGACCAAGACTCAAATAATCATTGTTAGGCTGCACATGCAAGTAAGACTTTGAAGCGATTAAATGACCTAGAGATTAGGATTAGACTAATAAAAAGGAGGCAATGAACGGACAAGTAAACGTAAACTTTTCTGCAATTGAACTATACTGCCGTGAAACGCATATCAGTCCCAAATGAATAAGAAAGCAAGCAAAGATGGGACTGATATGCGTTTCACGGCAGTATATAATTTAACTGAATAACGCAGAAGACAAGAACTGAATAAGGCGGACAAAGTGATAGGTGGATTAAACGGGATTAAAGTAGTAGTGGGTTGTCTGGCTGATTATCGGGGAACTCCTTGTCAATTCGGTTGTGGTTGAAAGTAAAAGTTTGACTAGCGCCGGTCCAGGGGTTTTTCGGTTTGAAAATTTTCTCGATTTCCCTGATTGGGGATATCCTTGGTCAGCCCAAAACTAAGGCGGCGGTTCCATTAATGTTGGAACCCCATTGACTTTGTAGCGGGCAGGATCGGATATTGGCGTGCCTTTTGATAATGTCCTTATACGGGATTCTGTGATTTGAATTGCAATAGGATTTCCTGATCGCTAGGAATACTTGCGAACATTCGTGGTTGACATCAATAGCTTTTCACAATTATATCGCTGTAAAGCAAATGAACAGTTTCGGAAGAAGTTTACATCTGTAGATGAAATCAGTTCGTTTTTTATTTTGCATAACTGGTTGAATTGTTTTTAAATAAATTATCTAATAGATAAATCGTCTAGCTCAAACCTTTGTAGGGGTAAGTGGCGGGACCATCATCATCAAGACGAGGTATGCATCGATGACTTTCAGGGCACATAAGAACTAGCCATCTATTAACTAAATTATAAACGACTGAAGAAGTTACGAAATGCCCTCTTGAACTTATAAACGTAACACTGACTCACTAATTAAATAACATAAAGAGAGACAACGACCGCCCAACGAACTCTTTTGAAGGAAACTCTTCTCTTATGATTCCCATCAGGAAACCATAAAAATTATACTGTTGGGGCTACTGAGACTTGTAATATCAGACATTATTAAAACTGGTAGAATTCAAATATCTTATCGACATAATGACAACATTTTTTTTTGTTTCGAGAAAACTGCTCAAAAAGAATTTCACAGCACAAAAATAAAGAACTAAACTGTAAAAGACTTAAGAAAACACACTGACAAATTAAATAACAAAAAGACGAAACGACACCATACAAAACAGTGGACATGAACATGACTGAAAGAAAGGGGAAGCAAACTTGAAAATGTAATACCTTTTGAGGCAGTGTCAACAGCGTCTCTATGGACGACATGATCCTTGCACGCCTGGTGAAATGCTTCAATAGGAGTTAAGTTATATCAACACACAAGGAACAATACAATAGCTTCTTATTTTTGGTTCTAGAAAACTGCTTCTGAAGACTCTCATAGTCAAGTGTCTCTGCTTACGGGCCTGCCCAACCCTTTTTGGCCCTTCATACAGCGATATGTTGAATTTAGAACGGTAACAAAGCATGATCTTTCTGTTAAGTGGAACCGCATGCAGGGCAAGGCCCACGCTAGGATGGTGGCTTCCTACATACACACATACATACATACTAAATGAATTTCCTTCGAATGTTGAGCAACTAATAATACGCGAAGCGAATTGACCTCCTGTTAAAATACAAATGTATGCTGTATAAAGAATCACGAATAAAGGATCGAAAATCATCTGGTTTCTAGAAAATCGTCGTCCGCTTGCATCTCCCGCATAACGAAAAACAATTTGCTGTATAGTCAAAATTATATTTCGAATGTAAGATTATCACATTTTATGTTATTATTATCAAATAGTTTAACTTCATTTTCGCGACAAAATCTCTACGTTAACACATATTGTTAATGTATGCCATATTGTCATTGAAACTTAACCGCCTATTCAGGATATTGTTATTTGACCTTTTACCATCTGACATATTGTTAAAACTTTATAGGAGATTGTTAGTTTATAGTTGTCAACTATAAGAGTAAATGTCGTATCAATAACGGAAGGAGGATGTTTGGGTTCAGTCCACTCTGACTCCTTACACGGTAGGAACCGAAAACCCATTAGTGGGTAAAATTTCACCCATTTTTCAAACCTGTATGTAGCTGTAAAAAAATGGCTAAATCAAAAAACACGAAAATGGGTAAAATATTACCCATTTCGATCATATGTTAGTGAAAAATATATGGGTTTATTTTTACCCATATATGAGAATTGAACCTTTTCTTTTGTTTGCCCCTGCAATCCACCATCCATCTCATCGGTTTCCCAAAATTGATTGTTTACGGATTGACCTCTTTCTTGCCACGATTTCCAGAAGTTCGTAAAAATCCCACTGTGGATGAACTCAATAATACGCTGGACAATGCATGCTTCTGGTAAATAGGATTAGGAATTATAAATATGTACGGTAGAAGAATAATTCTTTATATTGCAGGTCTGAAACGTCCAGTGTCCGGCTACGATGCCTTCATCTAACGTTACGTTGATGAGCTCAAAACTCATGTCAAACGATTGGTTTAAAATGGGCCGTAAGAATCCGGTCCAATTTATTTGTAAATTGTGTTGAAATAAAGAAATAAAGCTTAAGTTTCATGAAATTGTTGCTTGCGTTTTTTCTTTATACGGTATAGGAATCAAAAACCTATTAATGGGTAAATTTTTTTTGATTCTTACCGTGTATGAACCAAACAAAAAATCAGTTATTCGAATCGGTCCTTTTCTCGTTTACAAGAGAAATATTTATTAAATATTATAAATCAATAATATCGGAAACACTGCTATCTCTCAGCAGAGCGGCGACGAGCCGACGAGGATAAACGTCAAACATCTCACACGGTGTTTATTTACATTCTTTCTGGAGCTTGTTTTTTTTTGGTGCTCGTCTCATACGTCTCATAACGCCGGTTTTTGTGAACTATTTTTCGAAAATAGAAGTATAATAACAACTAGTGAGTTTTACTGTTAGTAAAAGGAGGTTTGTTATTAACGTTTCATATATTCCGAAGTTCTATCGTTCAAATATCACATTATAATTCGGATTGCGCAAATAGTGACAACATACACCTGTTGATTCTTATCCACTGTTACTATCAAGGTCAAGGAAAAAAAAAACAACAAATAGGTAAGTGTAGTAGATCTTTATATTTATTAATTGTCTCATCATCTATGGTAAATTAAATATATAGAACTTAAAAGCTAGACAGCGCTGTCTCCGAGAAGTTTATTTCGAGCTCGAAACAATTATAAAAATGAGTTGAATTGGGTAATAAAGCTTTCCATTTTCACTGCCTGTTTCGATACCGGTATTCGAATCGATTAATCGATGCTCTGAGTTTGCTGATTTGCTTTACACACGCGTAAATAAAGAAAAATAGGTTCTAATTGTGACAAGTATACATAAAATACAACGTAGCTTTAGTTTAAAATCCGTCGATGATAGTCAGTTATCCACGTTATCAGTTGCTAAACTAATTAGCATAACTTATTTCATCGGGGATTGACATTTACATTATTAGACACAGTTTTGTATGCACAAGCTAGCGCAAAACAGCTTACTAACGCTGCCAGTCGCTATCATGATTCTATTTATTTTAAAATTAAGCCAAAAGGATTTTCGGGGGCCCTTAGAATCTAATAGCGTAGTCTGTGAACGCATACCGAGACAGTGTGCCCCAGTTGGTGAACTCTGCTTTGTCGATCTTGCACCCAGGCGATCCGGTTTTCGATAGCCATTCGACCCTAGGAAGAAAAATCATATGTTTAGTTAACATTTCTTGTTGAAACAATTAATAGCAAATCGGAAACAGCAGTGCTTGTGATGGTAGTTTTTTTTTTCGGAAAGATCATTTAACATACATAATTTGAAAATTTTCAAGATTTTTTGGGGATTTCGATCCAAATTTATTCGATACTTGAAAATTATGTCCCTCCTTTGACACATATAATTTGCTCGCCATCCGAATACTAGAGTCTGCCTTAGGAAAGTAATCGGAGATAAAAAGAGCAGAAAAGCCTAGATATTGATGATGCTGAGTTCTAACTCAGTTTAGTTTTAAGCCTTAAAAAAACCGGGGGTCGCCCCAAGATTCTGAAGAGGGTACGTGTTCCTTGACTCAGCCTAATATGTAGCGTTCGAATAATTTTTAATCGTTACTCATAAAGTAATTAAGCTGTAAACGATATTCAACAATTTATACGCCTGCTTAAAAAAGCTTTATATGTCGTTAGGTATTCTGAAGCACGAAAAGTTAAACAACATACTTTTTGAAGACGGAAACTCTTAAATAACATGATGTATTAAGCCTTATATTCAACCACAAACATACGTTTTGTATACATATATGCCATCAGAAGGGAACATAGAAGAAAACAAATCCCTGGCATTGGGTTTACGGTTTTCTTTTGAAATCATTCTTCATGTTTCTATGTGAACCATTAATTTAAAATGTGTGACTCTTTTCTGTATGTCTAGGATGCATTAAAATTTATATCGATATAATGTTTTATTTTTTTATATTTTTATTTTATTTTATTGGTGTAACGTGTGATACCCTCCCCCTTGCCTACCCCGCATCTGGGGTAGTCTGGTAAAAGATTATGCGCCCGATTGTATACTACCTTCATATGCCCTGCGCTCGTTTTCAACTTGTATCTTTCAATTTTCATAACCTGCCGTTACTCTATACGGAACTATCAATGCTTTCTCTTCAATTCTCTTAGTTCTAGCAATACATTACTGTCCACTCCTAGAGTCTCTCATGTTGATGGAAATTATCTGCTTCTGACAAATTTCATCATTAGATATCGTTACTCCGCGCATAGGAGAATACAACAATAACAACAATCAAAGTGTACTTCAAGGTTTAGCCAGTGCCCAGGGTTTAAAATTTATATCGATTTAATTAGGCCAAATGTAGGTCATTTGAAGATAATCAAGATTATCTGATTAGCTCAACCGGTGTTTAGGTTAAAATTACATCCCGTAGACAAATTTCATGATACCCATATTGCCAGGGTTTTCTACTGAATTTGTTCATGGCCACTCGAAGCCCCACGAGAACTTATTCCGGAACGACAGGTCCGAGGACAAATCATCAGATGGCCACTAAACATTGAGAAATATCCTACTGAAGATATTTCATGAATTTTGATACCCATATTGCCAGGGTTTTCTACTGAAAATGTTCATGGCCAGTCGAGGCCCCACGGGAACCTGTTCCGGAAAGACAGATCCGAGGACAAATCATCAGATGGCCACCAAACATTGAGAAATATCCTATTGGCGAAATTTCATGAATTTTGATACTCATTTTGCCAGGGGTTTCTACTGAAAATGTTCATGGCCACTCGAGGCCCCACGGGAACCTGTTCCGGAACTACAGTACCGAGGACACATCATCAGATGGCCTCTAAATGTTGAGAAATATCCTACTGGCGAAATTTCATTAGTTTTGATCCCCATATTGCCAGGGTTCCTTTCTAAATATGTTCATGGCCACTCTAGGCCCCACGGGAACCTGTTACAGAATGACCGTTGCAGGAACAAGTCGGCGTACGGCCCACAATATAACAGAAATAGTTTCTAGGAATTTTTCCAAAGATTTTGACATCCATTCCTGGAAAATTCAATAGATGTCCCGAAATTGTGTCTCCGTACCGAAAGACAGCCCCGAAAACCCGGATTTACAAAAACCAGATGAATTTAAATGGTCATTGCTGATAATTTCCCTGAAGCGAATGAGTTTTTGAATCTAACGGTGCCAAAAGAATTAAAATCGGTCAATAATTGCCAGAGTTATAATCATTTGAATTTGTTGGGTATCCGGGTACCCTGTCGATCACTTAAGGATTAAAAAAATCGAAGTCCCCCCCTTCGGCCCCCCTTGCTACTATACGAATATTTTTATACAAAAAGTAGCCTTCCTACTTTTATTAAGATGTCACTGAATTTCAGCTTCCTGTTATAAAATAAACTATGAAATTTCGTAATGTAAAACATGAAAAGGTACCCGGGTACCCTGTCGATCACATAAGGGTTAGTAACGCTTGAGAGCTGATTCGGACCGACTTAAACCAACAGTAAGGACATAAGTTTTTAAATGGGAAAACAAGGTAAATTTTTAATAACGCTTGAGAACCGATTTGGACTGATTAAAATCAACTGTAAGGATGTTCTTAGGGCCACACACAAAGTGTGATTGTGGTTTGTTATTGAGAAAACAAGGTAAATTTAAAGTAAAGC
Organism: Aedes koreicus; assembly: GCA_024533555.2. NCBI lineage: Eukaryota > Metazoa > Arthropoda > Insecta > Diptera > Culicidae > Aedes > Aedes koreicus. The sequence continues at coordinate 344,783 of JAHHFK020000138.1, read as the reverse complement.
TTGTGAGCTGATTTAGCTACATTTAGACCAACAGTAAGGATGCTGTTGAGGCTATTAACTAAGTGTGGTACTGGTTTTTCATTCAGAAAACATTTTCAATATGTACTTCTACATTCTACAAACTCTTGTTTTCCATAAGCTTCGTTTTAAAACTTCTACTAAACTAAGTTCTTGAATCAGCTTGATGAGTCGGTTTATAAAAAATACCGCAATAAGAAATACGACGGAGCACCAATTAATTGCTCAGGGAAATTCGATACGCCAGGCAGTTGCTGTCGGAGAAGAATTCTGCACGGGTGAAAATGCTTAACTTTGATGGACACCGAAAGTACAGGCACGGAACAGGCTAAACTCGGTCCCCCGAAAGAAAGAGCCTCAAACGGAAGAGCGAGATCGCGAAGCGATGGAGAAACCATACTGTGATAAGGACTCACGGAAATGCTGTACAAAGGCTACGTGTCGCAAGTTGATATGTGTTGAGACTTTAAATGCAATTTTCTCGCTAACGAGTACAAGGTAGAACCTGTACTTTGGCAAACATCTTAACGATTATGATTTAGCAACCGAAGTTGACACGGTAATGGATCTCACAACCCCCGTGGAGTATGACAGGTTTCAATCCCTAACTTTGAGGAAGTCGAGGAGGAAAAACAACAAACTTTATTGTTGACTAAGTACGGTGGTGATGCAGTGGTTAAGGCAGTTCACTAGGTAATTACGAAGCTTAGCTTAGCTTAGCTTGACTGACTGCACGTATCAATTGTTGCTACTCCGTGACTAATCAGAATCAGTGATATTGCACTATGAATGAATTGAATGGGGCTGGGAGTAACCAACCACTGTTTCAGTTTCACGTTTCAGTGATGAAATTTCTTTAATAATCAATAATGGCGCCGACCACGTCCTTGCAATCAGGTGGGAATAGGGAAGGAATGTTAGTGTGACCTTTGCTGTTTAGGGACCGTGTTTACCTCTGCATCCCCACATCACACGAAGGAGGTTTTTATTTATGTTAGTAGGGTAGGGCTCGGTGGATCAGGATTCACCTTGATATGTGATGTGATCATATTTATGATTCATTATCGTTAGTGTACTCGCGCCGCCGAACAATAGATAACCGAAACAATCGAAACGCGCCATGCCCTATAGCAAAACAGTGCGCACAGCCGATGCTCGAAACAAACTGTTTTTCGTAAACTTTCAATTTTTACATCTAATTTACAACTGTATCTAACATCTGCACCAATCGACTAGAAGCTTCTAAAGAACAATCTATGCTATTTATTTGCTGTGCTATTTGGAGTGATTTGGTAAAAATGAGAGTGCGTAGATGCATTTCGTGCCTTCTGGCAACTTTATGCTTCTATTGATGTCCAAGCTCATCGGTTTAGCACCAACCGGGGGAGACTTGGTCCTATACCCAATGATTTCATTATACCAAATCCGCTCGCCAAATCGCAATGTTTTGTGATATAGTGGACGGATTAGTCTAATTTGAGATAACTCAATGCAGACGTCTTCCAAATTTCGGGAATCGGTGAAAGCCAACCTGGTACCTCATAGCCAGATGCTTAGAGGCGGACCGGAAGATTCGATGAGCTACCTCCCCCCACTGGTAACTACGAAAGTTTGAGAGAAAAAGTATTTACCGGAGGATTAGATAAGGGACTGTCCGTATGTTCCATCTATAAAATGTTTACTATTTACCATTGCTTCAGAAGGTGTGATTCACAAAGCAGGACAACTTTTAGCAAGGTTCCATCTTTTTGGCTTTGTATGCAACTTGAGACGATAGCGGAAACGTACAGCAGATTTTAGGCCGGAGCTAGTGGGATTGGACATCTTCTTCGTGACCTACAGCCTCTTGGGCTAGTTCAACTCGCCAAGGAGATGACCTGGACCCTAAATATCGAACCTATCAACGCATAGGCAGGCTTCACTTCCAATCCGAAGGAAGATTTAATCTTTGGCTTTCGTCTCAGAATACTCTAACGGCGCTGACTGGAATTGATACCAGACCCAAAGGCGAGAGAGGCAATCACGCTTATCTACCACCGGCCCCGTCAGGATGGGACATGTCATTAATAAGTGTGTATGTATATTCAATCTAACACCCATTGGCCGGCAATGTTATTATGGAAGAAATCTGTTTGCAACAATTCTTGAAGTGACTATTGAAAGCAGCTTTAGTCCGGGAGCTAGAAAGCTAGCTCTATAGCACATCCAGCAAACCATTTCAGAATGTCTGGAGAGTCACGTCCATTCCTTTGTGGCTTTCACATACAATAACCCCCGCATGTAAACATTACCGATATTCATTTAGATAATGGTACAGAAACACATTTCCATTTCCACATATAATGAAAGAAAGTAAATCACCTGACAGCCTAGCAAAATAGCAACGAAAATTTAAGCAATAAAAAGGAAATTTGAATTCTCCAAAAACTTTTGTTTCCTACTGGGCCCATACATGATTCTGTTTGTCTGTGAAATAGAAAACGAAAGATCATAAACAATGTAAGTTTTCGAATTGTTAATTTTTTTTTAGTAGAATTTGTTGTATATAATCCTTTTTTTTTTTAAACCTAAAAAATCTTCCTATTTTTTCAAATATATAACGTGAGTTAGGTGGGCTAAAACTTACAACGATGCATAAATGCGAAGCCGAAAATAGCATTAAAAATCTGTTTCAATATAAAATGATAATAACAATTATATTTGTAATGTCTGCATGACAGATTGTGGTGCAATTGTAGATGGACTTGCATTATCCTAGTCACGAGGGAAAAATAAAAGTTAAAATTACGATACAATACTTGGAAATTCCATGAATGATCTGAAATTCTGACACACCGTATAAAGAATACTTCCATTTTTCGTGATAGGGTAAGATTTCGGCATGCTACCTTACTGGGGTCGCGTTGCCTACATCGTTGGTGGGACTGCCATCTTAGGTATTGCTGACGCGATACTTTACTACTTTTCTTACTCTGGATGCCAGGACAGACGCTGTTTGAGCCGCATCTCCTTGGTGGACAGACGTTCGGTACGCACCTCCTCAATCTATAATGCTGAAATCAGAAGGACAACAATGCCCAGGCTGCACTAATAGCTAAGTACGCAACCCTTAGCTGGCGGTCTTTGTCATCTCTTGACCCGTGGAAGCATGAGGTAGGAACTTGTGATGACCAGAGCTATGTTGCGGGGACGCACGCTCCTTCCCAGTTGTCTACTCACCATTTTGCAGCCCTTAAGTGAAGATAACACGTTAATCGGGCCTAAAATAAGGTCCTACTAACCCTTCTTTAGATAAACCTATAAGAAGGCATTTGACCACAAGAAGGAGGTTTCAGAGCGGGATGTGGCCAAAACAGTTGGCACTTCGAAGCATACGAAGCAGAAGCAGCCGAATAGGAGTCCAAAACAAAAAGCATCTATTAGGCCCAGAAAGAAGAAGTTGTACGATACGATGCTTTCTGGAAATTCGAACTGTATAATCATAGATGACGAAACCTACGTGAAATTTGACTACAAATCCTTGTCGGGGTCACAATATTATACGCACCGTATAATATTGTGGCCCCGGCACCGTAAATGGAAAGTATTGAACCAGTCTGAGACATCTATCCAAGTCGAAACGTTAGGAGAGAAAGCTATGATCTGGCAAGCTATTTGTTGCTGTGGTAAGACTTCGCAACCCTTCATCACAACTGCTTCGATGAACTGTGGAATATGCATCAAAGAGTACTTACAAAAATGACTTCAACCCTTGATTCGAAGCAACAAGGATGCTGTAGTCTTCTGATCAGATCATGCGTCTTGCCATTACGCGAAATCAACGGTAAAATGGTATACCACCAAGAATGGTTCATTCGTTCTAAAGGACATGAACCCTCCTAATTGCTCACAAATACGACCAATTGAATAATTTTTGGAATTGATGAAGGCACATCTTAGGAAACATGTCTCGGCAGCACATACCATTCAACAGTTTTGGAAGAAAGTGTCAAAACTTGTCGCTAAAAAGTCTGTGCTGAATCTTATGAAGAACGAAGGGGCGCCATCAGCTAGCATACTCTAACGTTAACGGTATGTCTAATAAACATTGAACTTGTGTAGTATTTTTACTGAAAACTGGGTGCGTCCATACTTTGTGGGACAGTCTTTAAACATTTTTTTTCACTCCACACTCCGCCAATAATCAACATCTCTGCTTTTGGGGGACTTTAAAACTGCTTATTTTGGTACAACGATTATGAAAATCATCAATTCACACGCGACATAGCGGACAACACTCTTCCCTTCTTTTATGATACTGAAGTTCCTTCGAAAACCGATTTGCTACACACAGATTTTGTCATACCAGTGAGCAAAACCCGTTCTGAAGCACTTTGGTACACTATTGATATTAATTTCTGTTCAAAAAACGATCATTTCTCAATTTTACAAAAACAACTATGACGGAGGAAGAAAACGACTTCATCTCTCATAGGCACAGCCTACTCTTCTCAGGATTAGACATGCCATTAATGCGTCAAGATGCGAAGACAAAAGGCATAAAAAAAGAGGCTGAGAGATATAAAGACACATTACGACTGGAAACCGTGCCTACGAAGTTGACAGTATACAAAACATTGGTTAAGATGGTCACGACATGGACTGTACTCGTAGGGGATCAAAGCGCCCTTGGTGTCCTTGAACGGAAGAGTTGCGTACGATCTACTGTGGTATGCAGATAGAAGTGGAGGAGGTGAATGAACCTCGAAATTCATCAGTTGCAGGGAGAAGTTCCTATCGTCCACACCGTGAAAATCGGTCGACTATGGCGGGCAGTCATAAACAAACAGTATCCTTTGTATGATGTTCAATGCATTTTTTTATGTTTGTAGCATTTGTATTGTTATTTTTTTTATAAATCCTACGATGCATTCAAACGCAAATTCAAATAGCGTAAGAAACCTACGCAACTAGAAATTTATGTTCCGCGTCTTTCCGCTTCTTTAAATCGTATGTAATGAACTGATCGTGTATCTACGATATAAATAAAAACTTACTAGGTCGAGTTGGCTTTATTGTCAATAGCAAGACCGTTGAAGCCAGTTGAGGGTGGAAGCGTTCTTCGCTGCGTTTCATTATATGCTCGACTTCAAGAACAATTTTAATTATGGTCACGATACAAATAAACTTGAAATACACTAACTCGAGACGCGAGAACCGTAGAAAGGGAAACAACCACACATGTGTCCATTACCATAGGATGGAATACGTACACACAAAGAAATACTATGTGAAATTTTGTTCAATCAACACAATTCCTGAGGAACTTTTTATTAGCTGGTCGGCCATCATCTAAAACGAGGCAACAATTTTAAACTTTAAAACATTGATTTTTAAAACATAATCCGCTTCAGTAATGGACATCAAAATGCCTTTGATTTTATTGAGAAATAAATAAGTGAGAATCCTTCTAGTACATACTTGTAAATTTCTTGGATATTGAGACGTGTTTTACAGTTATTTGTTTCTCTATCTTTTTTTGTTACCTACGTTTTGAAAACTTTACTTGTTCGTATGCGTTGCTACACGTTGATGTTAGATGAAGTGAGTAGTTATTGGTTACGCATTTTTAAACCTACCATCATTATTATTTGTTTGCATGGCAATTTGAAATCAAGGTTCTTGTCATTTTCATTATCAAGATGCTTCACCAGTAGCCATTTTAAAGCCTGCTGAAAGTTCTAAAATTCAAACTTGTAATTTTCATGCCGATCACTGTAGGTAAACACAAGTGAAATTCTATACCACAGTCTCTGTCGTAGCTACTCACCGTCATCGTAGATATGTCAGTGAACGCAAAGTGGGTTGGTTGATCTCTTTGACGAATTTTCTAGATCGAATGTGTTTGCTAGTTTAGGCGGGCGTTGGGTGGCGACAAGTCGAGAGACGCCGTTTGTCGCCGATTTTCCTCTACAGGCCAAGACGCCTGCCAACCTAATGCAATCAGTTAAGTTGTGCGGTTCACGTATTAATAGCTTCTAGAGAAAAAAATAGATCTCGCGTATAGACACGCAAATTACGAGAGCACGCTGGCCGTCCCATCACTAGGAGGTAATGAAACGAAGTGTTCTCGTTATTATGTGTATTCGGTTGTTGATATGTTCTCTGCTCTGCTTTAAATTAGATAATCGGCTTTCCGTTTAACCTTAACCTAATTAATGTTGATGCCGTTTCCGATGTACGATGGGGGACATGGCTGCAGAGAATCGTATACTTACATTTTGTTGACGTCTCCCTTGGCTCCCTGCATTTTGCCCATGATTGTGCCCTGTTTGGAGTTTTTCACCCATCCCTTGATGCCAAGTGCTATGCAGTTGTCTCTGCAGTGTTTTGTGAATCCACATCCTGGCGGGCGAGCGGGAAATAGAAACAAACAGAATGGAGTGAGAAGAAGGAAGTTATTAAATTTATACGACGCAAGAGACTATGTAGAGGGCGCTTTTTGTCTATCTTGTTACAGGACGTTGATAATATTACTTGTCAGCTGGAAGACAACCGATGCGATGGTCAAGTGAAACGAGCAATAAATTATAGTTGGAAACTTGATAGGTTCCCAGTTGCAATTAAGTAATTGATGTTTGCTAAAAATAAGCAACCCGTCAAATTGCTAGCCTTGTCAAAGTTGATGGATCCCACTGTTTTCAAGATTATTGCGGTTTCGTACTAAGAGCTGGATGACTATTTATAAATCATCACACATGGTGGTTTTTGGAAGAAATTAGCTACTTCTTAAATCCGCATGTGTAGTCATAGCTTCACAGGTTTGTCCATTATATATATTTTTTTAATTGGAAAATTTAAACTAACACTTCACTTGATCATTTAAAAAAAATGAAAAACTGAAACACTTTTTTAAACTATCACTAGTAAACGCGAGCAAATTCCGTTAAATTCCACTACAGAAAGCTTATCTTTTGACAGATTCGTCTGCGACTTACAGACTTCTTCAGTGTAGTTTGCTCGACTTTTTTAGTTCTAGTAGATAATTGGACAATAAGTTTAGCTGATCGGAAGTTATCATATTCTTTAAATTTGTCCTACACATTTGTTTTGTAATTCGCATAGATTTCAGGTCTGGTCCTGAGACCATGAATTTTTATGTTCTGGTTTGGGATGTTTGAAAGAAAATTTCCAATTGTCCATTTGTTTAAAATAATAGTTTCGCGTTTACAGCAAGATCGATTTCCATTTGTTTTGACAATTCAAAACATTAGTATGTTGGTTCTCAAATAATGGAATTCTACAACCTTGTGTTACTTTCGTTGTAAAACCGGCTGAAAACCGATAAATTTCGTAGATTCCGAAAACCCCCCCTTTGCGAAGTGAAATGTAGCGAAATCTGGCCAAAAATTGGCTGGAGACTTGTTGTAAATTTTAAAAATAGAAGAGATAAGTCTTGCTCGAAAATCGGTTGATCGTTAACTATTGTATTTTCGAACAGAGAAAATAACTCTCGATCCGCCACTTTATATCATGAAATAAACCAGGAAGAATTATTTTCCTTCTACAAGAGAGTTGTGTTTGTTTGCAAGGGACACAAGACTCTTGGGCTGAGCCCAGGGGCCTGGTAACCCTATCCTAATTACTAGCGTTTGACAGTATGCAACATATCGCGGGCCTTTTTCAAATAAAGCCCGTCTGATGTTTGTTACTACGGGTACGAACGCCAGCATTGTTTACAAACAATGGATCTTTTGATGTTTGGATGGTAGAGATGTTGGCTACAGGAAAATGGCTGCCCGTCAGGTCCCTGGCTGAGCCACTACCGGAATGAACCGATTTGCCCATCTCATGGAAAGGTTATGAAATATGCACATTTTCAACAATTAAGCTTAGTGACGTTTAAAGCGCGCACACTATTGTGTCTATAAACGGCGAGAAAAGAAGAACTGTGGGCAAATAAACTTCTTGAAATATTGATTGTAAACTTGATTTTGCTACCATAGAGAGTAGGTTGAAAACATGGCAGCGATAAAATTTAAATTTTGAAGATTGTGATGACACACTGCTTAGGCTTCGGCACTGGTAGTGTAGTGTGAGGCGCGATTACCTCTCACCGTGATTACCAGTGGTTCTGGTATCAATTCCAGTCGGCGCCATTGGGATGTTTTAAGACGAAAAATCTCTGATCACGTCTTCCTTCGTAAGAGAAGTAAAGTTGTTGGTCCCGGTCCGTGTGTTGATGGGTTGCACATATAGAGTCCAGGTCGTCTCCCTGGGGTGATAAACCACCTCAGGCTAAAAGTCACGTAAATAAGAAGAAAAAAAGGGTTGGTATACGAGGACCACAACGAGAACCCCGTGAAACATTTGCCTGTTGTTCGAAAGATACATGAGTATCGTAAGTATCCAATATTAACAACGCTGGTGCTAATTAATGTGTAGTGCCAACAAATTATAAAACCAGATCGAACCGGAATCGGGTGCTACTTGTTTACATTAATGCTGGTAGTAGCTTGTATTTAACCTGTACGAATTTAAGTTGCTTCTTAAATTACACGCGGGTGCCTGTTAACATTGTACTGAGGCCTATTTCTACTAGTGTTGGGTCACCAGCAGATCATCGTCAGTGTAAACAGTCTAGTATGTAGTTTTACCTCAGTTAGGCTCTTCCCGAAGACATGGATGACTCTTGTTTGGTGAAGGCTTGTGGCCATCCATTTGAATAAGTTCTCCATGTCAACAAATCTCTTGTAGACATACATCATCATAATCCAAGCGAGATCAGAGTTAACCAACAGTTTTTTTTTTTAAATTTTGCTTCCTACTGCATTCGCGTGGCCCTCTTATTTCCAGACTATGATTCTCGATGATTTTTCATTTTCATTTTCATTTTGCAGCGTTTGGTGGGGCAATGAGAGCGCAAGTCAATCCAAAGCCGAGGGTTAGGAAGGGGTAATGGCGAACTAGTCTATGCGGACCACTTGAACGCCATTGGGTAGGGAGGGGATTGGAGATGTAGGTTATTGAGTGCTTGGGTGCTTTTGAGAGAATTACGCTGCAAAATGTAAGTGAATCATGAAGCCCATTTCCCTTTGATTCATCCTTTACCTTAGACACTTATTCTTGAACAGGCAACGTAAGAATTGGGAATGTGAGGAAAACATTAATTTGTTACTTACTTCATTTGGTCATACTTCTCTATCAGTGATGTAACCGTTTCCGTTGTTTTCGAAGCATCATCTATAGTTCTCCAATCGTTGGTTTTTCTGGAATTGTTGGTATTGTTGCAGCTCATGCACCATACATCCGTGTAAAGTAAATAAGCATGCAAACATGATAAATAGATAAATAAAGAGAAAAGAGTATTAGTACAATAACAAAAAAAAAAAAAAACATTTAAATTTTGTTTAGAGATTAATATAGTAGAATCATTCAAGTTTTTTTTACGATCATGATTGTAAGGATTAAGATTTTGTGCTATATATTATGTATATGTGCAGTGCTTATTTTAAATTATGTTAATATCTCACCTGCTATAATTTGGTCTTAATATCTAATTTTTATAATGCATGCAAACATGCAACCATGCAAACATAACGTCTATCTGTTAATACTCTGAGAACCCTTCCAAGATTGAAGAGTCATCGCTTGAGAATCCGTTAAAGTCCGATGGAAGTATTTCATTATCCGAGTTTTCATCCTGCTCGCTACTACTATTGTCTGATTCATACAGTGATGCGTATAACTTCCGGGTTTCAGAATCCATTACCGTCTTGTCATATGCCCATTCCTGCCATACTTCCAGAGGGATTCTACTTCTCTGGATGTCCTGTCGTATAGAAGTCCTCCAGGTGAACGCTGGTCTTCCTATTTTCTTCCTGTTTGGCAGCCTATACCGTAACGCTGTTCTTAATACACCTTCGTTGCTGCCTCTGATCACATGGCCGTAAAATTTTAATCTGGCTACTCTTATTTTATTATTAACCGTCCGACCTTCCAATACTTTCGCCGGTGAAAACGGTTCCTCAACTTCTGTTCTTTCATGTCCTTCTGATCCTTCCACGTGTTCTAAAGTTCCGTCCTCTGCCGATGGGTCATCATTTTCTGGTAGCTCTGGTCCATCTTCTTCTCCAATATTTGCGTTTTCTGTTATAAATTTTGGTTCTTCATCCGGTACTTCTATTCTTCCTGTGCCGTTCGCACGGTCCATAGTGGGTGTCTCTGTTGATGTTGATGTTATATACTTTTTGTCATTGCTTAGTGACATTAGAGTGGTCAGCATTTGCCGTTCCATAGTACGGAGATCGTTCCTATTTTTTTTCAGTATGGCTGATACTTCCATACTATATGTAACCACAGGTGTTATGAGCGTATGGTACAGTCTTTTTATGACGTCCCATTTCAATTTATATCTTCTGAGAAAGGAACACAGGGCATGGAAAGCTTTCTTTGTTTTCTTAATTCTTTCAGCGGTTATCTCTTTTCGGGTCAGGCTACTGGTTAAATACGTTCCAAGATATCGGAGCTTAGTGACCACTGTTAAATTATACTTTCCAAATTTTTTGATGCAGTCTGGCTCCGTGTTTTTGGTGTCATATGGGTTGCGGAACAGAACCTTAGTTTTGACAGTGTTGATTTGGAGGCCTACGGATGCTAATAGAGGTTCTAATAGTTCTAATAGCATTTCGACATCTTCTTCATTCTCGCATAGGATCAATATGTCGTCTGCATATGCTAATATGCATGGTAACATTATACGCCCAAAGTGCTCAAAGTTCATTTCTGGAACAAACTCCTTGAGCGTCATCAACACATGATGTAACATTAGGATGAACAACCGTGGGCTAATGGGGCATCCTTGTTTTATGCCCTTTCATTTTGAGATTGTCGGAGTGCGTTGTCCGTACCATTGCAGTGATGTCGTTTCTATCAAGCAAGCTTTTACAATTCTATTGATGAGTGCGGCGGATACTCCCATTTGTCGAAGAATTGGAGCCAATTTCGAGAGATCTATTGTGTCGAATGCTTGCTTAATGTCAATTGACACCAATATAGTGGGGCATCCTTTTCTCCACCTTTCATCGAGGATCCTTTTTAATACAAAAATTTGATCTGATGCGCTTCTTGATTCCTGAAATGCCATCTGATATGATAGCATTGGTGGTAGTTGCTCTCTCAGTCGGTTTAATAGTATACCGGCGTATATTTTGTACGCTACATTGCATAGTGTTATGCACCTATAGTCTTCTGTTTTCTGGGGGTTATCTATCTTGGGGATAGGAACTTGTATAGTGTCTGTCCATGTTTTTGGGACATCATTTTCTTCAAACGCCTTTTTTATTATTTCCAGTAGTATATCAATAAGGTTTTCAGTGCCGTATTTGAAGATTTCTGCGGGTAATCCGTCGGTGCCAGGTGCGGCATTGTTTTTCATGCGCTTAATAATATTCTCAATTTCAATTCTTGTTGGTGTCGGCCCTGCACTGCTTTTTTCTTCATTTAGCCGTGTGAATTCTATGTTGTCTCGTTCCGATTTTTGTAGTTTCTGCTCCCATTTTTGAATATTTATGTATCGTCTTTTCTTTGACTTAACTCCTCTTTTATGTGTCTTTATAAACCTAAAGGTGCGTGTCATTTGCTCGAGAGGGTTAGTGTTTTTAATCTCCTCTAAAAAGGCTCTGACTTTTTCTTCGAAGTGCTCAGCTTCTGCATTTTCTTTAAGTTTTCTTGCGTATGCCCGTTCTTTTTTGAGTTGTCCATTGTCTCGGTCCTCCAGTAGTTTTTGTCTCGCTAAGAAATATCTTTTCGATGCAGCTGCTCTTCTAGGTGTTTGAGGAGATTTTTTCGGCCCTATCGTCATTGTGGCTGTCATATGAAGCGCTTTTGTTATTTTTTCCCATCTTTCGTCTATCGGGTCATTCTTGTTTTCGCCGCTTGTTCTTAATCGTTGATCCAATGTGCGCTGGAACCTATCATGACAATCTTTGTCAGATTTGAGTTTATATATATCGAGTTTGAATTTTTTAGTCGGGTGAACGGCGCTCCTAATCTGTTTCTCGTTGTTAATAATCTGTCTGTTTATTTTAAGTCTACATTCTAGTAACTTGTGGTCGCTTATTATGGCCACATGGAAAAATGCTCTGACATCAGGGAATTGCAGGTCTTTCATTCTACTCATCAGAATGTGGTCTATTTGAGAGCTTGTGCAACGGTTGGCCCATGTGTAATTGACAGATTTGGATCTACTCAGAGATACGTAGTTTCTCATTTTGAGACAGTGCAACATTGTCTTCAGCTCTAATCCATTTGCATTGCAGACGTTGTGAAATAGGTTTCGCCCGATATACTCCTGGTCGTCATTTGCCAAATCATGTTTTCCCAGACGAGCATTCATGTCACCTGCTATTATGACAGGATTTTTTAGCGTTTCCGGTAATCCAGATACGTAGTTTGTCAAAACATCAAATTCATTGTTTGCTGTAACTTCTGAGCTTCTTATATATGTTGAAACGAAGATGATAGGGTTTTTAAATGCCTTGCATAGAAATGAGCAGGAGTTGCTACTTATTTTCTTGAAGCAGTGGTTTTCATATAGGTCCTTGTCAATAAGGACAGCTGTTCCTCCTCCTACGCGATCATTCAGTACGGTATTGTCGTTCACATTGAACCAATGATAGTGTTGTGTGTTAATAGAACATCCCGCCATTCGGGTTTCTTGCAGGGCAATTATCGCATATCCTTTCTCAGAGAAGTAGAGATCCAGTGCTTCTTGCTTGTTCCGATCGGAGCATCCTCTCACATTCCAGCTGGCTATACTCAATTCGGTCCTTTTAGTATCTGGTATTTGACAATGCTGCAGTTCAATGCTAGATGTTGTAGTTCTCATGCTAATTTGGGATTCATTGGGCATGTTGTTCCTTTGCCAAACTTGAACCTGTGGTAACGGAGGTTGATATTCGTTCTCGGAGTTGTTAAGTAGTATTTCATTGTTATTATTCAAGTTCCTAGTTTTTAGTATCTGAATCACGCTATCGTAGTGGTTTCGCAGCGCGGTACGGGATCTACTTCCTGCCAATCTGTAAGCTATTCTCAGTGTTCGATTAACAACTCCTGCTTCATTGTATTTAATGACAGGCCCTTCCTCGTGGTACACATCGATTCTGCAATTTAATGCTTCTGATGTTGCTGCTATTGTTTCCTCTCCTCCCCACTCTCTCTCATGCTCAAGTCTGTATAGAAAATCCTGAATAGCTTGTTCTGTATTCCTTCTCATGTTCAATCCCGCATCAATTATTGATTGTATCATGCTTGGATTGTACCTGTCAGCGTTGTTCCTTATATGGTGAACTACCATTCTTCTGAAATTGTTGATTTCGTCCGCATGTTGCTGTTCCCTTATATCGTAATTATAGTACTGATTCACTAGAGCTGCAAATAAGCAATGTCCATCTCCTGGTATGATCCGCACTATAACTACACCATTACTATACGTCATTCGCTCCATGGTTGTATCGTTAGTCTGTTTTATTGTTCAAAAATACTATATTAAAAAATTGAATAAGAGAACGTCCATTAATTATGTCACGCAGAGTGACTTTTTACAACCCCCCCCCCCCCCCCCCCCCCCCCCCTCTCACTACTGCGTGACATAATTAATGAGCCTTCCCTACTCAGTTCGCCTGTATGTTGAATTGCACGTTTCTTTCGGAATGATATACTGCTGTGAAGCATATTATTGTTTGATATGCGAATCACAGCAGTATAGTAAGTACTTATTGAGTGGACTGTCCGCATCGACCATCCAACTACCAACTTCCTGATTTTGTCAGTCCTAAGCTATATTTGTGCTTCAATTCGAGAGGCCGGGTCCCTGAGATCGTCGAGATATTTGGGCTCTACCAGTTTTAGTCATGTCTGATGTCTCAGTAGTCCCAACAGTATAATTTTAATGGTTTACTGATGGGACTTATGAGAGAGAAGTTTTCTTTAAAAGAAATTGGGAAGACGTTGCGTCCTTTTTATGCTAAAAATGTTAGAGGGCATTTCGTAACTTCTTCAGTCGTAAATAGTTTAATAGATGTCTAGTTCTTATGTGCTCTGAAATTCATCGATGTATACCTCGTCTAACTTTTTTTGGATGACCTATCACATTGTCCGCCGTAGTCCGTTCTTGTCTTTTGCGTTATTCAGTTAATTTCTATATTTCTGTTGTAGAATCGTTTACTTTTACTTGTCTGTTCATTGTCTTTTTTTTATTTGTCTAATACTAATCTCTAAGTTGTTTAATCGCTTCAAAGTCTGACAGCAAGTGCAGCCTAACAGTCTTGGTCAGCTATTAGATTCACTTTTCGGTGGCAAGGTAAAGCTTCATCACGCCTAGTCCCTATCTATTATTGAAAAATTATCGAGAATGAAGCCGTTATAAGATTGTTTGTATACCATTGTTATAATGTGTGGTATTTTTATTATAGCTCTTTGAAATGAGAAATAACAAAATAAGAATGGTGCCACGTTCATAGTTTTAATCAAACTTCTACTCAGTGAATCCAACAGTCGGTTCCCTACAAATGTCAATAATCTTTAACACATTGTGTACCAATATATACCTGTCTAGCTAGATTTATTGTTAAGCGTGGCTTCGGCTCATCATGTCAGGGAATGCTAGAGAGAGTGTTGCCGCCAATGAGAATTCCCACATCATTATTGCTGAGGAAAGAGCCCCACTAGACTGCACCAGCATTCAAGGTTCCCAGACAGGATGTCCGATGGATCACATCTGTAAAATCAGTGCATCAATGCCAGATATGTGACGCGGCATTAAATCAAAATATTCAAAATGTGATACTACCACGTCAGGATATGTCTTTGGTTACCATCTCAATGCTGATGGCGTAGGCCCTACCATCGCGTCCAGATCACATATCCGAGGGACCCCCACCCCTTTTTTAAACCCACCCCCCACCCCCCCCATTTTTTTTTTTAAAAAATTTTTTTTTTTTTCTTCCCCCCCTCACAAAAAATATATTTATATTTAATAACTAAAATAAAAAAAAAATATTATTAATATAAACAACACATCTCTTCCCTCAAAAAACCACATAAAAACAAAAAAAAAAAAAAAAAAAAAAAACTTTCTTTAATCTACCTCAACCCTAAAGCCATACTTGGCCGTCCGTGTAGTATTTTGCATCACAACTTCACAAATTTTTAAGGTTTTGATAGACTAATGGCAGTTTGATTCAACTGGAATTATCTTTGCATCAAATCCACATCAATAATGTCCAGCAGCTCTTTCGTTAATGTTGGAATCGATCAATACAACTTTTGGAAAAAAAGGAAGATCATCTATCTCAATCGAGTTAACTGTTGGAGCTCAGCACCAGAATATAGCATTGAACTTTTAACGCACAAAATTGATACGCGCCAGTTAAAAGTAAAACAACTAAACAAGCAAACAATTAAAGTTATCATAAACATTGTGAAATTTGTCGCCAAGTAGTTAACTTGTTGGTTTGGAATTTTTTCATGATTCTTGTGTCAAGATTGATTTACCATTTGTAGTTCAATAATTTAAGGTATTTCAATGAGACTAACTCTTGCAGTAATAACTGTTATGTTGCTATTATTTAGCTGTGTATTATGAGTATATCGAAAAGTAGTTATAAACATTTGATATGTAATTCAGCTTAAACGAGTGCATATTATTTAAGCGTGTATTTGTACGTTTTGTTTACGTGTCAAAAAGCCTATTTTGGTTCGTTTCTTTGCATCCAACAAGTGTAAAACGAATGATTGAAAAGTATGGTGCGCAGTACACCCTCCAGGATCTGCCAAGAACTGGACGAATACCCGGTTCCAGCAATCCCGAATTGCCCCAAAAAGTTTGTCGATTATATTCAGGAGAACAAATTATTTTCTACTCGTAATTTCGTCAAGAAATACAGGACCAGCATCGGGATGATCCAGTAGATTAAGAAAAGAAATGATTTGAA
The DNA here is from genome assembly GCA_024533555.2 of Aedes koreicus. NCBI lineage: Eukaryota > Metazoa > Arthropoda > Insecta > Diptera > Culicidae > Aedes > Aedes koreicus. The sequence goes on along the minus strand of JAHHFK020000138.1, from coordinate 328,791 downwards.
GACATACAGGAAGCAGAAAGTACCAAAGCAATCTCCGGAACAGAAGTTTCGTGCCAAAATGAGGGCCCGAAAGCTACAAAACCGCATTTTGAACAATCTTTCCCAGTCTGTTTTGATGGACGATGAAACGTTTGCGAAAGTGGATTCCAATTCACTGACGGGACCTTAATTTTACACCAAATCGGTTAGGGAGAGTGCCCACACATTTCATTAGATCCAAAGTTTATGAAAGTGTAGGCGAAATTTGAAGGCCAACCCAAAGACGGACGAAATTGATTTTGTTCACAAAACAAAAAATGAAAAATAAAAGACTCATCTTCAATCGAAATGCAAACTAGACGAGGAGTGATGGGCGAGAAAACAAAACAAGATGGACAGTAATGGGAGATACTTTTGTCACATATTAGGGGCAATTCCAATAAGGTTGTTCCACATTCACCCGTAACAATTAGACAGTTAGAATATAAAATTTCAAGGGAAAACGATATAACATGAGTTTAAAAAATAACGTAGATAAATTTTACGTTCAATTAAACATGTAGCAACACCTTCAATTGGGAATGAAACTAGCAACATCTTCAATTGGGAATGAAACTAGTTTGCGTTAATTCGACGTGCATCTTTCTCCATGCTGTTGTCACTAAATATGGTGTATAATAAATTTACTGCGCTTGATTACTCCCACAACATTGTCTAACAGTTTATTGATCGAACTGTAATATCTTTAGCGTTAAACCGTATATTGATCGCGATATTCAATTGATATTCAGAAGCTAACGCCTCATGTTACAGTTAGAATATCACACTTTTTTTTTAAATTTCGTTATACATCGAATTTTAAAAATCAGCTTCTGAAAAGCGATATTAGCAAATTAATCTAACTTAGTTGAATGGATATAAATGGAATGGAGAATAAAATATTGCACGTAAACCGTTAATGTTACCAGATAAATATCTTCAAGACCACCACTCAATTGCATCAGGTTTCGAAAACAGTTGCCAGAAAACCCTCATAAAAATTGTATGGAATTTATAGTATTTTCAAGAAAGTGTCATCACACAGGGCTGGTGACAGCGAAAATACAGAAACATTTACTTTTTATATCGCACAGCTGAGCTGCTCCGTGTGGTGCTAAATTTGCTCTACGGGATCAAGCTTTTCAGTTGTACTATCGTTCCACAGAGAGGGAGGTATCGAGATGCAAGGGAGCAGTCCGAGGAAAACAATCCGAGCAAAGTGGAACAATCGGTTTTTAAAAATATTTTCTTTTGAACCGCCGTACACAAGCGGCGAGATTCGATCTACATAATGTTGTGTCCTCTCGCTGAGTTGAACTTAGGGGGGAAATATTTTCTCAACATGACTGAACATTGACGTAAGATTAAAATTTGTGACCTAACTTTTTTTAGTTTATATACGATTTCATAATCGTGGTGTATTGCTGGTTTTATATTTTTGATACGGATAATGATATGGAATGAAAATGTATACAGCTGCGGTACGTTACAAGTGACGAATTCCTGTAGTTGCTTAGAGGAGTCTCGCTAGTGACAAAAGCATTACAGCATCGGTTGCCTTCGAGAGTTCATCTTCATACACACCTTGCACTTGCCCGAAAATTTCGAAATCGCACTGCACAGGCACGTGGTCCTGGACATCCTGGACACCCATTGTGTTGTGTTGTTGTTGTTCACTGAAGTTCTGTTTGCACTTGAAAATATCCCAAGCTCAATCGCTTGAATGTTCTAGAAACAATCAACTTGATGTACTAGATTATCGAACGTTTGCGCCACCGAATGATAGTCCTTTTTGTCTACGCAGTGTCTTCAAACGGACTAAAAATATCTTTTCTTCTGCACTTTCACTGATCACCGATATCGATGGGTTCCGCCGTTGGTTAAGATAGTACCGAACTGATTTTTCCTCTGTCGATCGTCGAACGCTAGCGACTGCCAAAATGCGACTGGTTGCCGGTCCGGTGTGGTAATTAGGATTTGTTAGCTTTTCCTCTACCCTTCTGAGGATGCGCGGTTCGTTTGATCGACTACCCGAAGCTCTCGCGTTTTTTTCCGACGTGATCGATCATCAGCAATATGTACACAACAACAGAGCATAGGAGAGAAAATCCGCGCGCGCGTCTTTTTTTTTGTCGTTTGTCGTCAGTTGTGTTCAGGATTTTACGTTTGTTCTTTAGAAAAGTAAACATATTGTTTTAAAACAGAGGTCACATTTTCGATTTTTGTGTGACAAATCTTGGAAAAATATAAAGCTAAGTTCGACAGAACAGAGAACAGCCAAATTGAAGACAATGCAAATGTGTTGGCATAATCCGGTATATAAGTAGTTCTTACAACAAGTTGCAAAAAGAAGGTTTGTTTATCCAGCAGGAGTGGTACATTTACTCGACAATTCTCGTTGAGTGATTACGATTAGTGCTGTAAGAATCAAGTGTTGCAGTTTTGAAAAAGAAGAGAATATCGATTGAAACACGGATAAACTTTTACTATTTCGCCTTGACCTGTCCGCCTCTTATGAATTTTGCTTCATACTGCATTCTCCAGCATTTCTACTTTCTGGACAATGCTACTCAACGCTAGTATATAGTTCGCGAGACGAACTGAAATGATTTCAGTGATGCCTGGGACAGACATACAGCGTACAGCGTTGTACGAACTGTCAAATACTTTAATCCAGTACTAAAAAACAGGTACTAGACAAAAGGAGTACAACGCTGTACGTTGTATGTCTGTCCCAGGTATTACTCCCCGTTTGCACTTCACCCTTTATTACGTGATATAGAGTATCTTGATATCGAATGCCATGCACATTATTTTCAGTGAAAACTAGATGGATGTTTCGAAAGATTTCGAAGGATGTTGATGTGATGTCTTTCTCATTTCTTAGTTTTCTCCGACTTGTGGTAGGATGAGATTTGAATACGTAATACAGTTCAATTGATGGTCAAACGCATTATGGGAGCATTCAAAATTATTATTTAAATTATAGAAATTACATAAACTATAGGAATTGAAAATTACACCTGACTTTAATTTAGACGAATTGAAGATATCTCATGTAATTTTCTATCAAATTGAGTGTTTGCATTCCTGGCCTGAATCAACTTCATGAATAAATATATAATTGCCAATATCATAAGTCATATTAGGAGATTGTTTTGGAAAGAGCATTTAGTTGTTCAAGAATCAACGAACAAAACCACCATTTAATAAATGAATTTGGTTTCAACGATTTCATTTTCACTGCAGCATTAATTCCTTCTCGCTGACCTGCCTGATGTTTTCATATATACGCCTGATCAACATTTATATATTAATAATATATTTCCGAAGACAACAGCAGTTCCACATCATGATTAGATTAGCCAAGATTATATTAACCAGATTTTTTCGTTGAATAGAATTAAAATCCCGCATTTGCGATTAGATTTCGGTCACTTTGTTTGCTGTTGGTCAATGAATGACTGCTTTCGAACGTGGTAACAAAGGAAGAAGGCGCTCTGGTTTGTTGGTTTTAGTGAACAAACATAATTTAGATGTTCATGTAAACTTCAATTTCTATAAATTGAAAAAAAAAGCAGAGCTTCAAATTGTTTTTAAAACGTGATTAACACATAAATTGTAGCACTGAAAATGCATGCGTTTTTAAACGCCTTTCACTGCTCCGTCTATTTGATCGAATTTCAATTGAAAGTTCAATCTCTTTCAGGGTACATTGATGTATTTTTCAAGAGAATACGATTTAAGTCACTTATAATGTTCATATTTTTTTGCTGTTTATGAACACATTTGATGAAATCCATGTTAGTAAGAAAGTTCAGATCTCACTTCAAGTAAACCAATTCGGGTTTTTTTTTATCTACACAAGGTTTATTTTTAATTGATTTTGGCTCAATCAATGCGGTGAGAAATTACGTTTACAGTCGATCGAGTGTGCTTGATCGCGATGAAGATTAATGCTGATGGCGAGCCTCCTTCAGAGTAAATAATTAAAAACCATCGTAGCGACAAGCGGTTCTCGTAATGACGCAGAAAGTTTTCGAGTTTTCCAGACATCGTTAAAATTATTCGCTTATCTTAATGTTAGAACAGAAAATATTGCGTTTTTGTGTTTCTGACGTACAACATCTGTTCGAATGGCGTTGTGAGAAAAGATATACGCTTATGGCATTTTCACTGCATGTTTACAATCAGCGAGTTTAATTTTAAATGTTTGAAGTGCAGTCAGGTGTCGATAACATTGATGTGTCCTTGCGTGTTTGTGTTTGGTAGCGAATATAGTTTGTTTTGGCTGGTTTACTGTTGTGAAAGCTGTGTCAATTATGTATTAAAGAAATGTATCTGATTACACATCAATGAATGAATCTTAAGGTTTGATAGAAATCTATTATTCAAATCTAGCTAGATTTAATGGGAATCTAAAGAACAAGGACTGTTCATTTAATAAAGTGGACACGTGGATAAGTGGAGTTTTTCAACGAGAACTGTTCATTTTCGAGCAAAATCATTAGTTTTGATTATAAAAATGTAGAAAACTCCAAGTAGATGTCTCCCTCTTAACAACAGTTCAGAGCTTGTACCACCTACGCTATTGTGAGGTCTGGTTTATGCTATGTTATGCTATGTTGTAAACTCCAAGTAAGTATGAAGATTTGTTGCTTATTTCTGAAAAATTCTTGAACCTTACTCCTGATGCCTTGCATGAGGTTTTGGACAACTTTCATTGTAACTTTTCGCATAGCCGTAGCCCCATTTTCTTAAATTGTCACCGGAACTAGCTTCTCTTCCATCCTTCTTGAGATGCCGTTTAATAATTGCTCAGTATCTTTCAATGTCTCGTAGTTGAGGGCTGTTTGGTAGGTTTTGCCGTTTTTATTTTTTTATTTTTGTGAAGTTCCAAAGTAGCAGCAGCATAGTGAGCAGCTGCTGGATTCATCACAAAACAATGGGAGAACAGTATGCTCTCAGCATATACGTTTAAGTCGTTTTTAATCCACTCCTCCCAGTAAAGCCTCCCAAGTAATATTGCCAAAACCAGCCAGCTTCAATGAGTTTTGTTAAAGTTTTATGGAAGCCACTAGAAATCAATTTGGTTTTATTATGGCACCAAAAAGTGCTAATAGGTTTCATATTTTAGTCAGGTTTATGAGAACCTACAAAGCTTGTTTACAACGATCTTAAAACCTTGATTTCTCAAATTCATTTTACTCCTATCAAAGGTTTTATTTCGACTTTATGAACTCGTTAAATGCTGTTTTAAAATGCCGTTTTAGAACTCATTCATGTTATCTTATTATGGTCAGTTGAAAAAGCATTTTAAAATTAGCATGCTGAAATCTTGCCCTTCCACAAAAAATTGAAGTATTCTTTATACGGTATATAATTCCAGATCTTTTCAGAATTTCCCTCGTGGCAATGATAATGCAAGTCCGTCTACAATTGCAGCGGTGCCATAATCTGCAGACATTACAAATGTAATTTTTATTATGATTTTATATTATTAAATCCCTTCACAAATTTTTTTATGCTAGTTTCAGCCTCCCATTTAATCAACCTTGTGTATTTGAAAAGATAGTCTGGTTTTTAACGTTTTATTTTAGAAAGGATCGTATGACAAAGCGTACTAAAATTATTTTTTTATTTCTGCACCCAAATTTTTTTTGGCAGTTGAGCAAACAGACACTCTAATTTGGCTGTTCAATAAGTCACTTGCATCCGGTAAATTCCCAGCGGAAATGAAAAAATTCTTTCTTAATACCAATATACAAATCTGGCAATAGATCCGATATTCGAAATTATCGAGGAATTGCAATAATATCGTGCATCCTAAAGCTCTTTGAATCAATTATAAACAAAAATATGTTTAACTAGTCAAGTCAAACATAAAATAACGAGTGCACAACACGGTTTTTTCAAGGGACGTTCCACCACTAAAAACCTGCTCGAATTTGTTGATTACTCATTGAAAGCAATGGATAAATGTTATTAAATAGAAGCTCTTTATACGCACTTCAGCTAAGCTTTTGATAGACTTGACATTTCTATGTTGGATTTCAAGCTTGAAAAAAAAAATAGGAATTGAGTTAAGACTCCTCAATTGGATTAAGTCGTATATAAACTGATCGCCAGAAAATATTTAGATTCAATGATAAATAATCAAATCCTATTAAAGTCACATCTGGTGTTCCTCAAGGTTCACACTTAGGTCCACTTCTTTTTCTCTTATATGTTCACGACATATCTTTAATTTAAAAAAAATCTAAGAGTTCTTATATATGCTGACGATAAGAAACTGTTTTAAGAAATAAGAAATGATGATGCCAAAGCGTTCAACGACCACACACCTTCTATCAATCACTTCCTTCATCATGGATGGGATTTCATCTGGTTCACAAACGGACGTTGTCTACATGGACCTATCTGCTGCGTTCGACAGAATCAACCATGACATCGCTGTGGCAAAACTGGAAAGACTTGGCTTTGGCGCCTCCTTGCTTCACTGGTTCAAATTGTATCATTGTGGCAGAACTCTCAAGGTTAACATTGGCGATGAGCTGTCCTTTTCGTTCCCCGCCTTTTTCGGCATTTCCTAAGGTAGTCATCCTTTTTTTTTTTTTACAACTTGTTGCTGTTTTCTCCGCCGGCTTTTTTTTGCCGCCCTCTTTAACTCCCCCCCCGCGGGGTCTCCCCCCCGCCCCCCTTCCGTGCCCCGAGATTTTTGGGACCGTCCCAAAAGGGGGGGGGGGGGGTCTTTGTTCTTTTTGCCCGGGAGGGGTTTAGTGTGGTTTTTTTTTCGGAAGAAATTACCTATTATCTTCGGTTATTTCTTGGTTGGCACTCCTCTGCAAAGAAATAATCAAGTAAAGGACCTTGGTGTGATACTAGACGATAAACTCACGTACACACCTCAGAATTTCGAGACGTGTACTGCCTTAAGTCGCTGTACTGTTCGTTGGACCTTGGAATATGCTTTCCCGGTTTATTAATATGCTTCCCCGGTCTGGAACCCTCATTTCCAAAATGGCGTCGAACGTATTGAGTCAATTCAACGACGTTTTATCCGATACGCTCTTCGTAGACTGCCTTGGAGGGACCCTTTCAACCGTCCGAGTTGCGAGAGTCGCTGCCTTATGATTCATTTGGACACTCTTCAAATGAGTCGTGAAGCCGCGAAGGCGCTTGTCATCGCGGATTTGCTGTCTGATCGAATAAACTGCCCTTCACTGCTCGCCGATATTCCACTCCAGGCTCGTAGTCGTATCTTACGAAACACCTCCCTCCTTAGAGTTCCACACAGGGGAACATTCTACGGGACAAACTCTGGAATGATTGCTTTGCAACGTGCCTTTAATTGTGTGTCGTCTGTTTTCGATTTTAATATGTCGCGAAACTATACAAGACGACAGTTTTTGTTAGCGTTAAGATAGTTTTTTTTTATCATTTGGACACCAAATTAGTCTGTTGATAATTAAATCAAATAAATAAATAAATGAGAAATAATGATGATATAAATGTATTTAAGAATGAAATCAAGGTCTTTTATATATGATGTTGTTAAAGTTTGTTAGAGCTCAATGTAAAAAAAATGTAATCTTATAACTTATAGTAGAAAACGAAGTTGTTGTTGAATTTTAGTATCATTAGGAAATTAAAATATTAAAAAATGTGATGAAATAAGAGATTTAGGAATATACTACGTAATCTGCCTCGTACAAGAATGAAAAAAATATTTCAATACATTAAGTAATTATAGAATATAAGAACATTAATGTATACGATTGATTGTTTGACGAAATAAATGAACAAATAAATAAATACAATTATCAATTTTTCAAACAGTTATAAGGACGTGGCCAGGTGCGCAGAGAGAAGCGGGTCTACGACACTTAACATTTTTGGCGGAATGTTGAGTGGAAGTGGATAGGCTTATATCGATGACTCGTCCCACGCTGTGTGCAATTGTTCTATGCTATGCTATGCTACGCTATGAGAGAAGTCACCATAAACAACTACTCAAGTAGGCGTTGCTAAATAACTTTACGTTTTTTGGGGAGTTTTAGAGACCCTCGTGTTAAAAAAAAGTTGGTTAAAAGGTTTTTCGTATAAAAGAACATATTTTGGCCGAGCTTCAGACAATTTGACCAACAAAACCCCCCAAGACGAAGAGAATCATTTTGTGCCGAAGTAGTGCTTAACCCTATAATACAAAAATCGTGATGGAAGAAAAAGATGGGATGGTTGGCGTAGTTTAACTACATCATCCATTAAGTATGTCTCGTAAAATTCTGTAAAAATCAAATCCTACTCCTCCCTATCGTCCCGTTTTATCTTTACCTTATACATTGCTTGTCACAGATTTTTGAACCCTCCTCCCTCCTTGAAGCGTAACGTACATAATGGATGCATCCTAATGAATCACCTCTACCATATCACCTCGACACGACTGCGGGATCTCTATGTTAGCTTCATTGTGGCTTTAAAGCGGCGAAAAACATGACCAAATAGTTTTATAGTAGTCGTTGCGAAGAAAAATTGTTTTTTGGCAAAAAGGTGATTTTTTCCAATCGCCATATTGAAATACAAAAAATAATTTAAATGTGGAAAAATAAATGCACCAAATTTTAAATTTAATGCAAATGAACTGTAGATCGAAGACCAATTTCGGCATTCTGTTAGGTAACCTTATCGAATTCCATAAATTTTCAGAAAATTCATGATTAATTTGTATATTTTATATTTTTTAAAATTATATATTTTATATATATATTTTTATATATTTTTTAAAATTTTGTTTTTGTTTTTGTAAACTTGCATAATTTCCGAGGCGCATTAATTTTCGGCTCTTATGGTGCCAATATTCACCATAAAATAAAATGCGCATGTGATTTGGAGTATGATACGCTGTTCAAATTTAATTCGTTTTTGATATATTTTTAGCAAACAAAAATTTTCGCAACACTAGAACTTTTTTCTTAGACATTATTTACTGCTAAATGAACCATAAGAGTAGAGAATCGAACAAAGCAAAACAGTAAAAATCAACCACGATATCACAGTGAAGTTTGACAGCTATGGCCATTTGACCGTATGCTGGTTTTCATGGCTGCCATCTATTGAGTGGCCCACTTTGTACTAATTTTGGCTTTAAAGAAGCATAGAGGAGGTGTTGGTAGACAGTAGTCAATTTTGAATGTAGTTTTGTCAATAAAGCCCGGAGGAGTGCTGTTTTTTTCTTCTTTAGCATTTCAAGCTTATTGCTTTCACAATTAGCTTATTGCTTGCTCTCAACTTAGTGTTCTAAAGGCACTCCAACAATTATTGATTGAGAGCTTTCGATGCCAAGTACCATTTTTGCATTAGTATGATTGTGTGGCAAGTATAATCATACGCTATGCCCAGGGAGTCGAGAAATTTTCCTTTGCGGACAATTCCTAGGCCAGACCGGGAATCGAACCCTGTCAGCATGGTGTTGCTTTGTAGCTGCGTCTTGACCGACTGAGCTTATTTCTTAATTATTTATTATTATTTATTTTTTATTTATTCGTCAACAGATAAAAATGTTTAAAATGAGCTAAGGGAGAACGGAGGAGTGCTATACTGCTGGAATAAAACTAAAATTGTTACTTGGGCTGCCCATGTTAAATTTCGGACATTATAATGTTAGTATAAAAAACTAGACATAATTCAACCGATTGTTTATTTCAGTACAATTGAGTTATATTTAAAGCAAAAACATTTGATCAAGATATTAATCATTCTTTCTGTAAAATTCTCGAACTTTCTGTAATACGCCCGCTATCAGAATCCGTACAGTATCCTCCGATACGCTAGCGGTGGCTGTTCACCATCTTTTGAAATCATCGATCCCATTTGATTTCTTGTTAGTTTCAAAGAGCTTCCGCTTAACCAGTATTTTTCGATCGAGCGAAGTTCTGGACAGTTAGGCTGATTGGCTATTTTTGGAACGTATTTCAACTCTCGTGCTTTATACCATTCCAGGACGAATTTTGCATAGTGACAAGAGGCCAACTTAGGACGTAACAGAACTGGAGAGTCGTGGCTTATGATAAACGGTAGCAACCGCTTTCGCAGATATTCTTCCCGAGTAGAGTCTGAGATCAAAAAGAAAACTAAATATGATGTTGTGATGTTGGCGATAATGATTACTCAGGTTGCTCTCGTTTTGGTGGTTTTAACGGTTAAAAGATCAAAATTGATAGCAAACAATTATTCATGTTACATCTAAAACTGATCCTGCTATCAGTGAGAGCAAATTGAAAAGTCAATCTGCTGTACAGTTCTTCCTGTTGATAGCAAAATAAGTATTCTACATGATGATCTGTCAATACAATGAAAACAAAACTACTTTTCTGAAGGCAAGATTACAGCAAGATGAAACCTAAATTTAATATAAAATTTCACAATTGTGAAGTGTAATCAAATTTTGGTTTCAATTTGATGTTGATATCAAAATAAGTCTTCGAATTGCTATCTTTATGATGTTAGACTTTACTCGGGTTTCTCGTACACATCCTTGAAAAAAGGGCCGATAGAAACGAACTTTTTGGATTTTCGACCACAACCACATATGGCCTACCAAATCAAATAATTCTTGGGGAATTTAGACACCTTCTTCGTCCAGAAATACTCGGCAACGATGTTACTTTGCATTGTGGTATAAAAAACTAGACCCGGAAGCTGTTGAAAGTCTTCGAGCACATATGTTTTGTCGTCCATTACGGTACAAGAATTTTTTTGCAAACACTTGGTGTTAAACTGCTTAGCACGACTTTTTGTAGTGAAATTTAGCTTGCCATCACGGTAGGGCACCTCTTTCAATTTAAACACCTTCTTTGCATGCCTCTGCTTTACCTTTTGCACATATGATTTTAATTTTACAACTTTGCGAGCCACAGAAAGGTTGGGATTTTTCGCAATAATGGCTTCCACCTTTTTGTCCATATGGCGGGGGAATGGAATTTAACTACAAATCCACACACTACTCACACTCACACTCACCAGAATACAAATCCTTGCCGGGGACACACTATTATACGGTGCGTGAAGAGGATGTATTGATCCAGTCTGAGACATCCATTCAAGTCGAAAGGTTTAATACGAAAGCTATGATCTGGCAAGCTATTTGTGGCTGTGGTAAGATTTCGCAACCCTTCATCACAACTGATTCGATGAACAGTGTAATAAACATCGAAGAGTGCTTACAAAAACGACTTCCACCCATGATTCAAAGCCACAAGAATCCGGTTGTCTTCTGACTAGGTCTGGCTATTAAGCGAAATCAACGGTGGTACCACCAACGTTCCAAAGGACATGAACCCTCCTAATTAGCATAGCTTAGCATAGCATAGCATAAACCAGATCGCACAATAGCGTAGGTGGTACAAGCTATGAACTGTTGTTGAGAGGAAGATGCGCCTTCATCGGTTGCTGTTAGATTGTGAAGAAACCCTACCTCTTAGATAAATGATACCAATATACCAGAGCTGTCAAAGAACATGAACCCTCCTAATTGCCCGCAAATTTAACCAATTGAATTTTTTTGAGAATTGACATATTTGTGTACATATTTGGAAACATGTCTTGGCAGCAGATACCAGTCAACAGTTTGAAAAAGATTGGAAGATAGTGTCAAAACTTGTTGCTAAGAAGTCTATGTTGAATCTTACGAAGAACGTTCACAAGAAGGTGCACCAGCTTGCCTACAATCGCTAGATTGTAACACTAACCTGATGTTCTACTCTAATGTTAACAATATATCTAATAAAAATTGAATTTCCAACATTTGTGGAGTATGTATTTATACTGAAAATTGGGTTCGTTCATACTTTCTGAGGCAATTTTGAAAATTGGAATAAACCGGTTTATTCGATTGCAGAGTAGACTGCACTGACCCTCATGATTAGAGTAAACTCAAAAGCCAAATAAAAAAAAAATATATATGCGCCTCGATTGGGTAACGTTAATTTGTCTTTTAATACTCAACAGTCCATAAAAAAATGATAAACAAATTAATCTTGGATTAAACAAGCTTTATCAAAACTGTAGCATAATGAAAAAAAAAAAAAAACGTTTAGAACTGAATTTCTTGATTACGGATAATTCTAACATTAGAGCGAAATCATACATTTTTACTTCCACATTGTAAATGTTGTTATAGGTTTGAGACAAAAAATGCATTGTATTTCGATGATTTAGGGTTTGCACAATACACTTCTTGTCTTCTTCGTAGTTTCAAAATTTAAACCTTCAGTCAAACATTGATCATCCAAACCATTATCAATTCGACCTACTAGCTGTTAACGGCTCATTTAGACTGTTAACTGACATACAGGTGATGTGCTTCTCAAGGCATTGTCAGTAGCGGCGAAAAAAAAACATCCAAAAAATTGCGTCATCTGACTTTTCGTCAAACTTACGCAAATCGTTCTATTTTTGTTTCACTCGTATGGGTCGACGATGGCCAGTTACCGGCACAAAACCAAATTCATCAACACAACTTGCTCCAACATATATGAATGAATGCCTACGGAGAGAGAAAGAAAAAAGAATGTTTTGTTGTTAAATTGGACCTCATCAAGGCGATTGATACAAAGCTACCGTTTCACAAAAGCGCAGATTATTGGCGAAGATTCAGCAGCGAGGCCGTGTTCATTGATGAAAGAAACCAGCCCAACACCGGCAGAGTGAATATTCACGTACCGGCTGGTTATTTCAGTAAAAAAGGCAGACATAACTAACAACATAACGCCGCGTTGACACACGAGAAGAACCTTCCTCGGTAGAACCCTTGCCAAAGGTCAACAAGTGTATAACTAGTGCCAGGCCAGGCACAACCATGCAAGACCCCACCCCGTGCGAAAATTGCTGTCATTGAAAGCGAATCGTGAAGGAGGAAAACGTTTTTTCACATTTCATGTGAGAAAACATCTTGAACTTGGCGCCGGTTCGATGTATTATCACAATACCATTACTGGGATGTTACAGCAAAAATGTACGGTGGGTAAACAGCAATGTCACAATGTAGCGAAAATGTTCACGCTACTTTTTACTGACTTTCTTGTTGGACTAGTTCCAAAGTTCTAATAAAAGTCTATCAGCGTAAGACCAGGGAAACGTGCATCTAAACTTAGCGATTCAACTTGCCTTATAACCAGATACTGATAACCACATAAACAAGGATTTATTTTTATCATGACGCGAGCTGCAGATATATAAACAACAAAAGACAAAAGTAGAAATAAAGGACACACTCGTCTTGAAGAGTCGGTTAATCCAGATGCTAAGCTATAACTAGCTTAAACCAGGAAACCCGAGGCAGTTTAGTAATTTATTGTCAATATCACATGAATGGATATCATTCATAAAGTTGATACATTACTTAATATTGCGCTTGTCCTGAAGAATTTTTGAAAGAATCGATCACTATAGCAACACTATCGATCTTTTTTTAGCAAGTGTTAACGACCTAACCCACGCAACCACTAAGAGTTGCACAACTATTCAAGGACAGTAGACTACTTATAACGCATCCAAACTGTTTTGTATTCCGTTACAACAGTCGGCGCTTCAGTTGGCAAAAAATTGAGGATACCCGACCTATGTACATCCTTAGTTAAATTTTATTCAATAACACAAGCATCGACGGTAATCAGTGGTGGTGGAACTACCCAGAAACATCACTACATTGCAAATCAACCCGAAGTCTTTGCCAATTAACGAACACAACTACAGAGCAATAGATATATAATGTTCGCCGCTATAAGACTGCCGTGGTTCCTGTTCCTGAAAATGAGTTAAATACCTACTAACTAATTGGGTGATTTCTTTTTCTCGAAGAGTCTAAATTGTGCCTGGATTGAGTGTTTACTTTCACTTTGCGGTATCCAAGACGACAAACACGTGGCCTACCTATTCAATTCATCAAATGAATTTTCAAAAAGCGGAAATTAGAAGCAACAGTTTGTCGCCACTGATTTATCATGTCAACAGCAGTGAGAAGCGAGCTCGATTGAGAAAGCGTGCGAGCGAGGCTTTGAGTTGATGCCAAATGAAATAGTGCTCATTACCGGTTGTATAAATATAAGGGTAAATAAGCATGTTATGGACATGCCGGCTACTGTTCGAGCCATGTATGCTAAATTCATCGTTATAATTTCAAATGTTTTAATTGCAAACAAAGTTTATATCTCACTTAGTTTGAACAATATAAGTTGACTAAATAAATAACCTTGTCTTACCCACGAAAATCTGCGGATCAAATCGATCTAATCATAATTGGTATCATGGAAGCCGACCCCGGCGTAGTGGTTAGCATCCATACCTCTCACGCCAAAGTCTCTAATTCGAATCCACCCCCGGATAAGCTACGAAAATACCCAAAAAGATATTTTAGTGGCTACGACGGGAGATGAACCAGCCCAAGGCTGTCAGATAATCAAGGAATTAAAAAAAATTGAATTGGTATCATAAGCTAAAATTGTGGGATGAGTTATTAAAATAAGTGCTGAATTCCCAATATAAAATTCGATAATAATCTCTCTGTAATTAAAATTTAGATTTAAATTTCTGTACAGCGGCTTTAAGCAACCTAGAGAAATTTGGACTGCGAATTCTGGAAAGGTGATGGGTTTTTTTAAACTCAATTTTGCCTGACTGGGAGAAGACGCGTCTAAGGCTGTTCTCTTGACGAATGGTGATCAACCTATAAGATGAGAATAGTAAACAGGGGTATACCACAAATGCTCGACTCAGTGGACGCAGTGGTTCTACGCCCCAACAACGACAAAAAATCTCTCTGTAATCAATTCTGGTTCTTAATACCGACAGATATGTTGTTAGCCTGGCCACGTAAAATTTAGGACACAAAGATACTGTCAGCACAAAAATCTAGACATAATTCAACAAAACTGATTGTGATGATGGTTGGCTTTCTTATTGAGACTCGAACAAAAAACCGATTGTTTATTTCAGTATAAAGTTATAAAGTCAGTCAGAGTTATAAATACAGTAAAAACTGATGATTGCAATGTTAATGCTTCTTTCTGTAAAATTCTCGAACATCTGTGGTACACCCGCCATCAGATTCCGTACAGTATCCTCAGATACGCTAGAGATGCATTTCTCCATCTTCTCATGAAATCGTCGATCCCATTTGCTTCATTCTTAGTTTCAAAAAGCTTCCGCTTAACCAGTGCCCAGTATTTGTCTATCGGGTGAAGTGCTGGACAGTTAGGCTTCTTGCTTCTTTCTTAGCGTTTGAAGCTTATTGCTTTCGCAATTCGCTTATTGCTTGCTCTCAACATAGTGTTCTAAAGCACTTCCACAGTTATTAATTAAGAGCTTTCGATGCCAGGTACCAATTTTGCATTAGTAAGATTGTTTGGCAAGTACAATCATGCCTTATGCCCAGGGAGTCGAGAAATTTTCCTCAACGACAAATTCTTAGACCAGACCGGGTATCGAACCCAGCCACCTCCAGCACGGTGTTGCTTTGTAGCCGACTGAGCTAAGGGATGACAGTTATGCAGATTGGCTATTTTTGGCACGTATTTGTCCTCTTGTATCTTACGAATCTTGCTTAGTGACAAGAGGCCAAATCAGACTAAAACAGAGCTGAAGAGTCGTGGCTTCTTATAAACGGTAGCAACCGCTTTTGCAGACATCCTTTTCGTACACATCCTTGTTGATAGTGCCGATAGAGACGAAACTTTTGGATTTTCGATCACAACTACATATGGCCTGCCAAACCAAATACTTCTTGGGAAATTTGGGCGCCTTCTTTGTCCGGAAATACTCGGCAACGGCGTTTCTTTGCATTGTGGTCAAGCCAGACTCGGAAGCTGTTGAAAGTCTTCGAGCACATGTTTCGTCGTCCATTATAGTACAAGAATTTTTTTGGCACAAGACAATTTAGTACCTTTTAATGGGCTTCAAATGGTTAGTTGACAACTTCGAAGGAGGGTGCGACTGACCTCTCGTCCTCACAAGTTCCTACCTCATGCCTCCACGAGTCATATGATTACAAAAGACTGCCAGCTGAAACATGGAGACACTGGTTGGCGTAGCCTGGGCAATGTTGTCAATCTGACAATAGCGAAGTGAGGGGGTGCGACTGAACATCATGCACCTTAAGTCATATTGCATATTTTCCATTCTCAATTTATTAATAATTTCAGCACGCATTAGAATCATCGGCATCGAAAGCTCTCAATTAATAACTGTGGAAGTGCATTTGGAACACTGAGTTGAGAGCAGGCAATAAGCAATTTGTGAGCAATAAGCTTGAAATGCTATATATAATAACGCTTTAGAATCATCTTTGCATTCCAAAACCATGTAAGAGCCTGCAGCAACATGACAGGCATCAAAGGCTCAATTTGTTTTTCAGCATTTCAGCATAACATAATTTAAAATTGCACTTCTAAACTTCAACTACTATATTCATAAAAGACTGGCATGTGCTTATAAGCAATGTAGGATTATATTTCAATGTTGTGTTTAGTGGTATTATGGTAAGATAAGCCGTTTATTTCAGAAATCATCAAACCGGACTCTTCGTTCACTCCAATTGCTATCTTTGAAATGTTACTAGAACAGTATTAAGAAGAAAAATTACAAAATGTCTTATACAATAATATCTTTTATTGAAATTTTATCTTTGATATTTGGAATGATCTATTCTGTATTCAGCTTTTCCAGGACTAGAAGGATATTATTACATATCTAATTTTTATTTATTTTTCAGTAGCAATCCATTGTATGTATCATTTAAGTTTAAAATTTGAATAAATTAGCATTCTTGTCTATAATGATATCCTAATTTTTCGAGTACAAAATATACTAAATATTAAATAACACATAACGGGGAAAGGGAGGGACCATCAGGGCACCCAAGTGAAACGATTTGGATAGGGAGCATGGGACTGCCTCCTCCCTATTGTTAACATTTCGCGGAACAAGGGCGGGCTCTTCGACCCCATATATTGGGTTTGTTCTGTCAAACGAGGGCCCGATTCCAGTGCTGTCTGTGTGACCTTGCTTTTGGAAGGAGATTCTTTTCCCTATATTCGCGGGTTTCGCGTAAGTGTCTCTGCTTACGGGCCCACCCAAACGTTTTTGGCCCTTCATACAGGAGCTTGATGATCACAAACAATAATAGAATCCTGATCAAATCGTTTTTCAGATTATCCCACTGCTACAATAGATGGTAGTATCATCATCATCATCATCATCAAGACAATTTAGCACCTTTTAATACCCTTTTAATTACCCTTTTAATTATTTGTACGCTGCTGTCAGAAATGCTAAATCTTACAGCAGTGTCGTCAGCATATTAATTTACAATCTTTAACCAGAATCATGGCAAGTGACATTCATTTGTCAACAATGACGATCAAAATTTGAGGATCACTGTAGAAGAACAAAAGCACAACTAATAAGTAGATTTCCCAATTTTCCCGAATACGGTTATAAAAAAAAGTGGAACGAACAAAAAAATAAAATAATAAAGTTGGCGAGACTGGGTGAAATAAATACAAAGAAATGCACATCAAGGCGCATGGTGTGTTTCCCAGAATAACATTAAAACAAAACAAAAGTGGGTAACTCCATTTTTTTCATGATTCGGAAGCCTGGCGTTTCGTGGTTTCTGCTGGCTAAATAAGGTTTGATATATGTCAAACGTTGCGGAAGATTGTGGGGAATCAATCCATGTCAGATTGGTTTGCATAACATTTTTGTGGGTAATTGAATAAAGTTAAAAGTTTTATAATAATCGTATGATGTCAGCTTGATCGCGTAGATCAAGCTATCATACGATTCTCCACAGTATTTTGCAACGCTTGTCAAAGATTAAGGCTTATTTAGGCAGCTGAAACAAATAAATTGTCCTGTTAGCCTCTGTTTTTTCAATCATTTCTGTTTTAGTAGCAAACGAACAGGGAAAATTTAGGCTTTCGAATGGTAAGAGAATTAGACTTTCTCAATTTTTTGTTTAAATTTGTTCGCAAGAAAGCACTGTGGGTAACCCTAATAAAATTCGTATGGTTACTTTGTTAAACGACGTACGCCAGGTATGGAAATGCACTGATATTGGCCATGTTCCTATTTTGGACATGTTTTAAAGATATTTCACGTTTTCTAATGAATGGAGATCTCAAGATGTGCTCAAACTGTTGATGCAAATCCTAATGATCGGAGAAAAAAGAAACTCTGGTAAAATGCACGCAGGCTAACATTTAAACATTTTCCGGAGGGGTAGTCAAAATAGGAAACTATAGCCAATACTGGTACAATAACCTTATGTGCCATACCATTTGTGTTAAAGTTCTAGCATATGTTATCGTTAGTAAATCGTGTTCAAAACTCAAAATCTCAAAACTTATTTCTTCCAAGAAGTAAAACTCTATCCATTGGAATCGTTATCACAACAGAACAACTGGTCATAGCAGTACTAATTGGAATGTACAAAGAATGTTAAATCGGAATATCATGTTCGAAAACCAAGATGTTGTCCGTGATAGCGAATTTCTTGATAATTACCGGAACGCAACATTCTTTTAAATTTTCCAACACCGACGGATGACTTTGTACACAATATATATTCACCTTTTATTTATAAAATTTTAAATACTTGAGCAACGATGAAGTCGTACAAACCTCTTATTGATTAGAGCAATTATTTCAAATATCAATCTAGAAACGATCGGGTTATTAGTGTCCAGTGCAGTGCTGGCAAATCTCATGACCGTCACGCGGCGATGAAAAAACAGGTCATCTCACTATCACGAGAAGAAACGAACTGTTATGAGGTTTCTTGTCATTATCAAACCATCATGCAGTCATGAGATTTTTTTTCATACGATTTTGTTTCTTACATGTCGAACTAGTCTACTAGAAATTAGCCAAGGAGTAATGTCTGATCGATTGAGTGAACATTTTTATTTAAAGTTTTGCGATGAAACAAACAATATCTATAAATGTGATTGTAATAGCGATAACTAAAACACTGTCAGGTGCTATTATGACGAAAAAAATTATGACGTTCAGAAAAAAATATCTATCATCGTTTTCTCGCCCAATGAGATTGTCAAACGTATTTCAATAAAAAAAATCGTAGGTCATTATTAATCGAAAATGACATTAGTCAGCTTTGGTCCAGTGTTCAAATTTTTCGTGACGGTAGTCATTTTTTTTAATTTCTCTTTGGCATGCTTCTGTTGCCGTAAGCTTGCTTCATATTTGCGCTTAGGAATAATATAGAGATCATTTAAACTTCTGAGCCGTGTTTGAAATTGTACAGTTGAAAGTTCAAGGTATGCGACGGAGGGAAAACTGAAACTATTTAAGCCACCGCTGATTGTCAATTGACAGGAATTCGGAACGGAATGTTAGATAAATTCCAATCAAACAAACATTTTAGCTGGGAGAAGATGAATTGGTTATCCTTAAGAGGGCGGGGTTTCAATGGTCTACATTTGGATTTAATACTTCTCGTTCTTTTGCAGAAGCTGGTTATTTCATCCGTGGCACGATGCGCGTTACGAAAACATGGCTGCCAACTGGATCACACATACACACACACACACACACACACACACACACACACACACACACACACACACACACACACACACACACACACACACACACACACACACACACACACACACACACACATACACACATACACACACACATACACATACACACCTAAGTTCACTCCTCATGGTTGCGCCCACTGGCTGGCTACGAATACACCGCTGGCATGGTCAACCTTCTGCCTAGCACACGATAGCATAACCAATGGCTTGCTAACAACAGCCTGCTGAGCCATCAGCTACCTGACAAGGGTACTTGCTACCGCCAGCTCCCAATTCAATTCCCCGCTGCTCCGCATAGCTTCAATACTGCCGAACGAATGAGAAAATTTGCAAAGGTGTACCCGTTATATATCGTTCACTACTGCATATGAGACCTCCCTTACTCACACTTGAAATCTGTGATAGAAAAGTACTGTGCATTTAGTAAATTTAGCCTGCATAGCAAAATGACAAGACATAACCTTATATTTGCGGTCTCTTCAATAGATAACAATTGTTAAAGGATAATTTTTGATAGTTGAATTGATACGCGGGAAAGTTTCCAACCGATTGGTGTAAACATATTGAAAATCAATCGAGCATGAATTAAGTTATGCGCGTTTAATTTGTAACATATTTCGTAACGGCGCTTTAAACTAGTGGACTTCAAACGAATTTACTCGCGTTTGCTAGTGGACTTTAAACGAATTTACTCGCGTTTGCTAGGGAGAATTTCGAACTTATTTTGAGTGTAAGAAACGGAAGCTTCCATGTTTTTCTACCTTTTTGGTCCGACCTTATCCACAATCGTAGTTTGTTTTCCCGTGTATATTTGCAAGTGGTTTCATTAGCCAACAAAAACGTTCAACAAAAGCGTGGAACCCTGATGCTACGGCTCAGTATCTTACCAACGAAGAACGAATGAATGAATTAGATGAGATTTGTATGGAACTGTCGATCACCCGATCTGTCACTTATAATCCTCATTTGGCGACTGCGAACATTTTGGCATATTTAGACTATGTCCAGCCAAATAGTCCACGGCTGGTAAGTGAGGAAGCAGAGCGGAATACAGATTTGATTAAATGCAATACTCGGGCTATCATAGCTAGAAAGGAAGCCAACAATCCAGTTATTGAAAATCACTACCGAGACGTATTTAAGAAATACAATGATAGTATCTATTCGGCAAAGAGTGACTCGGAAGACCTAGCGATTGCGTATGGTGGTCGGGCGGCTGTCTATTACGAACATGAAGAGTATGAATTTGCCTTGGTCAACTTTATTATGGCTAAGGAACATAGTTATCCGGACCGGTTGATGCTATTCTGAGCGAAAAAACCTACCGTGACTTCTTTCTCTTCAAAATTCCAGTACATGATTTGCCAAAACGGTTCGTAGGAGAACTTTATGTCGTTGATCCCATGTCCGCAATGTGTATCGGTAATGTACTGCAGTGAAGACTGTTTGAAGGAATTTTCGACGAGCTGAAAAGCATTCCGTTCGAGGGGTGCCATATGGGTCCAAAAGTTTTCTTCTACAGATTAACAATGCTCAATGATGATGAAGTATTGCAATCTTATGGTGGGACCGGAAGTAATTCATTTGATTTGGACTACACAAAAGAAGATTCGTTTGCAGCGTTCAAAGTGTTCCATACGGCTGAAATTAAACCCAGTGAGCAAGCTCAGGATAATCTCTATCGTTTTACCTCAGCTATCTTCTAAAATATATTCATCTAGCAACCATTGGTTCGATCGCTGTTTGCCACTCAGACAGAGAAAAACTTTCTTTTGAAGTTAATTTTTGAATATTCTACAGTGGTCAACCATCTGACAGTTGTTAAAGAGACCGATTTCATCAACTGGACACAGTTGCAGCTATATGCAATCACTCCTGCGATCCAACACTCATGCTATGTTTTACGTTGGACAGTTGATGTTCGTTGTGGTCTACCCAATCAGCATGAGCTAGAGCAAATTTGCATTTTGTAAAGACCAATATCGGGAGAAACATCCTTATCGGGCCATAGAGATAAAATGCGCATCCGAATTCGTTTATAAAGTGGGTGAATAAGAGCAAGCCTCACCCAGCCAGCTTATGCAATGATGAGGGAGAAATACGGATTGTCGTGAATGACGATACCGTCAGCAACGAGGATAAGATGAATGCTTTGCAGGAATTCATCCAACGGTATGCCTCCGTTCTAGAGCTGTACCGAATACCAGCTGTATTGAATACCTACTATGTTTACTATTCGGTGGAACGAATATTAGGCCGAATATTCGAACAAATCCTTGAAAATTTCTACAAAAATTGGAAAATGGCTGCCAACTAGATTACACTTATTTCTCTTGTGGTTGCGCCAACCGGGTGGCTACAAATTCACCACTGGCTTGGTTAACCAACTGCACAACCAATGGCTGCCTAGCAACGGTTGCCTAGCCTAAGGCGATAGAGCCATCAGCTACCTAGCCAATGGTTGCTCGGCAGGGCACCCTTCAGGGTACTTGTCACCGCCAGCTGCCAATACAACACTGGCTCATTACCGCTCTAAACAGCTACAAAGTGTACCCCTTATATATCGTTCACTGCTGCATATGAGATCTCCCTTACTTACATTTGAAGTCTGTGATAGGAAATAGTAAATTTACTCTGCAAAACGAAATTATAAGATATCTCTTTATATTTGCGTTATGTACAATAGTTTAATGTTGAAAATCAATAATTTTCAATATTGGACAATATTCGACGCTTAGAAATATTTCCAATCGAATGGGGCAAACATTTCGAAAATGTTTAGAAAAACGACTGAGATACTAACGCTCAAAACCTGACCGCTTTTCGTGACAAAAAATTGATGCACCAAGCTCAGAGCGAATAATCGGTCAGCTTTCTCTTCCGTTGTGCTTTGCGTAGTTATCGAACTTTGAATCGTTTTTGAATCTCGCAAAATGAGTTTCTAGAAATCGACGAAGGGAAGGGTCCTAAGGAAGGTGGCAGGAAGGTGCCTAACTGAACCGATAAACAGAATACAGTGGCCAAATCCCACGCCAGGAAGCTGTACAGCGAGTGGTTATTGCAGCCGAAAATACATCGTAATGGATGACGAGACGTACAAAAAAATGGACGCCAAGCAGATTTCTGGCTGGAGTTTTTCGTCGGCAAGGCCCGCGTGGATGTTCCGGAGAAATTCCGGAAGAAGAAGCTTGACAAATTTGCCAAGAAGTACTTGGTGTGGCAGGCGATCTGTGGGTGCGGCAAATTTAGCAAGCCGTACCTAACGACCGGCACCATTAACGGCCAAATATATAAACTAGAATGCCTCTAGAAGTGCGTGCTGCCCTTCCTCCGCCCCACAAAGGTGACACGCTGTTTTGGCCGGATCTGGCATCGTGCTATTACTCGAAACCGGTGATGGAGTGGTACGAAGCCAACGCTGTTGTTTTTGTGCCGAAGGAGGCAAATCCGCCAAACTCGCCAGAACATCGCCGAATAGAAAAAGTCTGGTCGATTATGAAGGGCAAGCGCCGGAAAACAAGGAATGTCTTAAAAAACGACAAGGATTTGAAGAAAGAGTGGATGAATGTGTAGAAAGATGGCGCAAGTGTTGCACAGGAAAGATGGCACAAGTGTTGCACAGGATCTGATGGGTAGCGTTATGTCCAAGGTGCGAACATTTAGCCTAGGAGAGGAAGTTGAATAAACCAACTTTGATAAATTTTTTTCGAATACAATCTTTAGTAGAAAACCGTACGAAAATTGTTTCTTAATGCAAAATTTAGAGGATGAGACGAAGATGTATTCATGAATAGACATGGATCCAATACACCGACATTACATCCCTATCCCACGAATGTTTTTGCCCTGAAACAGGCAGTTTTTCTACATTTTGGTGCATAATGACGAACATCTTATGAAGAATTACTATGATAGCGTGCAGCCAGTTGAATGTAGTTTGTAGCTCAATTATTGAATAAGTTACAATAAAAATTGTAATCGACCTTAGCATATAAGGCTGAGTTATAGGACACGTACCCCTAGTTGTTTTAAAGAAGTTTTATTTTAATTTGTTCTATGACATTTGGTCTCGGGTAAAATGAACAAAACTTAAAATGAATAAATAATAAACATAAACTTTACGAAGATTGCTTTTAACGAGATATCTGAATGATGAAGTAAAGTTTGTATCCACGAAAAGACTCAATATGGGTGCTTATAGCTCGACATTACATCCAGATCCGTCTAATGTTTTCGTCTTGAAAAAGAAAGTTGTTAAACTTTTCGTGGTTTAGAACAGCAAACGACTTATAAAGCTCATCTCAGCAAACGTATAACTAGTTGAATACCGTTTCCAGATCAAATAATTTATGAGTTACAACTAAATGTGTAATTGACCGCTGTATATTAGGCTGAGTCAAAGGACATATACCCTGTATATACCCTTTCCTCAAGTTATTCTTGGTTATAACTAAAGTGGCACAGGTCTACTTGGATAAGATTGTCGAAAATTTCAAAACAACGTTGTTGTAGTAATCCATATTATTGATATACGAAATTTCCAATCCGCCAGGACTCGCCTATACCTATCAACGCATTTGAACAAATAACATCAACTTGGTAAATTTGTTGATAACTTTCAAGCCCGAGAACCGACTGCAGTTGATTGACTTGTGTCGAAATGTTAGTTGCCATTTCGATCATCCGTTGTTTAACGTTTTTGTGTTGCGCTGATGAACACAAAAAAAAAAACGCCGCGCTCATGCATCGTATATCACTCATAAGCGATGCTAAGTCTGCTGAATTTTTTTTTTTTTTTGATTGAGTTCTCTTAAGCTAATCTCAAGGAACGAAGCATGAGTATGAAAGAGTCTGACACAGAAAGCGAGGTGAAAATATCCAGGGTCTCTGTCATCAATGAAAGCAAACGAAAGTTATAAATGAACTTTTTATTGCTACATGCCTCATTCACGATTCCACGATAATGTGATCTCCGTCAAACATTGCAAGCGTTCACGAAAATAACAAACGGCCACGCTCGTATCCATCCACTTGGTCAACGTTCTCATAAAGCGGGATGGAACAACGTGAGTTGATTAAATCGCTAATAAGATAATTGTAATGTGTGATTTTGTTTTCCTTTCGACGTCATCCTGTGCGTTTGGGGGTGGTAACGGTTGGCGATTGGGAATAATTGTGTTGATGTGTTTTCTTTGGTATAATATTTACTCTTCCGTTCGATACTGATGTATCGATACAAGAGTAGTCCTAGAGGTGGATTGATAAGATGGAAATACAAAGTTATGATACGTATGTGACCTTCGGTGGATGTCATGCGGACGCATGGTATCGACTTATCACGAATTAAGCCATTTATATTGTCGTTACCATGCAGATTTCCCAGTGTACCCCGTTGAAAAAATACGCTAACCGTGGTCGTTTACCGGATGTTTCTCTGCTAGAGATTTTTTATGAGTGGCCTTTTAGTTTGAATTCTACTAATTTATCAATGAATTGTGCCAGCATGATGCCAATGAATGAGTTATGCGTTTATACAGTCGATGCTGCTGACCGTCCGTGAACAGCTGTAGGCTTACATTGATAAGAGATGTTTGCGTTAAATTTTCACAAGCGTGGAGCTGTTGCCATAAATTGTAACGAGTACTTCCTTCTCTGCAGGAGATGCAAAATTAGAGTTCGCTATTTACTGATCGCTCATTCCTCGTATATTTGCTGATCTAATTATATAGTTGAGATGAGGTTTGCGGCTTCCTGAATTGTTTGTATTACTGTGTATTACTTCGTGTCAGCAAGGATGCAAATATTATGACTGCGCATGAGGACAGAGGATCGTTCTTATTTCAAGGAAACCGATCCACCGCAATTAAGCCATGTCATATATTAAATTAAATCTTCTGATAGCTCTGTCTTGCATTTGATAACTTTTTTTTCTTTCTCTGAAGTTTGACGCTTCTGCAGCGAGAATTTTGTGTATTGGATACGCTGCCACAATTATTCATCAAGATAAGATTTGAATAATCGCTTATTACACTATATCACCTAAGATGTTGAAGTTTGAGCAATAGAGCCGTTCCACCATACGTAATGTTTTGAAAATCAGCTTCTGGGATGAGTTATTCGAAAATGAATAGCATTAAGATGAAAGAAATATTCACAGCACTGCGCAAGATTTAATTACCTTGATTGCTTTTATAATTAGCTTGTTGCTTGTTGATAGCCAGATTAGTGTGGGGCTGTTCATAAACCACGTAGACAATTCAAAGGTCTACTTAAGTCTACGAGGGGGGAGGGGGTTTAAAAATGTCAAATTTCGGTTTATGTGGCTTATGAACAATCCCTGTTTCAAATGCACTTCCACAGTTCTTAACTGAGAGCTTTCCATGCCAACACCAATGCATGAGTTTGTATAATGTTTGGTTAGCACAATGATACTCTACACAGATAAAAATAAACATTGAATTTTCTGCGTTATCTAATGCACATAAAGGGAATGCTTGATTTGGCAGAAAATAATGGGATATTTCATGTAAATTTAAGCCAGATAAATCCTGAATATAGCCTGTTGTATGAAAGATTGCAAACATTGTTGTATGGCGTACGAAAGATGGCAAACAATTTCGCTGTTTACGCCTCCTTCAGCTTGGAATTAAACGAGGGGAAATTTTACGCGCCTGTTAAGATTCATTATTTTTTTCTGTGTATGCCAAGGGAAGTAGACAAAATTTTGATTCTCACTAATGTCCTCTGGGAACCCCTGTTATGGGAATCCATATGAATAGGGACACACAACCTCTTTTTTTTAGGGTCTTTTATTTATGCTTAGAATCTCCATCTTACCGTTCTTTATATTTGGTGGCAAGGCTGTAAAATTATTAATACAATTATAAAATGGAGGAACACGGGAATTTTTTTACAACACTAAGTTAAAGCACAACAGTTAGAGTTAAGTTTAGTTTTACAACGAAAATTTTATTAGGACGCGTCATTTAAAAACGCTTGATTTTCGTGTTTCGGCCGTTACAGGAACCGTTGGCATGCGTTGGATCTCCTTCGTGGTCTCGTCAGTTCTCTTCTTCCGGCATTGATGGTCCCGACGGGGTCTCGGTTTCTCAATAAACGTGGATAAACGCAGAGTAACAGAAAGGCCTCCATTGTAATGGCTGTGGTTAAGAATGTCCGTGGAAGGGTACAGTCGTGCGCGCAATTTCACTTCGGTGCTCTAATGCCACAAAAGAACCTTGGCACGATAAAACTCGAACGATGACAGCAGCAAAGACAGGAACGATAACAGGAGCGAAGTTGAAGGGCGAAAACTCTTACACACTAATACACTGCTAGTCATTCGATTAGCCGCACCTATTAGATTCCAATAGTTTTCGGTAAATTGAATACATATAGTTTTTGATCGGGGTATATTTTTGTTCTATAGGTAGTAGAGCTAAAGCACATTCTTGGGAAGTACGATCATCTCACCAACACACATACCACTACGGTATTAAAGGAAGCAAACAAATAAACGTCATTTCTACCTAAGACATACGTTTAGCCGCAGTGCAAAAAAATAGAGTTTTACTTGTTGTTACGGTGCTATTTTGAGAATTTTTGGAAATATTTTCTTTTGGTTTCCATTTCGGAAGGTAAGTCGAAGATGTTTGTTGGTGAATGTTGATTTAACATAAGATTTGTACACGCTTTATAGATATGAGGAAAGACACTCGATTGACGGAGGAGGAACGACGAATCATAGTGTTGTTTAAGGCAGAGGGCTACTCAAATCGGTCAATCTCCAAAAAAAAAATCAATCGATCCGAAAAAGTAATGCGGAATTTTTTCAGCAAGGGTGAACAATATGGTGTGAAACGTCCTACAAAAGGACGAAATAAAATCTATGCGGCTAAAAAAAACAAATAAGACACAAAGCTACTACAAATCGGTTATCCTGCTCGCAAATAAAAGAAAAAATGGATGTTCCGGTAACAACCAGACATATAGCGCGTATTTTGAACGAATCTCCTAACATCAAATGGAAGAAACTTCGCGAGAAAATACATGGAATGGAAACCCGAATGGCGAAATGTGATCTTTTTGGATGAAAAAAAGTTTAATCTGGACGGACCGCATTGTTACAGCTGCTATTGGCATAATTTAAACTAAAAAGGCATCGTGGTGAAGTTTGATGGTGTGGGGAGCCTTTTCTTACAACGCCAAACTTCCAATTTGTTTCATTTCGACAAGAATGAATTCCTGAATATATCTGGATCTGCTGGAGGAGGTGTTGGTCGGATACATGGAGAACGACGCAACAGATGACATAATTTTTCAGCAGGACAACGCATCGATCCATGTGTCTAAGCAATCCATGGTATGGTAACCTCTGGGGTATCATAGCCGGGATGGTGTATGCAAATGGACGACAATTCAACAGTGTTTCCAGCCTAAAGGCAGGAGTGTTGGGTCAAAATTGACATGGCAACACAAAAAAAACAACCAATCCCACCCCAAACAAAATTTTTAGGATTTTCAAAAAAGGGGGGGGCCACACAAAAAAAAAAAAAAGAAAAAAACCCGAAATTCGCACCCAGAAAAAAAAATTTTTATAATTTATAAAAGGTGGGAGAAAGGAAATGGAGCCTCTATTTTTTTTTTTTTTATTTTTTTAAATAAAAAAAAAAAAAAAAAAATTTTAAAAATATAAAAAAAAAAAAAAAAAAAAAATTTTTTCCCAACAAAAAAAAAAAAAAAAAAAAATTATTTTTTTTAAAAAAAGAAAAAGAAACAGGAACTCTAGTTTGTTACTGGACCCCCCAAAGATTCTTTATGTTTTTTAAAATTGAAAAAGAAAAATAAAAAAAAAAATAATTTTTAATATTTTTAATATAAAATAAAAATTGTGTTTAAAACAAAACAAAACTAATAAGGGGTAGGTTCTTGTATTACAGCAGCTTTAATTCCTGATAGGTCCTTTGTTGCTTGTGTGTGTCCAATCTAACACCCATCGGCCGGCAATGGTATTATGGAAGAAATCTGTTTACAACAATCATTCAAGTGACCATTGGAAGCAGCTTTAATCCGGGAGCTAGAAAGTGATAGCTCTACTGCAGATCCAGCAACCCATTTCAGAATGTCTGGAGAGTCACGCCCATTCCGAGGTTACTTTCACATACAATAAGCCCCGCATGTAAACATTACCGATATCATTTGGATAAGGGCACTGCAACACACTTCCAGATTTGGAAATTTTAAATTTCCAAACCAGGCACGTATTTAGTATTATTTGAAAATAAGATTATTGTTATATAGTTATAATTAGATACATCTCACCCATGGCCGCATCCTTCATCACACTATCTTGTTCATTCGTAAAAATAAAAATTTTCGACGTTGATTCGTAATTAATTTCATGCACTCGTGATTAAATAAGCGCAAAAATTAACGTTTCTAAACAGCCCGCTAGATATGCAACCTGCATAACAAAACTCTGTACACCCCGTGGTGAATGCACCTAAAATTATGTGCAAGCTTTTCACCTGCCCATGCGCGTTGTTTTCGCTTGCCGCTTCTGACCAGCAAATGGCCGTTTTCCACATTGCACTTGTCTTCTTTTTTTTTCACTCCACACTCTGCAAATAATGCAAATCCCCGCTATGAGGCGACTCTATATCGAGCTTCAAAACTGCTAATAATCATCGATTCACTCGCGACAAAGTGGAAAAACACTCTAAACTAATAATTTATGCCCGAGTGTCACAATATTACCACTAATAACCAAAACTAGCTGATGTAGCTCTTCTTCCAGGTGCGGGGGCGAAGCACAAAAACAAAACAAGAAACGGGGAAATACTACCGACACTCACACATTTTGATAGGCAATCGATTGTATTCGCGACGGCTTACACAATGCACGCGGAGATTTTATGATTTCACTGTTAGTTCAAGTTAAATTACGAATTATTGTTTGATTTTTTTTTCGCGAAACCGACGCAGCAAAAACAAAACACGTCAGTTTCGAAGCACGGCTTGCTGCGATCTTGTTTTTTTTTTTTTTTAAAAAAAATATTAACAAACCCAATTTTAATATAATAATTCATACATCATCCACCTTTTATTTTTTAAAAATAATAAAAATAAAAAAATTTTACCCCTTTTTTTTTTTTATATATTTATAGATTTAATATTTTTTTTTTTTAAAACAACCCATTTTTTTTTTTTCCCCCCCCACCATAAAAACCAAACAAATAAAAAAAAAAAATAAATAAATATATATATATAAAAAAATAATTCTTTTTTTTTTCCTCCCCCAAAAAAAAAAAAAAATATTCGCACAAAAAAAAAAAAACCCCCCCAGGGTCGGTCACGATCACCCAAAGTTTTTTAAAAAAAAAAAACTTTCCGCTCCGGAAACGTTTCACGGAAAATATTTCTTTTTCCCGGAACCTCCAACAAAAGTATTGAAGCAGTGCAGCGGACCGGAAACTGCATCAGCATGTAATGAAGGCTTAAAAGTGTATCCAGGAATTTTGAACGTGGTTGTGTCCTAAAATTCTGTTTGTAGTGTTCTGAACATGCGCATGCGGGAAGGTTTCTTTAAGTATCGAGCTGTAAGGCAACCGAACTTATCCGTACAGCAAAAAAATACGACCAAAACGTTGGCCTGAAGGCTGTACCAATTTCAACCAAGTGATTAAATTCAAAGGATATATCCTTATGAACGATGAAACGTACGATCCACCCATTCAGTTATAACTCAAACGCCTATTAATGTCTATTTTTCACGATAAATATTTTTCTAAAACATGTTTTAAGTTCGCTCTAGTATTAGATTTTATAAGATTTTATTGACAAACCAATGAAAAAAGATTCAGTCCCCTATTAAAAAAATTCAAAAGGATGCTCAGAGCCGGTAAGGCATAAAACAAGATCCACCAGCGAAATATTGTCTTCCAAATAACATTGACATCCACACATTTCATGGTTTTGACGTTACCTTGTTCATTCGACACAAAAGTTTACTGTTGAACATTGAGCTTAACCTGCTGCGCTCAATAGTGTTTTTGAGGCAGCAAAATGGGTGGAAAGAAAGCTCCCCTGAAAGTCCGAAATCTCGTCGTGCGTGATTCTAAAAAAAATGAATCCTAACGCAAAATAGCGGAAAAGTATGGGATTGGCCTTGGTGCAGTTCAGAAAATCAATTTGAAGTTTCAATTTGCCATGAACATTCATCTACGCATCAACTCTTTCAACTCGTTTGAACAAAGCTGAAGGCTGCTCCACTGGAGTTGCTCTTCTAGACATCGAAAAAGCATTCAACATTGATTGGCATAAAGGTTTGAGTGCAACACTGAAAAAGTTAAATTTTCCGCTTTATATCATGAAATTAGTTCAAAACTACTTTACTTTGCAGGTAAATTATCAGAATTCTAAATCTTAGCAATAGCCTGTTTAAAGTGGTGTTCCTCAGTGTAGCATTTTTGGGCCAATATTATATAACATTATCACTTCAAATCTCCCTGATTAACCTCAGGGTTGTCACAAATCATGCTTTGCTTATCACACAGGCATCTCCGCTAAAGGAAAAAGTCTTAGTATTATATCCAGGAGGCTACAACAAATTTTGGACATCTTTACTGATTATTTAAAACAATAGAAGATTTCTCCGAATACCTCCAAATCTTAACTCAAAAGCTGCGTTGTTTAAACCAAGTAAAAGTCACTATGAACAAAGTTCCAATTTCTTGGGCAAATGAAGTAAAATATCTTCTGATACTAGATCAAAAATTAAATTTTAAAGATCACATCGATGGCATTCAAGCCAAATGTAATAAGGCTTGTTCGCGACAAAATCTGGACATCCGTAAGGGCCGGTTCATAAACCACGTAGACTCATTTTTGAAAATCTCAGACCCCCCTTCCCCCCTTGCAGACTTTTCTCAATACAATTTTTTGAAATTTTATATGGAGCGTAGACTTTGGTCAAACCTAAACCAACCCCCACCCCCCAAAAAAGGCTACGTGGTTTATGAATAGTTCCTTAATACGTATATCTCTGGAAATACTTCATCAACGCGTGAAATATTTCGCAGACTGATGAATGTATGTCTGTTCATTGTGTAAAGTCAATTTTTGGTGATACTACAAGCTTTTAGATCGAAGATGGCGTCGAAAGAAGAGCAAGTGCAAAAAGCAATTGTGTGCGGTCGCAATGAAAATCCGGATCTGTCAGTAAGAACACTTGCAAAAAAGCTTGGTTTTCCTGCCAGCACTGTCAAAAACGTTCTTAAACCTTTCGATAAATGTTTGGAAATAGCCAGGAAGGCTGGGAGCGGAACAAAAACGGTTCTCAGGAACCACCGAAAGACGCGAACGTGAAGCAAATATTGCAGAAGAGACCAGTTGTTTCGACTGTGGCTAGGAAAATAACTGTACTGTGGCTAGGAAAATAAAAATGTCCCCAACTTTCGCGCATACTTCCAAGCACCGGTGTGGTATGAAGTCGTTCAAGGTAAAAACTGTACTGAACCGTAATGAGAAACAGAATGTGACGGCTAAAACCCGGGCTCGCACGTTGTATCGCAAGTATTTGACGAAGTTTTCCTGCGTGATAATGGACGATGAAACTTATGTGCTGGAAGATTTTAAGCAGCTTTTCGGAATGTGTTATACTGCCATGCAACGGAGCGGCGTAGAGGAGCATTTCAGGAAAAAGGCCAAGTTTCTCAAACAAATATTTAGTTTAGATGGCAATATGTAGCTGTGGTCGAGCAAGCCAAAGCTTCATCACATCCGGAACGGTAAACAAAGAAATATACCGTAAAGAATGCCTAATGAAGCGATTGTTACCATTCCTACGCATCCATGACGCTCCCTCGCTATTCTGGCCTGATTTGGCATTTTGTCACTACGCCAAAGATGTTTTGCAATGGTATAAAGCGAATGGAGTCCATGTTGTACCGAAAGAGGCGATTCCACTAACTGCCTGGAGTTGCGACCTGTCGAGCGGTATTGGGCTCTCGTGAAGAGAGAACTCTCACAACATAAACAACAAGCTACAAATATAGAATTTTTTTGAAAATCCTGGACAAAAGTAGCTAAATCGGTTGCAGAGAAGTCTGCACAGACCCTAATGGCTGGAGTAAACTCAAAAGTTCGTAGTTTCTTCATACAGCCTAGTTAAGTAACTGTAATTAGTTTTAAAATGACTAATAATGCACAATTAAATGAATAAAATATGCATCTTTGATTGAAAACAGCAAATCTGTTTTATTCCAAATTTAATCTGTCCAGATTTTGTCGCGAACAAGCATTAAATATGTAAAAAAATTATATCCTCTTATAAACAGATAATCCAAACTTTGTTTGAAGAACAGACTTCTAATATTCAAACAAATTTTTAGACCGGGCATGCAATATGCTATGCCAATATGGTCTAGTTATTGTGCCACTAAGAAAAACACATTTCGAAGCCTTCAGAACAATGTTCTGAAAATGAATTTTAAACTGTCACCCTGGTACAGTTTGAACGATTGAATTACATATAATTTCAAACGTTGAGACTCTAGAAAAAATTTCCAATAATATAATCAATAATTTCAGACAAAAACCATTGCAGTCTTCTATTGCAATGATCAATTCTCTCTATAGATGGGAAATAGTTTTAAGAAATTTATTGTTATTCTGTCACGCAGGCATATAAACCCTGTTTAACATACTCAACTGACAAGGCAAATTAATGTTAACACAATAAGATATATATCATACCATACGAGGTTTGAAATGTTAATTATTTAGCAGGACCACTTGTGAATGTTAACTAATTTGATATTTTGAATAAATAGAGTTTAAAAAAAATCAACTATCAATTGCCTGGGAGTGTTGTGGAGTAGATACCAAGACAATCCGTGAAAGAAAGGTTGAATCTGTCGATTTCTGAACGAACCATTCGGCGAGCCATTTTGCTCGGAAGTTAACATTTATCAGCAAAGTCAGCAAGGCAAAACGACTATTGTCTGCATGGAATCACATGAAAAAGCCGCTGGATTTTTGGAAACGTGTTGTCTGGTCGGATGAATCAAAGTTCGAGCTGGTTAACAAGAAACGACTTCTCAAAGTATGGCAAAAAAGTGATGAAGGGTTACATGAAAGGCATTTCCAACCAACCATAAAACATGGCGGAGAGATTGTTATGGTTTGCTGTAGGGAATCTGGCCCAAATCAATAGCATTATGACCGCAGATGGGTATTTCGATATTCTGTGCGAAAATTTGGAAGAGTCGTTGCTGAAAATAGGACGCGAAAATAACAACACGTTTCAGCAGGATAACAATCCTAAGCAAACAGAAAAGAAAACAGTTGCTTTCTATCATTCCTGTCTCATAAAACCACCCCAGATTTGAACTTTTGGGCCATGCAAGAAACAAACTAACATATTTTACAGCGCTGCAAAAGGCTTCGGATGATTTGAATCCTCAGAAGTTTATAAACTTGGTGGAAAGCATGGCAAATCGGTTGTAGTTGATCATTGAAGCAAAGGGAGGTGGATCTTTTTTGTATGTCATACCAATAAAAATGCATTTAAACTTTAAACTTCTCTATTGTAAAATCTGCAATAGACATCATCGATACCAATATACACTACTGGTTTATATTTTACGACAAAATAACAAAATCATGGATTCTTATGGAATATATAAACATTCAAATAAAACTAGCTGCGTTTTATTGCGGTAGATCTTTGTTTGTGCCGGTCACTGTACATCAAATTGGATTTCAAACAGCTTCCAGGATAGAAGTTTTATGTTTTTGTGGACAAGTTATTCGGTAAGCTGACGATCTGACAGGAAATCTGCAAAAGACTGCGATTTCATGGTAACTAACCATATAAACGGGCAGTTATACATCAAGAAATGCCAGAAACGTATGCTGCCGTTCATTGTGTTTACGTTCTAGTGTGTGGGTGTCTTTTTTTTAGGTGTTTGGGCGTATAAGTCCAATATGTCAAAAGAAAGACAATTTCCTTTTGGATTCTGCCGCGAATGCACTCTACTTTTAATTAAAATGGATTCCAGACGCGCTGTAAGAAACGCAAAAGTTGGTAAGGACTGTTCATTAAAGAAGGTCGAAAATTTATTTTCGAACAAATTTATAAGTTTGCTTTATATAAATGAAAATCAACATACATATGACCGAATTCTCGTGAGTTTGAATATTTACTTCTCATTTTATAAGAACGCTCGGACTTTTCTCTTGATACCTCCCATTAGATTCTGCACAACTTTCTCCGTAACTTTTCGTTGTGCTGTAGACCAAATTTTCTTGCAGTAGCTTGCTTCTTTTCCATCTTTCTTATGATTCCGCTTAGTTATTTCCCAGTATCTTTCGATAGGATCGATAGGGCTCAGCGATGAAAAATTGCGGCCCCAGACTGTATCAAATTTGACGTACGTCTCGTCGTCCACGGCCACGGCCACGGCTATGATCTACGGGACACAAGTGGCCGTTCTCACGAAATGTAGCAGAAATCTATCAGAGGAGACGAGCGCCGGTTTGTGGTAGGTATGGTTATTTGAGACCTCAGCGGCTGAGAACATGTCGACCAAATTTTACATGGTCGGGCATTATTCGTCAAAACATGGTCCGATATGGAAGTTACACGTACGAAGAATGGAAGTATCTTGTATAGGGATAGGGATAGGGATAGGGATCGTTTGAAACTCAAATCTGAAACTGTAGGAGGTTTACGAAATCGACAATATCCGACTAGGGTAATATCACTGCATTTTTGAATATGTATCATTAGAAGAATACTCACAGTTTATTTACAGAGATGCGGGCGATCCTTTTGAGTGCCTTATTTTATGTCCAAACTGGCCACCACCATTCCTTAGTATTTTTGAAACAGTTTTTTTTTCGGCCCACGGACCACCGTACTTTGAAAGCTCCAATCTTAGCACCAGTCCCAACGGAATTTACTATTTTTTGTGGCACAAAAAAAACTACGATACTCAACTTAGCTTCAACTCTTGCAAATGAAAGCTTCACCCCTCACATAATCAACTTCAATGCACTTTGAAACCAATGAAAAATCTTTTGCTACTTATAAAATTACGGAAATTTTCGGAAAAAAAATGACAGCACAGGAAAAACGCTTCCACTAGGAGCCAGAGCCTACTTCCAGTTTTTTTTCCATAGAAAAACTGTGTGAATATGTCGACAAAAAAAAAGAGCGGGATTTGTTCTTTCTGTTTTCTATTATTCGCGTTGGATTGAACTGTACCTAAATATGATTGCGCGTGTCGGGGCCTCAAATTTACGTAGCTGGTGATTGTTTTGCGAAAAATGAACATAGACTACCACTGATTGGAACTATATTGCGGAACAGATATCGACGTTAAATAAAGCAATTAAGCTAATACTGCTTGTGCCACCCTTCACCTAACCCATCACTAAATTTCGAATATAACCTTTTTGTAGGATTATTAATTTGTAGGAATGCGAAAAACTATAATGATTTGAATAGATTAATGGAACACATTTCTAGTAAAGTTTTAATTTTCGTTAGTTAGCTTGAGATAAGTTTATATCTGAATTTCCTCAAGGATTCTTTTAAGGTGTTTTCAGTTTGTGCAAGCAAATACGAAATTAATTTTTGAATATCTGTACAACAAATGTATTAAAAAAATAACATTGGTTCTACTGCGTGTACCATCTTACGATGAACAACATGATTTGTAATCAATCGAACAAAAATAAAATTATCCATGTTTACTTTAAAATATATGATAAGTAAAAATTACAGATGCATTAAGAATTAAAAAAAAAAAAAGTTTCAAATGCCTTTCCCATCAAAGAGTTGAGTTATCCAATCTTTGATTGTTAAAAACAGTTGCCATAGACTGATGGTCAACAACTTTTAGGTGGAACTTGACGGAATCTAAAAATGTCCAACCACTTCAACCTAGAGTATGGTATTAAAACAACATTTTCGCTGTAGTACAGTATGCATGTTAATCTAATTTCATAGAAAATATATTCGAAAGATTAGAAATTCCAGGCAGTGAAAACTCGAAGTTGTAAGTCAAATGGTGGAATTAGGTCAACGTTTATCTTAGTTCACAAAAATAAAATTGATGGTTAGTAAGACAAAATAAAAACACCGGGTTGATTCTGTTTAAGGTCACCATTGTTTATTCTAAAACATACGAAAACGTATTCATAAATTAATGGAATGTTTTCAACGAGCTGCAATATATACAATTTCAGAGTTTTGTTCAAACATCTTATCGGTAATAATACTTATCGCTAGTTAATATACACCTAGTGCTATCGTTGAAATTAAGAGTAATAAAAAATATTCTCACAAGTAGCCAATCATAGAAGTTCGAAGCAGACCTCCACAAGTTTGCATTTTTTCCGAATGGCTCAGATAAAAGAATCAATTGTCTTCAATTCTCACTCCGAAAGAAGTGCCAATAGCGCTGAATTCGATCGTCATTAGAAACGTTGTCATTGCCTATTGTCGTGTGTGTTGTGATCACCATTGCTTTTGGGATTATCGATTATCGTTAATGGCACGGCTTCCAAGTTTCGGCTGATTTGATGGTTTTGTTCAACCTTATTTGGTTTTTTGTCCAGTATGACGCTGGTAATGTTGTTGTATTCAGCTCTCCCCAGAGATTCGAGTAATTTTCTCTGTTTCTTCGTTCGTTCCTTCTGGAAGAATAGCCGGATATAGTACACCGGAAATACCACACATTGGCCAGCTGGTTCCTCGGCGTCGATGTAAACTCCCCGAACCAACACCGAGTTGGAGCAGTTCAAGAGGATCAACAGTAGTAGTGACATACCATGAGTGATCCAGTTGCTCATTAGAGGGTTTTCTGCAAAGTTAAATTTTGAAGAGTTTCATTTTGTGTTTTAAAGGGTAATTCCTAGACTGTATACCTGGTATGAAATAATCATCCAGCAGATGCCAGACTCCTCGCCAAACATTGATTGTGGCAAGAAAGCTGAAGAAAAGGAAGAGATCGGCGACTATAACACGCCATATTCCTGACAGCCGGTCGCACGCCCACCGCATCAGGGGTTGGAGGGAAAAGATGACAGCGGTTACACCGTAACCTATCAACTACAAAGGGGTATTAGCGAAAAGTCTCAATTGGTCTTTTCAATCTTTAATGTACAATGATTGACCACAAACATTTGCAGTGGAACTAAATAGTGTCTGATTGAATTAACTTACCACTGAGGCCCATGCGGAGAGCGTGTGATCTTCAGGGAACAGTTTCAGATCTAGAAGAACCCAGAGGCCTCTCCACACAAATACTACTAGCGATCCGATGACTAGCACGGAGAACATACAATCTAGCACGTACAGTCCTGGTTCTTTTGAACCCTGAAAGAAAGAATGATTGTTTTCGATTAGTAATCTTTATTGCTCAAACGAAACGAACTGGTGAAGGGTAAGTATAGGAGAATCATTGACATTAAAAAAATAGTAATAGAAATGTAATATTAGTGATGATAATTTATCTGATGTAGAGATATCCGAATTATTGTTGAAGTATCGGTATCGCACGTTTAAATTAGGAGTCACACTCACCATCGACCCACTAATTGTCTCTTTAAAGAATTCGGCCAAATGAAAACTTGCTTGTTCCTAATTTATATTGCTACCACAAAACAACTTGACTATTTGTACGATAGATTAGAGTGTTTCAAGAGCAATCGATCGAAGGAGTAAAAACTGCCGCGTTTCAACATTTCATGGTATGAAAACACCTTTTTTTTCTCTTAGAGGCGTGACTTAGTGGACTTTACTTCACAACATTGAAATAAAGGGAATGAATTTGGTAAAAAGTCCATTTCACATAAGAACGGAAGAATTTTTACTCTCGTTACTTAAACAAGGTTGCGGCGCTTATTCTCGGTAAAAGTATATTTTTTTGGAAAACTTAAAAAAAAAAGAAATCTGTTCATTGTTTAGTCCTAAATTACAATAATCCTGCTTGATTATGGATGAAAACTTGATGTTCATATAAAGGGCTAATTGACGATGAGACCTACATCAAAGGGGATTTTAAGCAGTTGCCGGGACAGGAATGTTTCCCGGTTAAAGACAAGTTTGCTGTGGATGACTGTTGAAAACGGAAGAAGCTGTCAATGTTTTCTTCGAAGTACCTCATTTGGCAGGCTCTGATGGAGGGCGTCAATCCCAAGTGTCGAGCATTTTATTCAAACTCATCCTGAAATTTAACCGAAGTATGTGAGCTGAAATAAATACATACACTGAACTGCTGTAAATATTTGGTTTCATTTCGATAACCTTATCAGATTTACCTATCAATCTAAAAATTAATCGAAATAATTATCGACTCACCCTTTTCTAAGTAAAATTCCATGAACATGCCCAATTGAACAGTAAATATTGATATGTTTCGCTCGAACACACTTTCAAATTCAATATTAAGAGATTTTGTAGCCAGGGGGTAAATAGATGCACTGGTGTATAATGGTTAAATCCATAACTTGTACCAGTTATGGAGAAACGAAATTAAAGTGAATTAACTGTTTATGGAAACGCTTATAAATCGGAGGAAAGTGTGTTTGTATGGTGGGTCTGTTTTTATAAACTTCGAATGCCTAAAAATCGTAGCTGACTAGAATTTTTACGCTACACAACTTAAAGACTTTCTTAATGTATAACGCAGTACTGAACTTTAAACTTCAAGAGAACCAATCAGCCAATATTTAATGAAACTGTCTAATTTATAGTAAAGTAGACCCTTTTCTAATTGCTGTAGCTGTCAAATAGGTGAGTGCGGAGTGATTTTTTGTTTAAATTCTGATAGCCTAGAATTCTGAATGGAACTATGATATTGTTCTATAATATTGTGTAGCTCTTATGAGGCTTCCTACGATGCATATATATTTTAAGTACTGTGGAGCCAAAAATGTAGCAAATGTTTAAAAAAAACCTATCTGAAGGGCAAGCTTGATCGTCCCCACAATCCTCCTTCCCCATCTCCATATAATCTTAAAAATTGAAACTGTCCCGATAATGGTAATCACAGCATAACTATCCTGATTATCGAAACTAACATTTTGGAATTTCGGCCACTCCTTTATATGTCATGTTATATTTATAGCTGGTTATTGTGCATTGTAAAGAGCTTCCAGAGCATTTAGGAGAAAATGTGGCGAATATTTCTACACAAAAAGTGTGTTGTTTAAATAGAATATTTAAAGTAAGAATTAAACATGCTTCCGATTAATAATTACAACATTGAACTAGTTATCGTAACACGAATTATGAAAGGACAAGCATGTATAACCATCATATAAAGTTCTATGTCTTGTGTTACTGATTAATAAATATTGAATAAACAAAATCAATGACAATTGCTTTTTATCAAATATCCTAGTCAGTTTAGACAAGGTGGATGCGTTATAAGATTTTCGTATGTTAACAACGAATCTGTAGATTTTGTGATACTCAATTTCAATCATTGAAAATTTAAGTCATTCATTTTTTATCAAAACGGAGTAAAATTTCTTAAGAAAGTACTCAGCGCTGGGTAAATAGTTATTTCAATGCTTTGTTACTTATATTTTTTCGTTCTGTTATTCAAGTTAGCTGGACAGGTTATGATTAATACTATCAAAGTTGTTTTTCCTTTTTCAGATCTTCTTGGATGTTTTTGTGTATTCGTGTTAACAGGTAAGAGTTTTTGTGTTCAATAGAAACAAAAGTAAAAATTAAATGGCGTGCGCCATATAGTGGCAATTTCAATACGCATATTGTTTTCGCCATGATATCAAATCTCCAAAAATCACAAGTCGCTGTGCGAAAAACAAAAAGCAACCCAACTGTTTCACCCAACATCCAAGTGATTTCTCGTGAAAGTGCAGAGGCTTCCTTGGCTTTAAAAAAATCACGTCAACATATGCCTACCCGCCGGCGTCGGTGGTGTAGTGGTAAAGCGTGACTGCTACTTGGCACCCCAGTGGGTCTGGGTTCAATCCCAGTCGACGTCGGTGGTTTTTCTGAGGCGAAAAAATCTGGTCACGTCTTCCTTCGGAAGGGAAGTAAAGCCGTTGGTCCCGGTTCATATTCATGAGTCGTTAGGTAGGGTCCAGGTGGTGGAGTCGTCTTCCTGGCGTCGGTGATTGTCACCATGTGAGAAAATAGGCCGACGTAAAATAAAGATTAAAAAAAAAAAAAAAATATGCCTACCCTTTTCTTTCGGGCATTCAGGCGGGGCCGGCACCAGTATTGCCTTAATTTAGGATTAACACTTTTCACACATTGAAGGTGTATGTTAGTCCCAAGTATCATCTGTTGGTTTTCTAGACAGTTTGAAAGAAACATTGAATTACCTGCTTTATCTAATTAAGGGGATAGTTCTTGTAAATTTAAGTCAGATAACGCCTGAATCTACACACTACCAAAATGTCATGTAAATTTCTGTTCCCTGAGACCGACACATGCAAGCGTCCTTTAGCACATAAGAATGGGTTGAAAAAGACGAGAAAATAAATTCAATCGAACGCATCTTTTGTCGAATTGCGTATGTGTCAGTGTCAGAAGACATAATTTTACACGAAATCTTTCTTTACGTTCCCTGACTTTTTACAAACATGAATTACGTCTCGTGTAAAATTAATAATTTCTAAGTGTGTAGTCTATTTTATGGAAGATTACAAACATTGTTGTATGGCGTATGAAAGATTGTAAACAACTTTGTTGTTTACGCCTCCTCCTTTGGCTTGAAACCAAAGGAGGGGAAATTTTACGCGCCTGTTAAAATTTATTATTTTTTTTCTGTGTATTTAGTCACTGGTGATTTAGAAATAACGGTGTAGCATCCTCATGCGCTCAGTCATGCTCATGCTCATGTTCTTGTCTGATCTTATTTATGTTATTATAAATAGTTTGGATGGGGAAAAAAAATTAACGTATCATATCCAACCGCTGATATCTGGTCGCACAATCTTTTAACAGAGATTTGTTAAAAATGGTTCATTCTTTGCGAGATAAAAAAAAATAGCAGTCATTGAAAATACGTAGCAAACACTGCGTGAAATAGAAGACGAGAGAGCGTAAGAAACTGATTCTGCACATTTTCGCAATCAATCGTTCCGGTGCCGTAATCGCTAGAAAAAGAATATTGCGAAATCTATAATAAATTCCAGGTTGAAACGAATCCAGGAGCAGAGTAATGTGGACAGATCAGACCAGATGTAACGGAACTGTGGATCGTGAGTTCATCGCAAGATGCCAAGACTATTTAGGAATAATCCGGGTCAATTTGATCGAGTTGTGGTCAATTCAGGGGGTAAATCACTCGACCACCATGTGTTAACACCATCAAAAACACACTCCGCCACACTTCAAACACCTCGACTCCACATGTAAGATAAATTTTCGTCATTTCCGGCACCACATCATGCATACATCATTTCCAGCTGGTTGGGGAAATTATTGCCAATAAGCATACATTTTCGATTGTAGTTTTGATAGAAATGTTGAAACACAGAAACACCTTCCGACATCGTGGTAGAGCGACTAACCCCCTGTGCCAATTGGCTTAAGCTACACGTTTTCAAAGCCAGTACTGTTAGAAGTATTGTTTGCGAAAAGGCCTACGTTTGTTTCCAGTGTACATCCAAATAGGACGTTAAAACAGGGTTCAATAGCCAAAGAATCCACTCGAAAATTGTATTAAGAAGTGCTGACTAAAAAAAAAGTTTATTCATAAACGACAAAACATTCGCGAAAATAGATTTCGAAAACTTATTATTTTATTTTAATTTCTCCGTCGGCCTGTTTCCTCACATGGTGGCAATCACCGACGCCAGGAAGACGACTCTACCACCTGGACCCTACCTATCGACTCATGAATATGAGCCGGGACCAACGGCTTTACTTCCCTTCCAAAGGAAGACGTGACCAGATTTTTTCGCCTCAGAAAAACCACCAACGTCGACTGTGATTGAACCCAGACCCACTGGGGTGCCAAGTAGCAGTCACGCTTACCACTACACCACCAACGCCGGCTTTTTCGAACACTTTCCGGTTTCAAATTTCTGGTGGCCACAGTACAAAGTAAACTGCCAACACAATTTGTTTTCGCTGAAAAAATTGCGTGGAAACTTCTTATTACTTCGTGACAAACAAGAGTGCCTAAAAAACGTTTACTACCTTTCTTAAGGTCACGCAAACATCCCGAAACATTTAATCTAGATTTGGCTAGCTGTCACTACACTCGATAGAGTGCTTCAATGGCACCAAAACAAAGGGGTAGTATTCAAAAGTCTACATAAATGTGTTTGTTTACATCCTGAAAAAAAAAGTTTGTGTTTTGGAATTGGATTTTTGCAACGAAGTCATTAAAATGCGAGGCATTTCTTCCAAAAAGCGTAAACAGATTGTGCACAAATGGTGCTCAATTTCCAATATGTCATTAAGACAACTGGCCAAATTTGGAAAGTGGGATCATCAGAGCGGGTCAAATTGCTCTCCGGAAGTTTGGTGAGGATTGTAGTTTTGCAGACTCACCGAAATGTG
Source organism: Aedes koreicus (assembly GCA_024533555.2). Taxonomy (NCBI): domain Eukaryota; kingdom Metazoa; phylum Arthropoda; class Insecta; order Diptera; family Culicidae; genus Aedes; species Aedes koreicus. Next base: position 285,588 of record JAHHFK020000138.1, on the reverse strand, counting down.
ATCGGATATCAGGGCCAATGGATCGAAAGATGGACCGGAAGATCATGATAGCTTTTTCGAATAAAAAATGCAGATCTGTTTGAGATGTTGTCAAAAAGCTTGTTACTTCTAAGAGTAACATCCAACGTGCCACGGCAAAAATCCATCTAAAAACCTTCAAGAAGCAGAAGATGCCAAAAAGAAGTAAAAAGCAGCCTGTAACCGTTAAACCGGAAGCTGTACTACGGTCTACTGTGACAATGAGACAATGAAGACATACGTACATCCGAGAATGCTTGAATCGGCATTTGCTGCCAATGATCAGAAAGCATGATGGTCCAGTATTGTTTTGGCCGGATTTGGTATCTGTGAATTATGCGAAAGACCTTAGCATGGTATGAGGCCAATCAAGTTCAATACGTGCCGAAACTTATGAATCCTCCGAACTGTCCTCAAGCCCGACCTATCGAGACATTTTAGGTTATGAACAAGGCATTTCTAAGGAAACATGTTAAAGCAATAGATACCATCGAAGAATTTGTGAGGCAGCGTTAAGAAAAAAGTGGGTTCTTTGGCATAATTTAATATGTTGATAATAAGATTTTTTTTTATATACTATTGAGAGAGAACATTATAGAGAAATGATTCTTCATGAATGAAATTTCCCAAAAGAATATTATACTTTCTGGGACACCCTTATAGTTTCACCAGTCTTATACTCTGTCACAGTGGTTACTGGTTTCATTAATCGCATCCACAATTAATCTCTGATTTTTAAATTAACCCTATCTCACAAACACAACTATCTCAACTTCCCGGGAAGGTGCCGGAGGTGTAGGGTTAAGCGTGCTTACCTCTTACCCTAGTCGGTCTGGTATCAATTCTAGTCTGCCCCGTTGAGATTTTCTGAGGTGACAAATTTGCACTCTGCCCATGTGTATGTAGAGTCTAGGTCATCTCCCTGGCGTGACGAACCAGCCTCTGGCTGAAAGTCATGTAAATACGAAAGAACAACAGCAAAAACTATTCCCGTGTTAGTGTGGAGATACAGAGTTATCCGGTAATAACAACTGGTGAGCTATTCATTCTACTCCTCCCCAAAGACCGCGAAGAGGCTTAGGTACTGATTTATAAATAAACTTCATCAAGGCTCACACACATTTTACTTTATTTTATTTTTTGATTGTTAAACCTTATTATTAATTCTAGCGTTTATTTTAGCAGATTCAGAAATAATAATTCGATATTTCCACCTTCATTCCCAATTACACTCTTCAGGCAATTGCCAAATCGAAAGCACATAGTCGTCCAGGCCTTAGTGATGGAATCTTTCAAAGAAACGACACTTGGGTGAGAGGATTCACATGCCTTCACTTCAACATACGCCCAAATTGAATAGTCGAGGGGGTTCAAATCTGAACTTTTTTAAGACCAAATATCTTTCGGTCAAAATGATATGTTCTCCTTCAGCCAGGTTTGAGTCCGATGGAAGGTATGGCATGGTGCTCATTCTTATTAGAAAACAAGATTCTCGTGTACATCGAAGTTTGCTTAAATCCACGGAATCAGTTGATTCTTCAAAATGTTCATGTAGACTTCAGTGTTCAGTTTTACACCTGATTTAATGAAACCAGAAGGCATATTCAACCCTTTCGACCTGAATTCTACAAATCATCCTGGAACATTCTCAGTCTTCAGGGGTGAAATAAACCATCCGTTCGTGATTTGGATCAATCGAAAAAAAGTTTTTCATCTGAGGACACGATGTTTTTTTTCAACAGCAAATTGTTTCGAGCGCACAAGCCGCAGTGCTTTGATTCGGCCTGTTATCAAATAACGATGAAGGATGAACCCGAGCCCTCAATGATGCTTTTAGTTCTTCATTGACTTATCGATACATGGAAGATCTCGATATTCACTTCTTTTGCCTGCTTCCGGAATGACCTGGATTTCGCTTCACTTTCTCTTCAACCGATTTCACCACTTTTGCAGTGCGTGTAGACCGTGGTCGTCCACTACCTAGTTTCCGTGGGCTTCAACATGAAGGGGACGTTTCACGCGGTAAACGGTAATCGGTAACCGGTAACCGATAATGATCGATAGATATTATTGGTTTATTGACTACCCTATGCAATAAATTAATAAATTAAACCATGGACGTCAAGTGGCAGTAGAAATCATAAAAAACAACTAAAAATATCAAATTAAAAAAAAATACGACATTCATTTCTTAAAAAAAAAAAACAAAAAAATATTCAGGCTGCGGCTACGATCCTCCTCTGTCCAGAACTGTAGCTTATTTGAAAAAGTCAATAATTTTTTTTTATTTTCAATTGATTTTTATGCACATCATTTATAAAGATCTAAAGAGCATTTATAAAGATCTAATACTAAAGATTGGACTCGGAAAAAATGCGACACTTTGTTTTGGGTGTAACTTTTTATCGCGTGGGTAAAAATTAATGAAATTAATTTAATACTAGTTTAGCGTGTTATGTTTATGTGTGCAAAATTTTATTGCGATTTGTCAAGTAGTTTTCAAGATGCGGAAGCTGTACCGTGAGTGGCTGGTCAAGCCAGGCTGTCTCGTCATGGACGACGAGACATATATCAAGGCGGACACCAAACAAATCCCCGGCCTCGAGTTTTTTGTCGGTACGTCCCGCATGGAGGTTCCGGAAAAATTCCGAAAGAGAAAGATAGACAAATTCGCGAAGAAGTACCTGTTGTGGCAGGCGATCTGCGAGTGCGGACGGTACAGCAAGCCGTTCGTTACAATCGGCACCATAAACGGGCAGATTTATCGAGAGGAATGCTTTCACCGTGGTCCCACGCTTCGTCCCAGAACTTCGTCCGATCGAAAAGTTTTAGGCGATAATGAAGAAATATTTAAAGAAAAGCGGAAAAACATTCAAAACCGATGAAGCTTTGAAGAAAAACTGGGAGAAATTGTGTAAGGAAGAGGGACAAAGCCTCGCCCAAGATCTCACTAGCAGTGTTAAGAGAAATGTACGAGCACTCAGCTTGGGGGAGGAAATTCAATAAATAAATTATGCCAATTACATAGCTAATATATAGTTATTTAATTACTGAAAATTTGAGAAGTATCCGATTCAAAATGAATTTTTGGTGATCATTTTTGTGTGTCTCATTTTTTCCGAGTCCAGTCTTTATAATCGAATCTAATGTTATAGGAAAATTACGTACGACTTTAATTGTGAACGTATTGACGATATTTCAACATTCTTGACCTGAAATAAACTTCACGAATAAATATATAATGGCCAATTTCATATCTGGAGATCAAAGATGCAAAGAGCATTTACTTGCATGAGTATCTGCGAACAAATCACCATTTAATAAGTGACTTTGGTTTCAACGAGTTTTTGCTCACTGCAGCATGACTTCCTTCTCGCAGGTATTTTTAATCAAGTTTTTTATAAGGCCTTCTGAAAATAGCAGTAGTATCACATCGTGATAATGATCCCCACTCAGGTACACAGAAAAAAAATGATGAATTTTAACAGACGCGTAAAATTTCCCTTCGTTCGCCTGTAGGCCAAAGCAAGCGTAACTTACGCAATCGCTTGCAATCTTCCATACAACAGACTAGATTCAGGAGTTATCTGGCTGAAACTTAGGAGAAATATCCTAGGAACTTATGTCAAATCTAGCATTCCATTTATGTGCATTAGATATGGCAGAAAATTACATGTTCTTTTTTTTCAAACCGTGCATAGCATCCGGATTATTATTTGAAAATAATTATAATCTGGCATCTACGCTGAGATTTTGACTCATTTTGTTTGCTGTAGATCAATTAATGACAGCCATCGAACGAGGTAAAAAAAGAAGCGGGCGCTATAGTTTCTTGGGTTTAGTGAACAAACATATAAATTTACACGTTCAAAAAAACAGAGAGCTTCAACACAACACTTTCATAACACGATTCAAACATGCAATGTAACAAATATTTTTTTTTTCTGAAAATGCTTTACACTGGTTGGTGTGCACGAATTATATTTGAAATTTAAATCTCTTTTAAGAAGTACTTTGATGTATTTTTCAAAAAAAATACGGTTTCAATAACTTGTTAATTTAATTTTTTTTGCTGTGTGCAGTTTATGGAATTAGAAAAACAAGCAAGTTTTTTAAAAGAGTTTGGGTCGAATTATTCTGTTAAACTTCTGAATAAAACTGTTTATAACTGTGTGAATTTATGGCACAGAGGTGAACATTATCCTCTATCGTAATTCTGTATCTCAATGTAGAGTTGGACACTAATTGAAAGCTCCGGTTACCGGTTCTGCGATAAACGTTCAAAATTGGAACTTAACAAGTAAATGATAACACACTGTTCATGCTTCGGTATAAATTGGTAATATTACAATGTCACAGTTTGAGATCAATTAAAGCTAATGTTGAGCTAAGTTTGAGATCAATGAAAGCTAATTTATCGCTTACCGTCGTTCTGAAAAATGTAGGAACGTCGAAATATTCTCGCCGGAAGTCGTTGACGATGTAAAATGGAGATGCTGTGATGTTACGAAGGCCCTTCAGTAGTGCCAGGAGAAAAACACAACCTAGCGTAATCAGTAGGACATATGCTACATCGTGTGTGGTGTAGAGATTGATCATCTCCCATCCTCCTCGCCACGTATTGACGCATATCGTCCCGTAAATTTCGGTATACAGTCTTGATCCGATAAAGAACAGTAACCGATGTTTGTCGGCGTTCAGGTGCCGTCGAATATTCGCTTGGAAGATGTTGAATATAAGGTGCCCTACTATGCCGATGGACAACGATATGAACAGACTAGTAGGCACATCTGATGGATAAATGTAGGCGCCAGCTAGATTCCACGTGCCACGCCAATAGCCGACCACGAGAGGTCCTACGATGAATGATGCGAATAGGTTGTCTAGTAGTTCTAACAGCATCCCGTGCATGTTTCCGGGCTTTGGATTGCTGAGGCCATCCTCTATTCCAACTATACTGCCTCGCATAATGTTTCGACTTGTGTTGTTCGGAGGGTTTCTTCATATAAAACTAATGAAATGCAAGTGCTCGAATATTATCATACAGACACTTTTAATTTTCACGGTGAAAACACGTTGGCACTAAATTGAATATTGTCACTCCGGGTGCCGTTCTCGGAAAAACTGCCTGTCCCGAATCATTTCCTATTGTGCGCACTAAGTATCACCACATTCATCACTAAATTAAGGAACTCAAAAAAAAAAAAATCTTTTGTTTTCTGCAATTTTTCTTTGTTTTAAGTATCAGATCAGAAGAGAATCTTCCCTTGAATGGAATATACCCAACGTCAGGCGTACTGTTTTATACGGCGATAAATTTAAGCATGCAGCTATGCAAATTGTTTGCAAGATAAGAGTCCTCAGCTATCTATTAAAGTATTGGCGTCTGGATTGTTCTGATTGTGGTTTAGTTGTTACTTTGGTCCATTGATGATTGCTCTTGATTGATGGGACCCGCGAAAAAAAAAATCTGTGTCTTTTAAGATGATAAGACGGTAGCATGATAATTATAAACAAAACAATGCACGTGTTGAACTTACGCGTGTGCGTGATTGGATGACACCCACCCATTAAAAAAAAACCCACCCACAGATAAAGGAGATGCTTTTTTGTCTACCTTGTAAGGGCGATTAGCATGACTACTCACTATTACTTCGAAAAGTTTTGATTTTATCTTATCGAATTTATGAGATGACTTCATTGAATTTTACCCCATTAAATTGATTGAACATTACAAGGGTTCATTATACCCAAATAAACCAGTGGTACGGAGAGATAACGTTAAGTAAAAAACCTCAATCAGATGCTGTAGTTAGTTTGTGTTGAGAAATTGCTCTTTGAAGTACAGCTCAGTATGGGCGACTGCCATCAGTCTACCATATAAAGCTATCAGTTTTATTTTAATTAGCACTGTAGGCGCACTGTCGCGAACCGTACATTCTATATTATCATGAAACAGTAAATGCGGTTCATTCAATTTGTAGAAATATTCAAAAATGTATAGATCGAGTGGTGATTCAACTGAAGATTGAACGGACGAATGTGTTTGTTTGTTAATTTTAGATGCGGTAAGACATTTGGTTAATACCCCTTCATGTTTTGGAAATGCAAACAATTTCTGAACTACATTTCATCTGACGATATTTCCATGTGTAATAAATTGTTTAAATTGTTAATACCACCATAAATCTAATATTAGAAAAAAGTCACATATCACCGTATGAAGAGAATAAACAGAATTATAACAAATGCGGTACTAGGATTTGTTACTAACGAACTTCAAAGGGAGGACGAATCTATCCAATGCAAAAAAAAAAAACAGTGTTCCAGAATTTTACGAATATTACGAGGATAAGATTAAGAAAGAACATGGACATATACATTTATTAAATTATTTGATAATATTTGAGCAACATAGTTAAGATGAACATACGAGTAAGCCGTAGTTAGAAACTACAAGAGCGCAACTATCATCTTCCACATAACATACAGTGATAAAATTGCTACTCTACACCGAAAAAAATAATGAATTTTAACAGGCGCGTAAAATTTCCCCTCGTTTGATTGCAAGCCAAAGCAAGCGTAAACAACGAAATTGTTTGCATTCTTTCATACGCCATACAACAAAGTTTGCAATCTTTCATACAACAGACCTGATTCCTGCGATATCTGGTTTAAATTTACATGAAATTTCCCATTAATTCCACATAACATACAGTGATAAAATTGCTACACTACACCGAAAAAAATAATGAATTTTAACAGGCGCGTAAAATTTCCCCTCGTTTGATTGCAAGCCAAAGCAAGCGTAAACAACATAATTGTTTGCAATCTTTCATACGCCATTTTTCGGCGATATTTGGAACAAGTGAATTTTTTTTTTTGATTTGTTTTCTGTATATTATTAATGTTAAGTTCCTAGTATATAAGTAGTGTAAATATTGCATCAAGTGTAAAATGTGTTTTTTGATTTTTATTTAGAGTAAGACCTAAGAGAAAAATATTAGTTTAGTTGACTAGAGTTAAGTTAAAAAATAACAAAATGCGTTATTTGATTAAACAATGTTTGTGAAATCTTAATGATCCGTTGAAGGTAAGGAGTCACAGGTAAGGTTTTAAAACCAATCAAATTAAATGAACCACAGTTTAAAGAACTGGGTCCTCGCTTAGCTCAGTTGGTAAAGGCGTGGCTACAAAGCAACACCATGCTGGAGGTGGCTGGGTTTGATTCCCGGTCTGGTCTAGGAATTTTTCGTTAAGGAAAATTTCTCGACTCCCTGGGCATAGGGTATGATTGTACTTGCCACACAATCATACCAATGCAAAAATGGTACCTGGCATCGAAAGCTTTTAACTAACACGTACGTCTCCGACCCCTCTGAGACAGATAATTTAAAATTTAAAATTGATGATACTCCACCGTTAGCCATCGGATTTTGATGCGGTTTTTTGCAATAGATCACAAAATTATCCTTGTTTGTAGATTTTTACTGGATTTTTTATGAAAATGTCCGTAGTATCGGATTCCAAGGTAAGAGTACTCGGGTAAGTACCTGTCCAGGGATGGTGGACAAAATATTTTTAGATGCGAAACATGGCATGCAGCATATCAAACTTCATGATTTAGCAAAACTAGGCCATTAAAAGATATTTTGAGGATTTCTGACTATACTGGCCACTAAAAAAGGCCCTGCAGGATCCGAGTTCCTCCGGAAAAGTGACCATATTCAAATCTTTTACAATACCGGGCTTGCGACATATCAAACCTTATGATTTTGCAAAAATAGGTCTTTGGAGGACATTCTGAGGGTGTCTGACCATACTGGCCACTTAGGGTGACCCACCGGATTCCAAATTTTCTCCGGAAAAGTGGTCTTATTCAAATCGTTGCCAAAGCTGCCAAAACTACGGAAATTTTCGAAATAACCCGTGCAGATCTATAAGCTAGGATAATTTTGTGATCTATTGCAAAAAACTGCATCAAAATCTGATCGCTAATGATGGAGTATCATCAATTTTAAATTTGAATTTTTCTGTTTCAGGGGGGGTTGGGGACGTACGTGTTAATAACGGTGTAAGTGCATTTAGAACACTAAGTTGAGAGCAAGCAATAAGCTTATTGCGAAAGCAATAAGCTTGAAACGCTAAGAAAGTAGAAGAACAGTTTAAAGGAATCGCTTTATGAATCCAGCGCAATTCCTCCGATTTAAGGTATCTCATATAATTCTCGAGACAAATCGATTTTCAGAAGAAGATTTTCCAAATTTTGACTGGTACGAATATATTTATAAATATAAATTGTATACCTGATTTAAAAAAGAATGAATGGTGAGCTCTGGAACATTTAATGAAAAACCGTTGACATGACTTAATCTGTTACTTGGAATGACGTTACATTTTACAAAAAAATAAAATCTTCTCTACACAAAGAACTTTAAATTACTGGTTTGGCTAACAATCCAATAATCGCTTTTGCCTCTCATGCGTTATTACGCTTTCAGAAATATACAAACAGCTAACAAAAAACATATTCAAAAATAATGGATTTCATGTTTCAACGACCCCTTGAAACTCTTGCGCAATTAATGATTGACCGCTCCCCTTAGGAAACGCTAATTGGCTCCTTCTTCCCCTTTGAAAAACGTTTTATATGAAGCAATTCAAAATTTTGTACAAATTGTCACACTCTACCTCCCTGGAGTGCGTGATGTAATTTATGTACGACACACTTTTATGTTTCCACTGATTCCGTGTTCATCGCAAGCGTGAAATGTAACAAACTTTGCATTAACATTTTTTATCGAAAACAATATCGCATGTCATATCCGCATTTTTTTCGGTTTGACACGTTTGACAGTACCACCGGACCAAATTTTTTAGTTTCAGTGACAATGTACTAAAAGTGTCAAGTTGTTCCCGGGTTGGTTCATCGTAAGTAATAATTTTATAACTGTATGCTATGTGGAAGATTGGATTAGTGAACTCGAAGTTTCACTCAAAGGATACCAGCAAGTATCAAACATCTAAACATATAATAAACAATGATAAATGAACTACCAAATTTATAGAAGTATCCTAAATGATTTATTTTGAGTTTGTACAAAGTGCGTTAAGGTACAAACATCCGTCAATATTTTTCAAAGAAGCGTCATCATTATCATTATTATCTATTTTACTATTTGACAAAAAGGTTTTCACTGTGCTCAAGGTGAAAAGAATACAGTGAATACATTTTCACGAACAGTATTTTAATATTGAATCGAAAAATTGCTTTCGAATTCTTGCGATATACTGATGGCTTTTTGCCATCTATATCGGCATTTCAAGATCTTGCCATCGTTACCGGATTTCATTGGAGCTACTATGACTTTTTAAGAAAATTCTCCGTAATAAAGCTTCAAAGCTTCCTTAACTAATAATAATATTGATAATTTCCGGTAAAACACAATAAAATTATTCTATTCTCTTTCTGAACATATTTATTAAATGGATTGATTTGTTTTCCATTCGTTCAAATGTCATTCGACTAAATGTCGATTGTTAATTATTGTAAGTGCATTGAAGGCCTTCAAAATAAAGAGGAAATCGATATATAATGGTTGGTGTTAAGAAATTCAGCAACCAGAAAGATCTTCTTGACCGGTACCGTAAATGGCTACCTCTGGCTTGGAAATAACGTTTCTTTAACGGCTAGCCTTACTAAAAACCCTACTAAATATTCGTGTTAAAAACTACAACTCAAGTGACCTTTCCTTCAGATTTTCATTGAAGCTGATAATAAGATTTATTTTTAAAACAACAGTATTAAAAAAAAGAGAGAACAATGCCTTCCAAGGATGATCAAAATCGTATCACGTTACGTTCATTTCGATGTAATCGTCAATGACATTCTGTGCAAGTTCATTCGTAGTAACCAAGTTCGAAGAGAGAAACACATTTTTCAATAGAAAGAGAGCAGATAAGGTAATGAAAAAATATAAGATCTATCGTTAGTGTTTCTGTTCATTTGATGAATCATTCCTCTCATGCATTAATTCCACTGAGAATGTTGCCCAAAAGAACCGTTTGTGAATGCATTCACACGTTCACAAAGTTTGATGCTAAAGCACGCTTTTTCAGTGTAGTGCTTCTGAGGCTTATTTTATATTTCTTTGTTCTGATCGTAGCGCGTAAAAGGAAACACTTAGCAAGTGGGTTTTGAAGTAATTCAGCAAAGATTTTTCATTAGCGCCTAACTGACAAACGTAAACAATGGCTTTTTCCGTAAATTTTTCGTCATTGAAAACTCGCCAATCGACCACAATTGTTTCAAAGAGGAAGAGTTCACCTATCCGATAGAATTGGAGGCTTAAATCGGCAAGGGAACAAACCTAAAAGTATGCTCCTGCCACAACAAAGAAGTAACCATTATTGTGAACAATCCCAACCTTTCTGTGCGAAAAGTTGGAAAATCCAAATCATATGTGCAAAAAATAGAGCAGAGGGATGGAATGAAGGCGTACAGAGTAAAAAAGGTACCCAACCGTGTTGACAAGCAAATTTAACTACAAAAAGACGTGCTAAGGAGCTTTACACCAAGTTTTTGCAAAAATTGTCTTGTACAATAATGGACGTCGAAACATTTGTGCTCGAAGACTGTAACAACTTCCAGGTCCGGTTTTTAATACCGCAATTTCTAAACTCTCTTAGAAGCCGAAAATACAAACGTTTCGTCTCTATCGGCACTATCAACATATGAGAAAGAATCTCTGCAAAAGCGGTTGCTACCGTTTACAAGAAGATTTGGCCTTTTGTCACCATGCAAAATCCATCCTGGAATGCTATAAGGCACAAGAGGTCAAATTCGTGACAAAAATAGCCAATCTGCCTAACTGTCCAGAACTTCGCCTGATAGAAAAATGCTGGGCTCTGGTTAAGCGGAAACTTTTTGGGACTAAGAAGAAAGCAAATGGGATCGATGATTTCAAGAGAAGATGGGAAAACGTCACCTCTAGCGTATCTGAGGATAATGTACGGAATCTGATGGCGGGTTTACTACTCAAAGTTCGAGCATTTTACAGAAAAAAGCATTAACGTCTCAGTCAACTGTTGTTACTGGGGCGACTCCGGCGTAGTGGTTAACATCCATATCTCTCACGCCAAAGTCACGAGTTCGAATCTCACCCTCGGACAAGTTACGAAAATGTCCAAAAGCGGTCTTTGAGTGACTGCGACGGGAGATAAACCAGCCCGAGGCTGAAAATCTCGATAATCAAAAAAAAAAAAAAAAAAAATGTTGTCACTGTATATATAACTCTATTATATTGAAATTAATTGAAATAATTTGTTGAATTATGTTTAGATTTTGTTACTGACATTATCTAAGTGTTCGAAATTTATCATGGGCAGGCTTTACTGACGTCTGGTGCATGTTTTGAAAGGTCTAAAAAATCAATTTATTTTCCCGATGTTCTATATTAACGTGATCCCGGCATAATGCTTAGCATGCATACCTTTCACTTTAAAGTGCTGAGGTTGAAGCTCACTCCCGGACAAGTTGAAAAATACCCAATGAAGTGTTTGAGTGACTGTGACGGGATATGAACCAGCCCGAGGCAGAAAATCTTGATAATTATAAAAAAAAGGGGGAAAGTATACATATATTGATAGCCACATGAGATTTTTCCACAAAAACAAAAACTTGTCCAAATTAGGTTACCAACCCAAATACCCCTCCTAGAAAACGCGTCATGTAATGTATAGATATTCAATGGAATGAAAAAATATGTGCATTGCCTGTTCCATTGCCGGTGACCTTTTATAAATTAAAATTCAACTGCTGCCCCAAGAGTAAAGACTGTAACTCGTCTCGTTTTCAACGAGAATTTTACGGAGGCCTGAAACCTTCATAGTTATTATTACAGAGATCCACAAAAAATATCTTCGAATAAATTATTTAGATCGACCAATCTAAATCATTCGTTAAAACCGTTCCGCGATTCATGAGAATGAGAAATCAAGCATTTATTTTTACTTTTTGCGCAATGGAAAAGTGTGGTGTAGTGGCCGAAACTGCCGAACAATGTTTCATCTGCGAATATATCACGCATGATAATTGAATTATTATGCATATAATTTTTGGAATGAATAAATTGACGAATTGAGGTTGACGTACTGTTTATTATGAAAACAGTAGCACTCGATAAATGATGCACTAAAATTCACTTGTAGTGTATAATGCACTGTTCGATTATTCCAATATTTCATGGAAAATTCCAATCTATTTTACGATGCGCTTTATGCTGTGCCCAATCTTCTTAAAAGTAGTGTTTACGTTGTTTGTTTATTTTTAAACGCGAAGGAAAATTTCTATCTACTTTTGAATCACACTTTATTAAGCATTGATAGACAGTGTTGACGAATAACACAGGCAGCATTTTCCTTGCGTTTGTCTGACCCAAAATAATACCGTATATGTACACACTAACTGTCTGGTAAAGCAATGCTTCCTGATTGACGCGAGATACAGCATCACCACCATCAGAACAATCAACTATCGCCGCCACAGTACGCAGTACAATTAGATTTAGTATATTTGCAATTGTCACTCCCGCGTTTAGCCAAGCCGGTGATATCTTTTCCGCCACTAAAGCTATACGCCTGACCTGCACACGCCTTCCGAAATATTCGCTTTTCTCCTTCCCTAGTTAGCTAGTCACTGTTCAAATAACGTAATTTAAATAAATCACTCAAAATTGCGTGGATAACATCTTCAAATTGATTGATAATCTGATTAATAGCGCGATAAAGTGTCAACCCTGTAGTAAATATGAACCGAGGGCCACTGAATATGCTAACAATTCCTAGGACCGCTCTGCATCAGATTACTACCGGAGGCAGAATTTTCATTTTTTTTTATGAATGCACTGACTGCAAGTTTTGGTATAACTCGAATTCTTCTCGATGAATCACTATTTGTACAAATGCACTTAGCATGCACTTTACTGCGATCGATAACTTCCGTCGTGCTGTCTCCGTCGAAATTAGCCAAAAAGTCGAAGCGTCGGTGATCCGACACCCGCGTTACTAGCAGACCTACTATCTGTTCGATCGCGATTTCGGTTCTGCTTAGGCCCACAAATTAGGTCGATTACAGACGGGATGATGATCCGAATCAGTCGTAGATCAGAAAGAAACTGTTATCATTGGAATTATTCTAATCAGCAAATGGCCAGCTACGGGACCGGAGAGAGCGAGTAGGAACGAAACTCTCGAGTACACAACGCTATCAATCGAGACCGCCAACCCAGTAGCCGTATAGTGGCAGAAGCGGTGCGACTGTTCATACACCGTGTAACCATATGGGGATTGCTCCGGTAGTTGGAGTGGTGTTTGCGACTTAAATTGGATCGAAAAGCGCCTGACATGACCCTTCTGGATTAGCCTCTATATGTACGCTCTCTTGGATATAATCGGAATTGGTACGCAGCTCAATCGGCAATCACTGCGCACACCTACTAACTTAGTTTTTGCGTCACGATATGGAAATCCGCAATCTCCTTACCGGTAAACCGGTTAGTTTAGTACAACTGGCTAAACGGTTGAACGTTCTGAAAGCTTGGATATGGTGGTAAAGCTGTTGCGTAGAAGCACTGGTAAAAATGGTTACGAAACATTTTTGCAATTGTTTTATCTAATAAAATGATATTTGTAAATACAAGCAATTTCTTCGTTTTTACTTCGAGTATCAAACGTAATGGTAATCAGAAAAAAATATGTTTTTTAATAAAAACTCAAAACATTCACATAAACGTTAAAAAATACAACCAGCAAATAGGTCAATAGCTGGGGATTTATAGAATTGAAGTGGCAGACAATACACAGTAATGGGTATTATCGATTAAATTATTAAATTTAATACCGGCCACTTTTCTATTACATGAACAGCAGCTTAATGAAGAAAAATGTCAACGTGCCTTTGAAACACAACAAGGAAGAACACAATAAGTAGGCTGGTGAAGTATAGGATTCTACAGATTGACACAGTGGGTGGTGCAGTATCTTTTTTTCCTGTGTGGCTTTCAACCAATTGAGTGCCTTTTCTTGTACAGTGTTCGTCATAAGCTGGTACCACTTGCGTATATGGGAATTATTTCTGTCATACGCTTTGAGAATATAAAAAATAACGTTTCTTCCTACATTCGTTTAAGCTCAATGGAAGGCTGATTTAAAAAAGTAAATAGTCTGGCATAATAATGTGGTGGCATAGGTTAAAAGCCTTACCTGTACTCAGATTAAGATCGATATTGTCCCCTTCAAAGTACTCCCCATCGACTGCAACGCACTTATGCCAGCGCTTGATCCAATCCTCGATACATTTGTTTTGGTTTGCGGTATGTCCATCTGCTGAATCGTGTTCCACGGAGCGGTTTATTGACTCGACCGAATAGGAAAAAGTCGCTGGGAGCCAAATCAGTTGAACTCGGTGGTTACTGAATGGTATTCGTTTCGTTTTTGCCAAATGTTCACGGATAACGATGGCATTGTGCGACGGTGCGTTATCAAGATCCACAAGTTGTTTGTCCACAATTTATTTTGGTGAATTACTTCACGCAAACGTCTCATAACGCCCAAAAATTACCCCTTGTTGACGGTCTGACCTTGTGGAAGGAATACACACAACACCCTTGTAATCCATGAAAACTGTGAGCATCTTCTTCTTTTTCGCGGAAAACGACGTGCTTTTCTCATTCACGGCTCATTCGGTGTACGCGATTCTGCTTGATGTCTGAATTGTGTGTCATACTCATTAATCCACGGCTCGTATCCAGAAATGATCCGTTTGATTCGGCCTTGGAAATCATGTCTTCGGCGACGTCAACGAGGTCCCTTTTCTGCATGAAATTCAGGTCTTCCGACACCAGTTTTGCAGCGACACGTCTGAAGCCCATTAACCAAAATGTCTGCGGTCATCCATTCTTTGATTTTGTTGATGTTTTCGTCGGTTTTTCGATGTCGATGGCATACCACTTCTCTCATCATCGTTCACGGACTTACGGCCACTTCTGAAAGGTTCATACCACTGATAAACGACTGTTTTCTTCAGAGTATCGTTGCCAAAACACTTTTCGAACATTTCAAATGTCTTCGCACCATTGAAACCGTTTTTAATGCAAAATTTAACACAAACTCGTTGTTGCAAATACCATTCCATTTGAAAAATTGTACAAAATCGAGTACACACAATCGCAGGTCTACTCAGTACGGCGTAAAAATGTCAAGCTATCAAGATAAAAATTCATAGAATGTCAATGACAGATGTGGCAACCTAAAATTCCTGGAACTTTCTGATCAAGGTGGTGTTAATGTCTGCATTAAAAAAAAACCACCACCTCATGGTAAATCCACTTATGCATCGCAAATCATATAGACTGTTCCGAGAAATATAAATACACTTTCTTCCTTAAATAAATAAGATCATACAGTATTTTTACAAATGTTTTATTCTCAAACATAGTGAATAACAATGTTTTCTCACCGTTGTCATTTAAGTTTGCTTGATTTATCGTTGTTTTCTAACTTAACTTTTTCCTTGACACTACTCATAAGCTTTTGCACAGTGCTTTCTCCTACCGGTATTATAACTTAAGATCAATCTTTCTTAAATTTTTCAACATTCTCTGCTGGTTTCACGTTTTTTCGTAGCATCACCTTTGTCAAATCCCAGAAAGTTTCGACAGGGCAAATCTCTGGGCAGTTTGGTGGATTCATCTCTTTTGGTTTAAAAACGATGCATATTTAGAGTTATGACATGAGATAAGGTCAGGCCAAAATATTGTAGGCTTATTTTACTGTTTGATCAAAACTAGCAACCTTTTATGTACTTTTTTAACTCTGGAAAATTTGGCGAATTCGATATTTTTGGTACAATATTTACTTGATTTGCTTAGTCGCACTCCATCACAGATTTAGCATTATAGCGTGATTTCCAATTGGGTGAAAACAAAGGATTTACTTTGTGGTTTTTGATGAAGGGTAGCAATAGCTTCTCCAGGCACTCTTTCTGGTAAATCTTCTCGTGCATTGTGCCTGAAGTGGCGAAAGATTTACTCTTTGTGCCACGACTTCCTTGCCAAACAAGGTCACTTTTTGGAAATTTCGATGCCTTCTCCGTCCTTAAATACTCAGCTGTAGTATTTTTGACCAAAGCAGAGTAGAAAACCAGCTCTGGAGGTTGCTTGAAATCCTCCAAGACATAAGTTTCATCATCCATAACAGCGCATGAAAACTTAAGTCAAATATTAAGTAAAAACGTCGAGCCCGTGATTATGCTGCCAAGTTCTGTTTTTCGTTGCGATTTGGAACTGTTCTTACTTAAGCCCCGCTGTTTTGATTTTTCGACAAAACCAGGTGATAATTCAATTTAAGGGCTGCAAAATGGTGAGTAGACACCTGGGATGGAGCGTGCGTCCCCGCAACATAGCTATGGTCCTCACAAGTTCCTACCTCATGCTTCCACGGGTCACGAGATGACAAAGACCGCCAGGTGAGGGTTGCGTACTTAGCTGGTAGTGCAGCCTGGGCACTGTTGTCCTTCTGACTTCAGCTAGATTTGAGGAGGTGCATGCCGAGTGTCTGTCCACCAAGGAGGTGCGGCTTAAACAGCGTCTGTTCTGGCATCCAGCGGTTGAGTAAGAAATGCTGTATTGTGTCAACTATACATTATGGAATCTGTGGTAGGCTTTTGCACTTATTGCTGAATGTATTTTTCATTTCCGGTTTGCAAATGGACTTTTTACCAAATCTGAGCTGATCTGATTCATGCAGCGCTTTGTGCCATTTGGCTAGTGTTTGACTTTACATTTCAATCTATGATGTTACTTCATCATTACTTACAATATCATTATATTTGGTAATATTGCTTTATTGATTTTAGATGATTTAAACATTACTTGATGTTTTTTTTTGCTCATTTATCTTTAACTCCCTTCCAGTTAAATCTTCCCTTTCCTAACTCGGTAGCAATAACTATTAGGTCAGCAAAAATAAAAGCGGATTGTTGTTATAAAATCAGCATCAAGTAGCAAATAGTGACCATGACAACAGTAAATTAAAATGTATAAATGTTAGTTTTGTAAAATTAATAAACTTTTTCAGGATACCTCAAATCAAGATTGTGGTGAAATGCTACTATCACTGAAAACGAACGAAAACTTGCTTAAGCGCGAACCACAGATCTCTACACTTTAGCACTTTACATAATTTCTTACATTTCATGATCAACCGGATGGAGATCATATATTATAGATATGAATGCTTGTAGTATTTTTCATTTACATAAATATATACACCATTATATAAATATTTTATGGAAATGGGAGGGACCATCAGGGCACCCGATTGCAGCACTCTGGATGGGGAGAGTAGGAATGCCAACTCCCCATTGCTAACAGTTTGTGAATAGAGGGCGGGCTCTTCTCCCCGCCCATTGGGGCATCCTCATGTTAGATAGCTTGCTCTTTTGACCAATTGTTCAGTCTTGTTGTTGGAAGGAGATTCTTTATATCCCTGTGGATACGTATAAGTGATGTTACATATCGATCCACCCAACCCCTTTTTGGCCCTTCATACAATGACATGATTAGGATAATCAGTGGTTATTAAAGCTTGATCAAGTCCAACAGAGAGGAGAGCCCATTGCTACAATGGGTGGTAGTACATATCATACATCATACATCAAAACCAGGTGACAATTCAATTTTACGAGACACCATTCGAACAGAGAGATTTGGGTTTTTCTTCTATATCCCCTTCACCTTTCGGTCCATGATCAGCACGTCCATTTTTTCATCACTTCTCAGTTTCCTCTGGATCGTCAAACGTTCCGAAACTGATTTAAGATCACCGTGAACAGTGCATTTAGGTAAATCCAATTTATATGATTGTTCCTGTATTGACAAGTTAGTGTTTGCCTTAAGTCCGTGCAAATTTCACTCGAGCACGTGCTTTTCTTTCGTCGCCACCTTGAACACTAAAAATCGAATGTAAACACAAATCATAGTGTTTATCATCAAAGACTACTAACTATACCTCAGCGAAGTTTTTCACTCCTACGTGAAATATTTCAAAAATTAAAGTGACGTGAACGTGGATTAAGGTGGATACAGTCCTTATTTTTTCCAAATCCTCATATGGCCTACCATACCATTACCTTCTTGCCGAATTTTTCGGTGTATGACTTTCACTGATCCATGAACATCCTTTCGCTTGGCGAGTTATAAAACTACGAGCCCGACAGAGTTTATAATAGAGTTTCATAGATTCAGCCTGTTTGGTACTTCGTCTTGGCATCTTCTGCTTCCGTCTAGCCTGCAGGCCCATTCTCTCCGCATAACATTAGTCGCCGGAGTACTTAGATTTTCCTCCACATCTCGTACTGATGCTGAAGGATGTCGTTTGAAATAACCCCCTACTCTCTCGTCGAATGTAGGGTCAGCGCGATCGGGTTTACAATCCCGTCTAGGGAAATTTACGGAAGAGCACTGTTATTGATACTTCCGTTTCTCTTCTAGATCTGATACCCCGTAACGCACCTCGAAAAGGTGAACTACCAGTGTTAGGGAAATAGTACCCCTATAGTTTACAGTCAAACATTGACAGCGATAGTCTGCAACAGTTATGGCGAAAGTAGAAGAAAACCTCTGTTCGCTGGTATGTTATTACTGCCACCTGCAGCCCGGGGCGAAGAATTCCGCAATCGTGTGGCACATCGTGTCGATGGGATACAGCAGATCCTGTATCTACCAGGATACCAAAGCCTACCATAACCTTGCTGAACGAAGAAAAGAGTATCGAAAGGAAGGTTGGTTCCGGCCGTCTAATGGTCCTACGCGATCGAAAAGACCAGTAGTAGCTGAAGCGCAAAACCGAGGGGAAGGTGGCGAAATCCTTCGGTGTCTTGGGTCAAGAGCTCGGTGCAACCCGACAAACCGTCAAAAAATACCCCCACTCCATGAAGACCGTCATGCAGAAGCGCAGGTGTAAGTCGGTTGTCACGGAGCAGCAGGCCATCACCCAGAAACAGCGGCTGTATACAATGGTCAAGGATATTTTCTCGGTGTAGTGCGATGTAGTGGTGGTGATGGACAATGATACATATCTGACCCTGGACGGCAATGACTGGCAGGAGACCAAGGAAGTGTGCAGCATGCTCAGGTATATCTCCCACACTAAGTGCCCAGAGAGGGATTTCGAAGCCACTGTTCTTTTCCCCGGGACTTGCGCTGAATGGGGAGATTTAAAGTACCAAATGCATCCCAGGAGTGTCCGCCTCCACCCGGAAGCACAATGCGAGAGAGGATGTGGTTTTTCTTCCAGGCATGGCACCGACCAACTACGCCAAAAGGACGTTGGAAGAGATGGACCGCCTGATCATCACTGTAGTACCGAAGAAAGCAAACCCCCCAAACGCACCCCAGCTGTGGTCAATTGAGAATTCCAACAATTTTAGGGTCAAATCCGAGAAGCTGAACATTCTAACATCTTTGGTCAACGACTATGGCCAAGGTCCGGGCTATCTGTTGTGCAGTCGTCAAGTTGGGGTAGAATTTATATTAAATAATCAATAAATGTGAGATTTTGTAGGAAAATTTCTTTCATGAATTTATTATTCGTAGTTTTTTTTTCAGCTCCTCCCTTAAAATGTTTATGGCCCCAGACTGTACATTGCCTCCCTAGTACCTGGAAGTTTATATCACCGATGACAATTTCAATGTCGTGTTGTGGACAGCCACTGTACAGCCTCTTCAACTGCGCGTAAAAGGCCTCTTTCCATTGTCGTGATAATGCTCTAGTTGAAGACACGGTCTTTGATCTTCAGTTTACTCATTCTTACACTTATCGGAATCCATCCAATCATGCGTTGGCGTATATTACCTAGCACAATAAATCCGGTCCTCAGGTTGTTGATTGTGCCACAACTCTGGTAGAAAGTAGACGCTCAATGCCTGCTTTGCCATACCTTCTGCCCTGGCCTGCACTTTGAAGTTGAATTATCATAACCTGGAAACCAGAGCGAGTTCTATGTCTCAAGTTTCCAATCAAAGTCCAAATTTTCTTGACTAGTTCTTTACCAATTGTTCTGATCCATATTTACTTCTGTATTATTTGCAAGATGTGTTTTTAAGAATGGGTTCCTGGGCCTTTCTCAAAGGGCTATGTAGCCGGAGGACGGCACAGCACGAGAAGGATGAACAGCTACTCCTAACTTGGTGAACAGATGACGTTTTGAACTCAGATAGACTTAGCATAGGATAGGTTGAAGTTATTGGCACGGATGAGTGCCCTAGAACGTAAGTTAATGGAACAGATGATGAACTGCAAAATGCATTTTATGTTAGCTCTAGCATTATTTATCAGAATTCATAAGACTTCATTGACAAATTTATCAGTTTCCACTATTCATGAAATTCAAAAGGTTTCGCAGACGTCGGTAAGTCATAAAAAAATATTCACCTGCGAAAGAATTATCAAGTCATCTAAATAACATTGACACACTCCTCTCAATTTCATGGCTCTGACATTTCATTGTTTATATCCGTCACAAAAGTCTAACTGTTGAACTCTTAACTTAATCCGTTGCGCAGGACAGAACAGTGTTTTAGAAGCAGCAAAAAATCCCCTGCAAGTCCGAAATCTTATCTTGCATGATTGTTAAAGAAATAAATCGCAACGCAAGATAGTCGAAAATTATGAGATCAATTTGAATCATAACGGAAGAGTTGCTGATCGATTTGGAAGAGGACCAAAACGTAAAAGTGATACACGTGCCAGGATTGTAATGGGGAGCACACTACCCAAGTAACAATTTTAGTTTTATTCCAGCGGTATAGCACTCCTCCCGGCTTTGTTGATAAAACTACATTCAAAACTGTTTTGTCTACCAACACCTCCTCTTTGCTTCTTTAAAGCCGAAATTTGTACAAAATGGCCCACTCTATAGACGGTTGTAAAAACCAGTAAATAAAACCTTTATAAGAACATAAAGATTTTGAAAATGTTCTAGTAAAAGATGTTATGACCACTTGAGAACCTTCATAAAACCTATTGGCTGCCATGAAAACCAGAATGTGGCCAAATGGCCACAGCTGTCAAACTTCACTGTGAAATCGAGGTTGGTTTTTGTTGTTCTGCTTTGTTCGATTCTCTGCTCTTCTGATTCATTTAGCAGTAAAAAAAGGTCTAGTGTTGCGGGAAATTTTGTTTGATAGCAAAATAACCAAAACTAATTGTGTTTTCTGCAGCGCATTATGCTAGAAATTATATGCGCATTGATTTTCATGGTGAATATTGGCATGATAAGAGCTGAAAATTAATGCGCCTCGGAAATTATGCGAATTTACAACAACATAAATCAAATTAAAACAAATATAGTCGATAAATTAATAATGAATTTCCTGAAAAGTGCTTGGAATTGGATGAGATTATCTAAAAGAATGCCGAAATTAGTCTCCGATCTACAGTTTATTGGCATACCATTGAAAATTTGATGAATTTATTGTTCCACATTTCAATTAATTCTTATATTTCAATATGGCGATTGGAAAAAAATCACAGTTTTGCCATAAAGCCAATTTTTCTTCGCAATGGCTACTATAAAACTATTTGGTCGTATGGTGACTTCCTTCAATGCCAATTTGCTTCCTTCAATGCCATTTACTGGAGGCAAAATGGTTTTAAAATGCTTTTTCAAGTGACCATAATAAGAAAATATCAATGAGTCCCAAAACGGCATTTCAATACAGCATTTTACGAGTTCATAAAGTCGACATAAAACCTTTGATAGGAGTAAAAGGAATTTGAGAAACAAGGTTTTAAGGTCGTTGTAAACAAGCTGTGTAGGTTCTCATAAACCTGACTAAAATATGAAACCTATTGGCAACTCTTGGTGCCATAATAAAACCAAATTGATTTCAAGTGGCTTTCATAAAACTTTAATAAAACTTAATAAAACAGGATGGTTTTAGCAATGTTACTTGGGTATCGTGCTCAGGTGCATACGGTCTAATGTCCGTCTCGAATGATCTAAAATCTCTACAGCAGACGTAAAGATATGTTTATTGTATTAACATTAACACATTAACGTATTTACAAGCATAGCTGAACATGGTTTGAAGATCCATTTTGCTCAGAATTTACCATTTATCGACAAAGACAAAAAGGCAAAATGACTAATCTTCGCAAGGAATCATATTAAAAAGTCGCTTGAGTTTTGAAAACGTGTTGTCTGGCCGGATGAATCAAAGTTCGAGCTGTTTAACAAGAAACGGTGTCTAAGACTAATGCGATAAAGTGATGAAGGGCCACAGAGCAGACATCTCGAATCATCCATGAAACATGGTGGAGCGAATGTTATCTGGCACAATTCAAGGGCATTATGATCGATGGGTATATCGATATTCTGTGTGATATTTTGGAAGAGGCGTTGCTGAAAATGGGACTGGATAAACGTTACAGTACGATAACAACTCAAAGCACACAGCAAAAAAAAACACTTGCTTTCTTCCGTTAATGTTTGAATCCTCAACACCTTAAAAACATGGTGCATACTAAGCATACCAAAGCGGTTGCAGTTAGCCACTCAAGCACAAGGAGGTCATATTAACTACTGAAAATTTGTTTTGATTTGGAGTTTTTGGATTTCTTTTTCGAACATAAAGTGGATCTTAAGTTATGTCATTCTAATAAATAAAAGTCATTTTAACATAAAATTGTCTATTTCAAAATCTGTAATTAAATTCATCGATACCATGAAAACACTATCCTGGTTTATATTTTATGGAAAAAATAATCAAAATCACGAACACTCTTTTGAAAAGTAGCAAGTTTTCATAGAATGTTCATGGATCTTTCGTTGTGCCGGTCACTGTATTTCAATCTTAAGAAATGAATGGCATTCTAAATTAGCTCCGAAAACTTGACTTATTTTTAAATACTAAGATCTGTCAGTAACAGGATTTTTTTTAAATGTTTGTTTTTGTCAGTTTATTTTTTTTAAATTCATTTGCCCCGATTGACCAATACATATGTTTATCTTTTTATGGTTCATTGATGAATTAAATTTAGCTTGCAATTTCCGCTTTGACGTTCGTATTAAACGTCATCTAATCCAATTATTTCCAGGATCCTTTCTCAAACTGGCCGCGTTTTTATTAGATTAGATTAGATTAGATTAGATTACAATTAAACCTTGCATGAATTTAATCGAAGCTTTCAATTATTCTTATAGATATCTCATAAATTGTTAATATAAAACTACTTACTTCTTAAAAGCCAAATTTTTACTACAAACAAAATCAACAAAGGTAATATATCCAAGCAGTAAAAATGATTCATTTTTATCAGAAAATGTAGTGCCTTTTTTATGCTTTAATAACGTTACTTTCAACTTCTTGGGCTGGTTCGTCACACCAGCGAGACGAACGGGATCCTACATATCGAACCAATCAACACACGGACACCAATATTTTTGATTGCGTTCCTAAAGAAGAAGTGATAAGAGCTATTTCGTCTCACAAAATTCCAACTTCTTCGACTAGAATTGATACCAGATCCACTGAGATGAGTGGCAACCACGCTTACCATATGGCTAAAAGTCACCCAAATAAATAAATTAAAAAAAAATGCTTACGCCGTGAAAATGGCCAGGGAGCAACAGGAGCAACAATAGGAAACGGGATAAAAAGAAGCCTTTCCATAAAACATGGAAAACTTGGCATCGAATATCTTCGCAAGAGGATTAATATGCGCCCTGTTGGTGTATAAAAATAATTCAGCCTTTTTGATTAGCGAATCCAGGATAATTGGGATAGAAATTAGAAAATTTATGGGATTTTTCCTGCATCATTGGGTTGACACGCTCCCATAGCTTGAAAATAATAGCCTAGTCACTTAGAAAACCTCAATCTTTACACCAAAGATAAGAACGCACTGTTTGTTTTTGTTTTGTGTTGGCGTAGGTTATTTATGGAAAGGTCATGAAGTTTTGAACTACTTAGCTGCATTTGTAAATCTGGATTTCGGAGGTTTTAGCACAATTCTCTTCGGATTTAACTTCCATCATACGGCTGTCAGCGTCTTTTACTTTGAGCCCATTCTTACCAGTTATCATTGTCTGCTACATACTAGGGAACGGTGTTATCACCAGTTCTTCAACAATGCGTGACGATCAGTTTCCACGACGCCGTTTTACTCACGCCACCGCCAGCGCAACGCACGGAGGAGACTACATAAAGTGGACAAGTTGTTTTGATGTGGGTGATTGGAATAATTTTAGAGAGTGTGTCTCGGCCAATGACGTCGCATTGACAGTGAACTGAAGTTAGCTTCTTGTTTGGATCTTGGATTATTTTCTCGAGTGCTTCGCAACAACTCAAGACGATACGCTATAAGTGCTCTTGTTATGTTCCTTTTTTGTTGTACAAGGGATGGCTAGGTTCTTCTTTCTTCATTGGCATTTAAAGATTATTGCTTTTATAATATTATTAGCTGGCCTAAGTGTTCAAAATGCCCTTACATAGTTATTAATTAAGATCATACCCAATGCCCAGTGGCGTCGAGAAATTTTCCTTACCGAAAAATTCCTAGACCAAACCGGGAAGTTAGCTGGCTTTCCTTACTAGTTGTGCCTTTGCCAACTTTAGCATTAGCTAAGAAAGGAACCAGAATGGATTATGAATTAGTGAAAGTATCGTTAAATTTCTTTTCTTTTGTTTTTCATATTCGTGTTCTGAAATACAAAGATGATATTTCAGAACACGAAGATTTGTCAGAATTTGAAGCGTACCACGCAAACTAACAACCAGTGGTGGTAAATGTACAGTACATTGATATTATTTCCATAACATTTTGTTTTCCATTACAATCAAATTGAACACACGCAAAAGGAATCCGTTATGAGAAAAAATGTCATTACATTCTAGTACTGTTTCCCACAGGCGACTAAACATTTCTGCAGCCGCTAGTCGATGGTTGTTAAAAAGTTGCGACATAGATTTACGTCACTCAGAATTTCGTTGAATGCTGACTTATTACTGCATACATTTGATGTTTATTTAATTTTGAATCAAGCTATCAAATACAGTCACATCCAATTTCCCAACTGTTTGAAACTGTCGGCAGCAATTGGGCAACATTTGTCTCTATTTGTTTTCTATTCTCGACGTTTGCTTGAACTATACTTATAAACTGTAGGTGGTTTGCGGGCCTCAACATTTCTTAGCAAGCGACTGTTTTGCGGAAAATGTACATTTACCACAATGAGGAAGGGTAATGTTTCTCCAAGAAGATAGTGGTGCAATATTTACCACAATGAGGAAGGGTAATGTTTCTCCAAGAAGATAGTGGTGCATAATTTGGGAGAGCAAACAGTAATGGTGGTTACTAAATTAGACATGTCGTTTCAAGAAAAGCTTTTCTTAATGCTTATTGTTCTCACCATAGCGCCTTTTTGCATTTGAACTGCCTAAAAGGATTTTTATAAAAATTACAAAATTACAAATAAAATACCAGTGGGCTGGTAGCAATTCCAGTCAGTGTCCGTTGGAATTTTCTGAGACGAAAAATCGCTGATCACATCTTCTTTTGGAAGGCCAATAAAGCCGTTTGTCCCGACCCATGTGTTGGTTGGTTTGATACACTGATGGGCAAAATAAAGAGCCCACCTCTTCGTTTTTTCAATTTCTCTCATTTACTTGGTTCAAATTAAAGTAAACACACTGTATTTTTTTTATTATCTTATTTTTTATATTCTTTTTAAGTTTCACTTATGGAATACTGAAAAAAAAATAGTTTTACTTAAAGAAAAAAAAATCAATTTGTGTTGAAAAAAAAAAAACAGTGACAAAATAGAGTGCCCACTTCAAAAATCGATATGTTTTCGATAAGTTTCCATTGGAAGACCCCTTGATTGTTTATGTTTTGATATTTTGACATGATTTGAAGCAAACGGCTCAGCCTGGTGAATTTGTATACGTGATCGCATTTGATTCAATTGAAAAAAATGGAGAACGCAGTGCTTTCGAAAGCAATTCCCTTGTGTATCCGAAAATTGGTCGTTCGTGATGTGCAAAACGGTGAATCGCACCGGGCTGTCGCTAAGAAGTACAGTATCAGTAAGGCAGCGGTTGGAAAAAATCTTCTGAAGCTTAAAACGTTTGGATCAGTGGTGGATCGCCCTGGCAGAGGCAGGAAGCGGAAAACGGATGCGAGAACAAACACCAAGATCATGCGCGAAATCAAGAAGAACCCGAAGGTAACTGTCCGCGAGATCCAGGAAACCCTTCAGTTATCAGTTTCCGGTCGAAATGTTTGTCGCCGTCTCGTAGCACAGGGGTTGAATAGCAAACTTGCCAGGAAGCGCCCATTTATCAGCAAGGCAAACAAAGCCAAACGGCTTAAGTTTGCTCAGGAGCATGCTGATAAGCCCCTAGAGTTCTAGAAAACGGTTCTCTGGACGAACGAATCAAAATTCGAGCTGTTTAACCGAAAGCGGCGGGTTCGAGTTTGGTACAGATCGGGAGAGGAGCTTCAGGAGCGCCACATCCAAGGCACGATGAAGCATGGAGGAGGAAATGTGATGGTCTGGGGGTGTTCTTCGTGGGGTGGAGTGGGAAGCATTGTGAAAATCGACAGGATAATGACGGCAGATTCTTACATCAACATCCTGCGAGAAAATCTGGAGGTTTCGCTGATCCAGACGGGCCTTGAAGAGAAGTTCGTATTCCAGCAGGACAACGACCCGAAGCATACTGCCAAGAAGAACGAGTCTTTCTTCCGGTTTTTTCGGATCAAACCGCTGGAATGGCCTCCACAAAGCCCGGACCTCAATCCCATCGAGAATTTGTGGGCGATTCTCGATGCCAGGGTTGACAAAACTGGTGTTACCAATAAAAATAACTATTTTGAAGCCCTGGAGCGCGCCTGGGAAGAGCTAGATCCACAGCACCTAAAGAACCTGGTCGAGAGCATGTCGAAGCGCCTTCAGGAGGTCCTGAAGGCCAAAGGAGGACACATCAATTATTGAAATGCTTTTATTTTACTTTAATTTATGTTTTCTGTAGCCTAAATGAAGTGGGCACTTTATTTTGTCACTGTTTTTTTTTTCAACACAAATTGATTTTTTTTTCTTTAAGTAAAACTCCTTTTTTTCAGTATTCCATAAGTGAAACTTAAAAAGAATATAAAAAATAAGATAATAAAAAAAATACAGTGTGTTTACTTTAATTTGAACCAAGTAAATGAGAGAAATTGAAAAAACGATGAGGTGGGCACTTTATTTTGCCTATCAGTGTACGTAGGGCCAAGGTCGTCTCCCTGCCGTCATTAAAGAATGCAGAAAAAAATTGACAAATGACACAGTTCAAACCACAATATTTTAGTAAAACAATATATTTTAATTTTTCTCTTAGTACAGGAACATTTGTCTTTTCATTTGTTTGACTTAAATATTTCAACTTTTCAGAAGACAACATTGCTCTAAAATTTTAAACTTAAGCTGAAAATGTATTTTTTCGTTCAAATTCTCATTTTGGAACAATGTACATCTGACCAGCTTTGCGGCAATTAGCAGTTACATTTGTCATTGTAGTCTAAAATTCTGATGTAGCATGCAGGATACATTTTTTGGAGCGCCTTGTTGATTGTAGCTCCTGTCGTTGTTTTTTAAACATGACGGATTCCATGCCAAATGACCGATAAAAGTCGATTTTTTTTAATGATTATCTCCGCTTGAAATAAAACATTGCATAGGTTTTCGGTGTCGGAGACTTATCATTTTCCACTGATGAAATAAAAAATTGATTCTCAAGTAAGTTTTGAAAAGGTCGTAAGTGTTTTTGCACAAGTTTTATTCAAACAATTTTACTCGAAAACTGTTGATTGTATGGAAAAACTGTCTGAAAACGAATTGTAGGGAACTAACAAGGATATTAGACTAGTCGAAAAAAAATCATGGCATGGCTCTGCTTACAAAATCACTGTCAAAGAACTGTTGAATTTCGTTCTTTACCTTCAAGTCCAAACCGTGACCAATCCTATCATTCAGAGTAGCAAGGACTCCTTTCTCTACAGTGAAGTCCCGGGCTTGCTTCACCAGATACAAAGGTACGTCAAAATACTTCAATACATTCTGAATGCTCCATGATTTTGGAAACAGTGACAAAATCCTCAATTTGTCATCTCATAAACTCTGGATTGTTAATTTTTTCCTGAAATTGTGAGATAATTTCGTTGAAATCTGCAGCGTTGATTCTGGTCCCCGTCTGACTCGAAACCAAAAATATGTTTACGTAATCCTTCTTTAATTGCCATGTATTTTTTTTTCGGGGGTAAGCTGAATTTTTCAACTTCCCTGTAGACACTGGTGAAACGGTAATCCCAGCTATTCCGGCGTTAAAGAATTCAACGTTATGTAGAATTGTGAATTTCGGTGTAACTCTTTCCTGAGACGAAGCTGATGCTATTGATGTAGCTAACGGTACCTCTTCCAGTTAGTTCCTTGACCCGGATGGTTTTGGTTCTTCAACTAGTGGTGTATAGTTTATAGATGTTAATGTTCATATTGTTGAATAAACGACACGAGTCACAAATTGACATAGACGTGTCTAAACGAGCTTTGCACCCCATTGAGTTCAGTGTATCGATCACTTTTTCGGTAAGTTTACGGATGTTTTTTGGGCACTGTGGGCCAGGAAATGGTTTACAACACTTTGGAAATCTTATAGACATTTTAATAGTACTTTATATCACAAATGATTTCCAACTGATCCTCTTTGTAATATGACAACGCATTTATATACCCAAACGATGGTACTTTTACCTCAGGTATGTATGCTATTCAGGTATACATTCCAACGACTATGCATAAAGCTTCCAATACTAGGTAATTCATTCTACCAATTTATCCGATTGTCCTTGTGTTCAAAAGTAAATTGTTGATCACTGCATGTACAATTGGGAACACCACTTGTTGCTGATGGAAAATCACGAGTAAGTTGCTGTTCAAAGGTTCCAGAATGTTTCAAGGGTGATGATGGAACACTACAAGAATGCACCATACTGCTTCCAACAAGACTCTGCACCGTCTCACCAGGCGAAAGCTACACAGGCTTGGTGTGAGGACAATTTTCCGGATTTTATTTCGTCGAAAGAATGGCCTGCCTCTTCACCTGATTTGAATCCTCTCGACTTCTATGCATGGGGCTACATGCTGGGCAAACTGGGGAATACCAAAGGACTAACCGTGGAAACTTTTAAGAAACGTTTGGTGAAAATATGGAATGACATGCCTCAAGATATCGTGCGTGCCAGCTGTGACGCTTTCCAACAACGCATGCGGCTGGCAATTAAGGCAAAGGGAGAAAGATTTGAACTGAACTAAATTAAGACAAATGTTAAAGATATACCAAACAGGAAATACATTGAAAATTAAAATTCATGCAAGCTTCTCATTTTTATGACCATATACTTCACTGACAGGAATTCACGAATCAAGCGAGTGATGGAACATTTTCCGCAAATATTTACCTCGATCCGAAAGCGCGTTGGAAAGCTGAACACCGATTCCTTATGATCGGTGAGGATGACGAACGGTGGGGCCAGAAGGTTGCGAACCGATTTCATAAGAACCAGTGGGATGAAGCAAATTGCGGACACTGTCAACGCGGGCCACAAATCGTAATCTGGAAAATGAGCATCGAAAAAAAAAGAAGAAAAATAGAGTTGTGCTAGCACATGTCAGTTTATTGGCAATTTATTTTTATTCTATTTATATTTACGACTAGCATATCGGCGCTACTAATTTTAACTATCTATAACATGCCATAGTATGCATTAATATTTAATATGTTGCAGTTTGCTTAAAAATGAGATAAAACTTGGTAAAAATCTCCTGTCCCCTTTAAACAAGATAATTACGAAATTAAACTTGATTTGTATTTGGAAATTTTCAACCAATATTGTGATGACTTTGAATAAGAAAAATAATATTATTATAGCAATATAAACGCTTTCCAATTTAGTATTCACGCTTTAGGTATTTTGGAATTAAGTTATAAATCAAATGTACGTGCTTTTATTATAATTATGAGATTGTAAATGAAATAGACGTAAACAAAACAATAAATCAAATATAGTAGTTAAAAAAAATTCGAATAAAATCAAATCGAATAAAATCAAATCAAATCGTTATTAAAAATAAAAATATGAAATTTAAATGATTTAATATTATATTACTTAAGTATCAGATAGCCTTGTTGATAAAGACACTGTTTGCCAGGCTGGAGTCAGCAGGTTTGATTCCCGGTCCATTTGAGATACTTTCTTGGGCATGAGGTATACAATTTATACATTGGAATTGGCATCGAAAGCACTCATTTAGGAACTTTGGAAGTGCAACTGAAGACACTAAATTAAGAGCAGGCAAGCATTTGTGATTTGTTTCCAGCCAGATTTTTTGTTCGGTTCCGGGAGGCCTGAGTCCTGAAATGTCTGAGGAACCCGTAAAATTGATAGCTAAATAAATCTCGTACTAGATTACCGCGGTTATACTCTTCTTTCAAAGAAGTGTTTATATATATCTTGGAAACAATACGTTATACCAGGCCTGGAGGGCGAGTATTATACACAACGAACTCAGCTTGATTAACAGAACACATGTCTGTGTGTGTATGTAGAGCAAGGACATTGCTAACTCAGTTGCCCAAGCAACTACTCAACCAATTTAAACGAAACAACTGCCAAATGAAAGGTGTTGTGATCCCATACGTTTTGAACTTTATTATAGTCGGTTCACTGGTTCCGGAGATACCCCCGGAGAAGTGGCCAATTTCTCACTCCCATCAAAACCCATAATGCAACACCTTAAATTACATAAGAATTCAAAAATAAGTCCAATGGTGATGATATAACAAGTCCAGAACTACAATGGTCACATCCGGATTGATGTTCCGACTGCTCCCGGGAAAGTGGCCAGATTCGGATATGGAACAAACCCTATCATGCGACTCATCAAATAACATGGGAACTCAAGAATAAGTGCATTGGTTATAATGTCTAGTTTCCCGGACCACAATGCCCACATCCGGGTTCGTATTCCTAGTAGTACCAAGGAAACGAAAAAAGGGTCAGATCTAACGACAGCTGGATAAAGTTGGGTTTTCATTTTCAAATAAATTTACATGTAATGGGAGAACGAACTCCCTGTAGTAACCCCTTTGTGATTTAGGCTGGTCACTGCACGGTCCTTCAGATCATCTGGAACATACGGTATATCTGAAGGGTTGTGCATTACTCTCGTTCTAGAGTGACGAAACATAAACAAGTTACTTGTTTATCTTAAACTTTTCAGCTAGTCTTATGCTGCAGTTACTATGCTTGATATTCAGCGGATGTTTCGGAGAAGTTTCATGAAAATCATCATGTAGCGAAAAGAGAACTAAAGTTATAACTCCTTGAAAAATATATATTATCTAAAATTTCGATTTTTTGGACCACCCTATCTCAAAATGAGTCACCCTAATGACAAAATAAAAAATTCGAGTCATATATTTTTGGAACAGTAACATACAAACCAAATATTGCGAAATTCTAAGAACCACTTAATCTTTTCGGTATAGAATTGCTGAATTATCATTTTTTACGGATGTTCCGGAACTTCCGGAAGACCATGTAATGGTTACTCAGTGCCGTATATTGTTCTCCACATCGATTTACTTCTTACATTTTATGTACAAATGGTTTTGAGAAAAATCGTATTGCCTTAGGACGAGACTAATTATTTTATTATTTTATCGGATGTTCCAGGTGACCATAAAGTGGCCATATCTTGGTAGTGCGGCCTAATACGACAATCTAGATTGCATATTTGAAATCAACGGCCCAAAATTACTTGAAAACTCATAGCTTAGCTATGGAAAATCCATTTTTAGACTTTTTTCCTCGTCTCGTATGGAATGGAATCACTGTGTGCCCTAATAAAAAAAAATGAATAGGAAAATGAAAACTAATACTGGGAAAAAACACAATTACAAGGAAGAAACTAGTGAAAAAACCTATAAATAAAAAAATCCCAAATGAAAATAAAACCATACCGCAAAAATAAAAATGAATCTAGAAATCCCTCAAAAAAACTCACACCGTGTCCAATATATTCTCATACACTTTTTCCATGCATTGGTGTCGTGCAACTACTCAACATGCTTCACGTACGTGTTGGTGTAGTTTTGCACTATGTTTATAAAAACGCTTTTAGGTTATGTCCGATTGTTTTCATTCGGTGTTTATCTTTTACCAGCGATGAAGGAGTTTCGTGCTGTGGTGATAAAAAAGTTTCTGAAAGGTGAGCGCCGGGCGCTATTTTCAGAAATTTGAAAAACCTCGGAGTAAAAATTTTGTGTACCGAACCATCCGAAGGTACCGTGACACCTGCTCGTTGGATGACCGGAAGAGATCCGGTTGTACTCGTACGGTGCGGACCGCACGAGTTGTTAAAGTGGTTAGGGAACGGATTAGACGAAACTCACAGCGCTCTGTACGTAAAATGGCCGCAGATCTGAATGTTTCGAGATCGTCAATGCACAATATACTGCAAAATGACCTCGGATTCCAAGCTTTCAAGAAACGTAAGGTTCACGGAGTTTCGGAACCTTCCAAGTAGAAACGACTCAAAAGAGCAAGTCTGCTTTTGTCGCGGCACGGTGGGGAAGAATTTATCTTTTCCGATGAAAAGTTATTCGTCTTGCAACAATCCTACAATGTCCAGAACAACGGATTGTGGGCTCTCTGTTCGAGAACTGTTCCAGAGAGGGCTAGGAATATTCCACGGTTCCAAAGTGCTACGTCAGTGATGGTTTGGGGAGGAATTTGCAAGCGAAGCAAATTACCACTGGTTTTCATCGAAAAAGGCGTTAAAGTGAATGCCGTATATTATAAAACGGATGTTTTGGAGAAAGTTGTCAAGCCATATGTACAAGAGGTGTTTGGAGATGATCACTATGTGTTTCAGCAGGACGGAGCCCCATCGCATACTGCAAATCTCGTTCAGGGCTGGTGCCGAGAAAATTTGACCGACTTTTTGGACAAGAATGAATGGCCTCCCAGTTCACCAGATCTGAATCCCTTGGATTATTTCGTATGGTCATACATGCTGGCGAAGGTAAATGACCACAGGGCGAAGGTAAATGACCACAAGGCGAAGGTAAATGAATTGGTTTTGAACCAATTCAAAACCGTAATCAAACGAATTTGGGACGAAATGCCGATGCGTGCCGCCTGTGACGGTTTCGAAAAACGTCTGGAGCTGGTCAAGAAGGTTAAAAGCGGTGTTATTCCAAAACATATGCTGTAGTTGATCAGTATTATATTGCAATATAATGGGTAAAGTTATCAATAAAATC
Organism: Aedes koreicus; assembly: GCA_024533555.2. Taxonomy (NCBI): domain Eukaryota; kingdom Metazoa; phylum Arthropoda; class Insecta; order Diptera; family Culicidae; genus Aedes; species Aedes koreicus. The sequence continues at coordinate 252,139 of JAHHFK020000138.1, read as the reverse complement.
TGGATTATCGATTTTAAATAAATAGAGTTTTATTTTGTATGAGAATATATTGGACACGGTGTAACCCCCCCCCCCCCCCGCCCCCCCAGCAGCCACAAACATTAAACAAAACAAAAAACCAAACCAAATCAAAAACAACAATTTTTATTTTTATATTAATTTTTGTTGGTGTTGGATTAATAAATGGTATTTTTTTATCAGTTACCTACGATCAAACAAAAGAGTGATAGAAATTTTTTTTTTGTGTAGTTTTTTACAACAAATTGGTGGTTGGTTAGTTTTCAAATTCTCTATTTTATTTTTTTTTTTTTTTGGGGTAGAGGGAAACATTTTTTTTTTTTTTTTTTATTTATTTTTTTTTTTATTCCATCACCCCCCCCCACTTCTGACACACTTAATTCGAGCAGAAAAGATAGCGCTACTGCAGCCCAGCACCCCATCCCACATGCGGAGTTCACGTCTATTCCGAGATTACTTTTACATACAATAAGCCCAGCATGAACACATTACCGATATCATTTCGATAAGGGTACTATAACACACATCCAGATTTGGAAACGTGAAACTTCCAAATCAGGCACGTATTTAGTGTTATTTGAAAATAGGTTTTTGTAATATATTTATAATCAGATAGATCTCGCCAAAGGCTGCCTCCAAAATAATACACGGATAAACAAGCTATCCATAAAAATGAAAATCTTGGACGTTGCTTCGTAATTAATTTCAAGCGCTCGCAAAAAATAAATTGCAAACATAAACGTAGCTGAATCGCCCGTTAGATATGCAATCAGCATCACAAAACTGTTCACTACGTGGTTAGGGGCTATTGATAAACCACGTAGACTGCTCTAGGGGGAACGGGGGGGGGGGGGGGGGGGGGGGGGGGGTGACCAAAGTCTATGCTCCATACAAAATTTCATAAAAATTTATCGAGAAAAGTGTACGGGGGTGATGTCTGAGATATTCAAAAATTAGTCTACGTGGTTTATGAACGGGCCCTTAGTACGAGTACATCTGAAATGATGTGTCGTGCGCGTGCGCGTTGGCATCTTTCGTTGCTTTAGACCAGCGAATGGCCATTTTGTACAATGCACTGGGTTTCTTTTAATTATAAACAATTTTTTTCGCTCCACACTCTGCCAATAATCCAAATCCCCGCTACAGAACGACTCTATATCGACCATGACAATTGCTAATGATAATCAAGTCACTCGACAAAGCGGAAAAACACTCTTCGTCCAAAAACACGAAAACTCCTTCGGAAAGCGCCCGGGAATTTCCAGACTTTGCCAAACCAGTCAGCAAACCTGTTCAGAATAACTTTGGTACACTTTTGATATTAATTTCGGTCGAAAGCACGACAATTTCTCAATTTTACAAAAAAAATCTATAATGACGGAGAAAGAAACCGCCTTCGCTCAAAAGCACAGCCGAGTGTTTTTTTTATCTATCAAAACAAAATATCTGTTACGGAAGACAAAATTCCGTTACAGATTTTTTTTATAGATAAAAGTTCAGATTTATTGCGTGTTATGAATCGTTCGTTAAACAAAACACATGCTAAAGGATGTCCCACATCAAATTGCATCACGGAAAAAAACGCTGTAAAAAATTACCCATTGGGTATTTTCTCTTGAAAATTATACGGCAAAATATGGTGGGAAAGTCATGGGCCCGGAAACTGTACAGCCAGATGGATGATGAGACTTACGTCATGGCGTTCTTCGCTGTTCTTCACCGCCCAGCACAAGTTTGAAGTTCCGGAGGAAGTAAAGAAGCAGAAAATTTCAAATTTTGTCAAGAAATTCATGACTTGGCGAGCGATCTGCTCATGTGGCATTGGACCATATTTGGCGGTGTGCAGGAGACTGGTGTGTGAGGGCGAAGAATGAATCACGACCTCGCTTAGGCGTACCAAGAAATCTGAAGGTTGCAAAAGCTGGAAGGATGCGTTGGATAGGGCCTGTTGCGAAAATGTCTGATAACAACCCTGCAAAGATGGTGTTCGCTTCAAATCCAGCTGGTACAAGAAGGCGAGGAGCGCAGCGAGCTAAATGGGCAGACCAGGTACCCGAGCAGGAGAAAATAACATATGAATACCTAATTTGGATCTTGATAACTGGCCTTGGTATTTAAGAGCACAGCATAAGAGGTAAAATACCTAAGCAGAATACCTAAGAATTGCAAGCAAAATATCTCTCGAATAACCAAACTTGTTATTTGGGATACCTGGAAATACCTGAGAGGCACTATTTTGGTATCGTCTCACCTCAATATGGTATTCGCATAACATTGTGGGAAAAATTTTATGGTATTACCCTCAGGTATTTTACCTCTTATGCAGCGTTCCTAAATACCAAGGGCATCAAGTTATTCGTTCATGCTCGGGTACTCAACGATCTGGCGAGTGTGAGGCGCAGCCGAGAATGGAAAGACGCTGACGCGAATCGAGTGTTGTTGATTCGGTGTTATTTGTATAGATGTTAACCAAAGAAATATGACAAATTTTAAACACATGCTTCGTCAATTGTAAGAAACATTCGTATTGCTTATCATCTCGCAGTACGCCATCGATACACCTTATTCGTACATTTTACAAAATGAATTTCTTACGGACCAGCCAATCACTACCCCTCTTTTACCGTATTAACCAACATGTTGGTGCTGCTGCTGAGGAGGGCTGATATCATTTGTTTAAAAGCAAAAAAACGTCTCGCGTTTCGAATTAATTCTACAAATTAATTTCGTTGCAGAAAACAACGAATAGATTGGCGAGTGAAACTATGTTTTTCGTTCTATATATTAAATTTTATTTTCAGTGTAGTCAAACATCTAATGAAATATTTATCACTTAATTAAGAGATTGCTAATTATTTGGCTTGATCAACCAGTTGCTTTGTTAACAATACTGTATTGTGCAGTGTTACATAGTACCCATAATTGTGGTGGTCTATTCCACATGCCAGAAATACCTAAAGCATGCATTAAAAAAAGCGACTAAATGTTTCGATTTTTCATGCCATTACCCTGCCGGTCTACCGGTCAGTAGTCAATATATACTAGTTGCCTATATACTGTGAAAATTTGACAGCTCCGTCGGCTTGTTTATGGCAGCTATGCCATATGGCTATGAACAGTGAAACAACTTCGATCTATGGTTTGTTCGTATCGCCTGCTCCATCCGAGCCTGAAAAAGTCGTGGCCCACTTCCTGTCGGCCGGTTACGATCGCGGAAACATCTACAAGATTCTGGCACTTCTGGAGAAAGGAGAGTCCATCGAGCGGAAGCCTGGTTCCAGCGGTCCGACCGTTTTAAACGACCGGATGATTCAACAGAAGCTCAAACGGAAGACAGAAGGCAAGGTGGCCACTTCCGTTGGGCCGGAATGTCGGTGCGACCGGCCAAACAGTCAAGAAGTATTTGGCTAAAATGGAGTCCAAGCCAGCCGTGTCGGAGAACCAAGTGGAAACCCAGAAACAACGGCTGAAGATTCTGGTCAAAGAGATCTTCACGGCGAAGCGGAACGTGGTGGTCGTTATGGATGACGAGACGTACCTCACGTTGGACGGCAAAGACTGGCAAGGCAAAGGCTACTTTACCTCCCCAACGAAAGAAATTTGCAGTGATGAGAAGTACATAGCGCACTCGAAGTTCCCAAAGAAAGTGTTGCTGTTTGTTGGGGCTGGAACAGCGAGATCTACAGTACGAAGTGCCTCCCAGAAGTTGCCGCCTTCATTAAAAAATACCACAAGGATGATGCCGTGGTGTTTTGATCAGATCTAGCGTCGGCCCACTACTCGAAGCGAGCGCCGGAAGAAATGGAGCGGTTGGGCATTCCGGTGGTGACTTAGCATACCAACCCTTCCAACGTGCCCAAGCTCCGCCCAATCGATAAGTTCTGGGCCAATTTGAAGAGGAGAGTATATTCAAATAATTTTGTGGCCAAAACGACGGATGATTTGATCAAAAAGGCGACCAAGGAACTAAAGAATATGCCTACAAGCTTCTTTTTTTTACCTATGGCCAAAGTTCCGGCTAAATGCTACAAGGCGGTGCCGCAGGGAGTAGAAGTATTTCTGTGAAGTTTTAAATTTCTTAATGAATAAAATGCAATTTGGTTTGTTAAAATATCTTTTTCCGTTGTGTTTTACCATCCATCCGAAAATCGTCGTTTTTATTTAATGCGCGCATTATGCAAATGCCGAATATGCAAACCCAAAAAGAAAATCGCAGACTCATCTTTGTGTTACATATTACGTAGTAGGCCGTTTTGATGTTTTTGTCATATCTGAGTTATGCCATAAACATCAATATAGACGAAAAAATGGTTAGTTGTTATCTAAGCTAGTTATTTTTCCTGGATGCTTTCTCATACTGACGTTTCTGTTTTAAATAAGATAAGATATGAGAATTCTTCAACAAATTGTATGCCTTCAATGTTCATTATTCATCCCAATGAGTGTATTGTGGGCTTTAAACATAAGCTGTAATAACAGAAGCTTCATGGTTTGTTTGACTCCGCTGAACAGTTATCTCCAGACAGTCAAAAAATTTCAGTCTCTCGAACTGTGTGCAGTCAAAGTAGTCAGTTTATCGGTGACAGTGTTAACGGTGTCTGTTGATAAACTTTTTCTGACTATCTATACTTGTCTGTTCCGGCAACTGTTCTGCAGGAATTGTAAGTAGCGAATGTTTTGAAATTTGTTTTCCTGTAGTTTAAACATTAGAAGACGAATATAAACTGTCAGTTCCGTTTATACATACAGTGAAATAATGAGAACAGAAAACAATTATTATGTATTGATAAGGCAAAATAAACTTCTACCCGATGAATACATAATTCGATTATGTACAATTTACTTCGTTGGTTTTTCACATAACGCCGGAGTGGTTCACGAAAAGACAATGTTAACCTAGCATAGAGTGTTCTGATCGACAGTGATGAAATTTAGGTGGTAGACAAATGAATCTGGGCACATTGAAGACCGCCGATAACGACACCAGCAGAGAGATACAACGACGCATTATGGCTGAAAACCCTGCCTACTTTGATATTCGAAGAATGGTACGATCGAACTGCACTTCAAAGTTGACCATCTACATATTGATGTATAGTCCTCAACGGCCACGAAACATGGACTATTCTTGAGGAGGATCAATGTGCTCTTAGCTGCGTACGATCTACAATGGAGTGCAGATGGAAAACGGAAGGTGGTGAAGGCAGATGAACCACCAATTGCATGGATTACTGGAGGAACCTCCCATCATCCACACCTCAAAATCGATAGACTACACAGAAAAAAAATCTGAGTTTTCATTGTGATGTAAATATCAGAGCATGTAAAATTTTATTTTATTCCACACGAAGCAGCAACTTGCATGAAATAGTTCTAACAAAGTAGAGCTTTTGCATACAATAATATCCGCAATGCATAATGTAGTATTTTATGTTTTGTGATGCTCCATTTATGTGCATGATATTGAACAGAAATTCACACTACTTTTTCGTCGTAAGGATGTCGGAACCGAGGGGTACATGGAGAAGAGGTGCGCAACGGGCAAGGGGGATCAATCAAGTGGAAAGTGGCCTACAAATACTCCGCAAACTGTGAAGCTGGCTTAATGCGGCCTGTGTGAATTGGAGACGACTTCTGCACAGAAAAAAATAATTAATTTTAACAAGCGCGTAAAATTTCCCCTCGTTTAATTCCAAGCCAAAGGGGATGTAAACAACGAAATTATTTGCAATCTTTCATGCGCCATACAACAATGTTTGCAATCTTTCATACAACAGGCTAGATTCAGGCGTTATCTGGCTTAAATTTACATGAAATATGCCATTATTTTCTGCCAAATCTAGCATTTCCTTTATGTGCATTAAATAACGCAGAAAATTCAATGTTTCTTTTTATCTGTGTGTATACAGCAGAGGAATCCCAGGCCTTGGTCTGACTGGTAAGATAAGGTTTGTGTTTTCACATTAGAAAATTATGTGTTTATGTTTGGAATACAGAGGAAATAACTATAATAAAGAGCCAGTTCTAGAGAATACAGTACCATCCGAATTGATAACAATTCGAAAGTGACAAGGTTTTGAGTGACAAAGTTACACTCGGAGATGATTGGCTTAATAAAATTCGTAATCAACAAAATGTTTGCAACTCAAAATGATTTTCATGATTTAGGATAAAATTGAATTGACTGAAATTAAAAACATCAAATTCAACCACCAAGTATTTCAATCATTTTTTCACAAATTCAATTTATCGTAGCATTTATTTTATTTAAACTGCTTGTTTGAATGATCTGTGTTATAGTCAAATACATTTCAGTGTTCCAACCATTTGTTTTTACATGAGTAGCAGCTAAAAGAAACTATAAACTTATTTGAATCAAACCCACTCAAATGTTGCATAACTCGTAATACTTACTTTAAAGTTACATGTTCAATTGAATAAGTACAATCACGTCATGTATAAATCTTGTATAATATGGTAAAAAAAACGCCCTTCCAAATCAGTACAAATGGTAATTCATCCTGGTGAGCGTGAGCTTTTTAGTGGAATATCTGTAACTAGAAAATGAGATTAAATTTGCGCAACCTTCATCACAGAAAATAATTAGAAGCCAGCTAAATTTAAATTACCAGAAAATGAGAAGAAAGATTATTAATTACCGTTTGATGCCAACTACCTTTATTGTTTATCTTGACAGCCGAGTATGAGTACACGGAACTGATGAAGTCTGCACATTGTAGACGAAATACGCGTATCTGTCAAGATAAGCAACAAAGGTAGTTGGAATTAAATGGAAATTACTAATCTTTCTTCTCATTTTCTGGTAATTTATATTTAGCTGGCTTCTAATTATTCTCTGTGATGAAGATTGCGCAAATTAAATTGAATCAATTGAATCTGAAATGTTTCAAAAGTTACTGTCGTTTTTCACCATTAGTAAATATATTTTTAAGAAGTGATTGAAAAACAAAGTACTGAATTGTTCACAGACAAATGCCTGGTTTTATGACTGTTTATGTTTTGTGTGGAATTCTTTGAGGTAAACCTGCTCAAAACTCTTTACCATATGAACCAAGGCACCTGCTATTCCTATTTTATGCTTATTAAAATAAAAAGCATGTTGTTGATATATTGGCTTCCCATGCACAAATCTTGCTGGGCCGTTTCACCTTAATGCATACAACACGTGAAATATTTTATTATACAAATGTACGAGGTTGACTATGATGATGATGATAACAGTTCTGTACGTGCGCCTGGTAAAAAAAAACTCACCTAAGTACATTTTCATTACTTCCCAGCCACCGCGCCAATGCATTATGCAGCTTATGCTGAAAACATAGGTGTACACCTTGGTAACCACAAATCTTAGAACAGTTCTCCAACGATTTTTCACACCATTGCTGGGTTTGGAAAATTCAGCCTGAAGTGGTTCTCGAAGTATAGCAAACATCGTGTGAAGTACCGATCCAAGCAGGAAGCAATGCCAGGCCGGAAAATACTCCTGCTTTTGATCCATGTAGCCCCAAGTTCCTCGCCAGTGACTTACTACCAGTGGACTTATCACAAATAACGAAAGAAATGTATCACTGACATGAAGTATCCGTTTCATGCATGTACTTCGTTCTTCGTGATTATGGTGACTGTTGAGATTCATGAATATGATCGAATCATTTTTTGGAAGATCGGCCATTTCTTAGTATAAATTCCACTACACTTCACCAAACACTGACTGGATCACTTATGTCACTGAACATCCTCACTAGGGTAGTACATTATCACTGAAATCCACTCTGCAATTACTTAGTCAAATCCTCCCATTAATTGCGAAGCTTGGTGTAGGTGATAATTTTTATAGCAATAAAAATTTTACGGCTGTCGTTCCAGATGTTAATATTGCCGTTATATATAATCAGTGGAACTTTATGCTATCTCAAGCAATTAACACTTTATTTCACGTTTATTTAGATGAAGGGCGTAGATTTAGCCAAATGAATCACAGCGATATGAATACGGCTAGCATCAAGGACCAGGACTATTTTTTAAGGTGCTACATTTATTTTTTCCTTGCTCAAAAGGATACAACCGGACCTGTTGCCTGTCGGTGCGGTACTGCTGGTCCAATATTGAAGCTTAGACTCCTAATGTGTCAAATGGATGGTAAGACTAGAGGGCAGATGTCTATCCACTTGATGGAAGTCAAAACAGCAATACCGATGATGATGATGGGTGTAAATGGTCTCATTCCAATTCGCACTATGTCTCGAATGCCTTGCTGTCAGGCGCATTTTCCGATGGTAATCACCTCGAACAAAGGTGCCGGCTAGGAAAGACCAACTGTTGCGTTAGAATGGCGTTGATGAATGTGAGCTATTAGTTTAACCAATGAGTGTATTTTTACTATTTAACGATATGCGGTATAGCATGACTGTTGTTAGACATAATTGGAATGTGTCATTCTGTAACGGAACTGCATTAAGTATGCAAAACTGTTGAAGATGTTGCATAGCGATATTAAAGATATGATAGGAAGGGAATAACAGATAAGAATAAATGGTTGACCTTTAACTTTGTGCTTAGTAAACCCTTACTGAGAATAAAACAAACTTAATTTTGAATTCCGAGAAGGGAAGTGTGTAACATTTTTCGCTCCGGGCAAAACTTCTTGCGTATAAAAAAAGTCAACTGATTGTGTCCTATAATTTTCCTTGCATTTTTTTTTTCGAAAAAGCTAGAAGTGTTTTACTCGTTGATTGATTAACTCGAAAAAAAAAATTGAAACCAATCAGAGAAGGTCAGAATAAATTGCGCAAAATTTAATCACTTGCTTTCCTTGTTTATTATTTATTGTATAAATAGATTCTCCTATGCTTCGATGTCCCAATAATGTCTAAAATTTATTGTCTAAAAGTCGTATATTTAGTCTAGAACGAAAATAACTGGTCAAATCTAACATAAAATCATAATTTCGTTGCCTGCAAAACTAGACAAAAATATTCGAAAAATATTCGTCGGCACAAAGTTGGGCGGGGCAGCAGGGTAAATGCACCCTTCTTTTTGGGGAAATGCTCCTTAAACTTTGGAAAAATGCTCCTTAGATGCGTTTACCCGGTATAATGCAATCAAAGGTATTAACCTTCTGGTTAGCGCTTGCCGGTTGTTTTGACGGGTCTTAAGTTTCTTAAGCTTCGCTCCGCAATCTTCTGGGTAGTTTTGACGGGTTTAAATTTCATTTTGACGAGTTCTAATTTCATTTTGAAGAGTCTTAATTTCGTTTTGACGGGTCTTAATTTCGTTTTGACGACTCTTAAATTCAGAAACTTAAAACCCGTCAAAACTATACAATCTTGAAGAAACTTAAGACCCGTCAAAACACCCGGCAAGCGCTAACCCGAAGGTTAATACCTCTGATTGCATTATACCGGGCAAACGCATCTAAGGAGCATTTTTCCAAAGTTTAAGGAGCATTTCCCCAAAAAGAAGGGTGCATTTACCCTATGCCGTTGGGCGGGTCTCGCCAAAGTCGAACATTGCAGAGACCCTACTGCATATGCTTTGAAAACTAATGATGACTCAATGGTGGTTGTGATTGGTACGGAGAAATAGTAAGCCCGAAGCGCCGCGTAAACTTTAGTTTGTCCCATAATGATTTTACAAAACAAAGATCCAGATGAGCTGCTACTGAATCCGTGGTTTATCTCTATAGGCTATGGTGATCCGTGACCTGCATTCGGGTGGGGCCGGCGCATCTGTTGACTTAGTTTGGGATCACCAGTTTTTACATATTGATAGCATTATCTGTTGGTTCGCTGTGTAGTAACAGGTCATCTGGCTATAACGGAGTAGCAACCTTGGGCGCTCAATCATTTTCTTTCTTAGTGTTTCAAGCTTATTGCTTTCACAATAAGCTTATTGCTTGCACTCAACGTAATGTTTAAAAAAGCATTTCCACAGTTATTAGTGTCAATCAAACTGTCGATCTGGGATGTCGCTAAAAATCGAAGATGTCGATCTCTTTCGTCCAGAAAACCATGAAATGGTCTGGATTATAAGTGCAGAAGGCCCCAAACAGAAATGAGAAGCAAAATATCGCTGCTAAAACCCGTGCCTGGAAGCTCTACACGCAGTTGCTAACCAATCTGCATCATTTCTTGAGAAAGCTGCATGGTCAGGAAAAGGCAATTTTGCCCATCTTGATCCACAAAGCTTGTTATGAAGTAAACGAAGCCATGCAACTGTATGCGAGCGACTGGCTGCACACAGATTCCTCGAATATAAATTAATACAAATTAATACAGCGTTAATGTACCGCTGACAATCGAAGCATTTCTAGGGTTTATATATATTCAATTAAAGGGTGTTCCGATCAAAATTTGGTCAAACAGTAATGTGTGTGAGTCGATCAAAGTTTTTATTAATAAGTCAAATTCTTTTTCTTTTTCAAGTTCAGTTAATACAGAATACAGGAGAAGTATTCAGCTAAGCTTCCTTTTTACCGAATGCGAATTACCGGGTCATTCGTTTAACACCTGCCATAAGATTTTGTACAGTCTCCTTGTCCACTTTATACGCCACAGAACGCCAGTTTGCCTTGAACTGTTTCTCGTTCACAACAGCTTTTTGAGTCTTCTTAAGGTTCCGCTTGACGATGGCCCAATATTGTTCGATTGTTCTTGTCCTTGGGCACCACTTGAACGTTGTTGGCAGCATACCACTCCATGGCCTTTTTTCCGTAATGGCAAGATTTTAATGCACGATGAAAGGAAATGCCTCAAGTTTAAGTCGACCAAATTTTGATCGAAACACCCTTTATCATCAACTTTACAATATGGTTGAATAGTTACCATAGCGAACTCTAATGCTCTTGGCCACGGTAAAAATTCCAGTTTTTTTTTATTATATGTACCATCATAGGACTCCGATCTCCCACTCCCTCATCAAGTTTGCCCTTCTTGACCCACAAAGCGTTTTATGAAATAAACGAAGCCATGCAAGTGTGTGCTAGCGACAGGTTACACGTTTTTTCTCTGACATGGCAATAGTATGTTTGGACGAAAGAAAGACAGTTTCGGTAATAATATGTTTCCAGTGTAATTTGGATTTATGAACAAAAGTTGTTTTATGCCTTTGCCTAACGATTCTTCCGTAGCCATTGATCGTCGTATACTCCGACAACTTCTTTAGCAAGCCAATTGTTTTGAGATATAGTGCAGGTTTTTAAGTAGATCGTCATATCAGGGTACGATAAACTAGGTATTTTAAAAACGTGGTTGACATCCCAAAAGTACAGCTCTGGTCTGGTCTAGGAATTGTTCGTTAAGTAACATTTCTGAAATCCCTGGGCATAGCCTTAGCATAGCACACTTGTTGTAAATCGGATGAAATAACTTCGATGTGACTCAAATAGGTCACAACTAAGTTGCCGAAACCAATAATGCCAGCTTTGTGCTGCTTGGAAGGGTATGATTAAACTAGCCACACAATTATACTAATGCAAATATGATGAGCTCTTAATTTATAACTGTGTAAGTGCATTCAGAACACCAAGTTGAGAAGCAGATAATAAGTTACTTGTGATGAGCAATAACCTTAAAATGCCAAAAAAAATTAGATGAAGGTTCAAGTATCTATAGTTGGATTTGTTACCTTTCTCTTTATACAGAAAGTATTGCCATGTAATGTGACTTCATCCGAACTTTCCAGAAAATAAACACCATAAAATAATAAACTGCCGAGTCACGGTCATAAAAGGAAATAATAAACTGCCGAGTCACATTCCTGTGCGTCTCATAAAGTGTGTACGAGGGCTGTATGATAAGTACATGTGTTTAGCGACTAATGGCATCACTGACGCAAAATGTGTATGGCATCATTTAACACCATCTTTAAAACAATAGCTGTCAAAATTTCATACAGATTTATCGAGTAGTTTTGTTTTGATAACTGTTGAAAGTTGTTAAGTTCGCTTTTGGTTGGAACCATGGAGAAAGAGCAATATCGATCAGTGATTCGCTTTCTTTTTTTGGATGGGAAGACGTTTGAAGAAATAAAAGTGAAGTTGAATGCCGTTTATAAGGACCTTGCACCTTCGATGACTACCATCAGATATTGGTTTAAGGAATTCAAGCGTGGCCGAACGGGGCAGTACTATGCTAATTTATTGGACCGATTCGATGCTGAATTGAGCATGAGCATAAGCATGGTTGACCGCCCACGGATGCTACTCCGTTATTGCCAGATCAGCTGTATTTACACAAAAAACCAATAGATGATGTTTGGGACTAACATACATCCTCAATGTGTAAAAACTGGTGACCCAATATGAAGCAATACCGGCGCCGGCCGTACCCGAATGCAGGTCAATTAGGGAATGGGAAGGAACGTGTTAACGTGATACTCGCTTTGAAGGAAGATAAGAAATCCTTCCACGAGAAATCACTGCGATGTTGGATAGTTGGGAAAAGGTCAGCAGTAGGGTTCGTTTTTGTTAACGATATGCTAAAAGCATGTAACTAGCACTATCCGTCAAAAACATAGAACCGCTCCTTGAATCAACAGAACATCGAATAGTCCGGCATGAATAGAGATAAGACAAGAGCATCGGAACAGTTCGTAATGTGATTCGGAAGTATGGTGAGGAGTCTTTCTTTCAGGACAAGAAAAAACCTGGACGTAAACCGGCCCCTGTGGCCCAAAACCTGGACCGAAAAATCACGCAACCTTTCGTAAGAAGGGTATTCCATTCGAGATGTGGCCAAAAATCTAGGAACTTCGAAGAGTAACGTCGACCGAGCAAAGACGTGAAATGGACTAAGGACTTTCAAGAAGCAGAAGAAGCCAAAACGAAGTGAAGCACAAGCAGCATCTGTCAAACCAAGGGCTCGTAAATTATACGATAAACTGCTGTGTAGAAAATCGGCATGGGTAATTATGGTTGATGAATACTACGTGAAGTTTGACGCTTCCGGGTGACTAGTTGTACATGGTTCGTGCTGGTCAAACTATTGACGATGCCAGAAAGTTCGTTTAAAATGCAATGGTTTGGCAAGCAATTTGTGAGTGTGGATTGCTTTCGAATCCGTTTTTAACAACCGATACGATGACTGCTGATGTTTACGTTCGGGAATGCTCCCCATGATCCGGAAACATAACAATCCAGTACTTTTTTTGGCCGGATTTGGCATCAGTGCATTACTCGAAGGACACGGCAGCCTGGTACAAACCCAATGGAGTCGAATTCATACCCAAAGAGATGAATCCTCCAAACAGTCCCCAGGCAAGACACATTGAAATTTTTTGGGCTCTGACAAAGGCATATTTGCGCAAACATGCTAAAGCAGCAGATTCCATTAAAACTTTTTAAACATACTGGAAAAAAGTTTCAAAAATCATTGGCAAAAAGGCTGTGCTGAAGCTAATGAGCAGTGCTAGATCAAAAGTCCGCTCTTTAACGTACGATTAAATGGATCTCGGAAATTTCACGTTGACCTGTAGAAGAATATTGTAGAGAACATAAAAGTGCAATAAAAACTCAATTCACTTAAAAACAGAGCTCGTATTAATAATGTAAAATCGTGCTTAGACTTACTGGGACACCCTATATCATACAACCCTCATATTAAACTGATCCAATGAATTTCATCCTTCAATAGGCGCAACAGCATTTACATCTGCACAGCTGTTTTTTTTTTCTATTTCTGTTTCTGGAAACAATTGAGGAATCATTATTCTACACAGGATTGAGCAGAAATGGAATCGCCAAATGTTAATGTTTTTTTTTTGTGTTGGCAGTAAAGGTTAAACATGCCAAAAATCGGATAAGAAAATCTTGTTGGGGTATAAAAATGCGTTTTATTTTTGGTAGGTATGTGTAACAGATAAATGTACACTGAAAAAATCCGTGCCCAAATCCGTGAACTGCAGTCATGATTTCGAGAACAAACAAAAATACACCGTGAACAGAACCACGTAATCATGAACTAAATAACGTTTAAAGGGAAAAATCCTGAAAACCTGAACTAGTTCAGGGTCCGTTTTCAGTTACGTGTTCCGTGTTCCAGTCTTTCTTCTTACTATTGGTCATTGCTCGAACTTTTCTTCGTGCACGATCCATTATCTTTTGCATGAGCCTTGTTACCGCCTGTTTGGCTGTCAAATTCCATTCCCGCTTGCAATCCTTCAATTCAATTCACAACTTTCTGAATAGACCTTAGTTCCGGAGTAATGGGCGGATTCATCTCCTTGAGAACCACAGTGGCATTTGGATGCAATTGCGTAGAGGCAGTTTGCCAAATCCGACCAGCATACACAATCATTCTCATGCTGCTCAAGCAATGGCAGAAGGCACTACTACTGCTAAATTAGCTGGTACATTGGCCCAGAATTAACGTAAGTTTTTTTTTTGATTTCCACAACTGCAGCTTGCTTGCAAGATAAGAAACGTTTTGGGGAATTTCGATTTCTTTTTGGTTTTATAAATATCCGGTCACTCTTCCGGTTAACCGCGGGGTAAAATTTCTGCCCAGCATTTTGATCTTAAACTGCCAGGTAGTAAAGCTTGAGTCGTTTAAAATCTGTACGCAAATGAAACGGATTTTACACGGAACCATGCTTCTGAAATAAAAAGCCACTCAAAATGAAGATCATATTGCACTTTAGAGGAGAAATAACGAAAAAAATATTCCGATTTGGTTTTTTTTTTGATGAAATCTCTAACTTTTCTTCGAACACGGACACTCCTCATCATATTTTGGACACTCTGTTGAGCGGCAATTTTGTTCCACCATCTCTTCATGTTTGATGCATTCCTAGTCACCTTTCCACTCTTCTTCGACTTTTTTTTGACAACTGCCCAATATTTCTCATGTCTTTTTCGATTGATGTCCTTTTCGAAGAAATCCACCTCGTTTTCTCGCTACTACTGTAGTACATCTCCGCTGTAGTGGCAGCTTTACAAAGACTCTCTGGTCCATTGTGAGCTTTAATATACGAAAGAATACATTTTTTTCAGGCACTCCTGCTTGAACATTTTGGAATATTTAGGCTTGTTTGTCACGAAAACCTGGGTTTTTTTTTGCGAGCAGCTGCAAAAAGCTTGCCAGATCATAGGCGTTTTTGCGAATTTATCGGCAAAACGAATTTGAACATGTAAGGGACATTACCTCCACCAGTTGCATTATGGAACTTTTGTCTGGGAAGCTGCCCACAATCCATCTCACGTACGTTTCGTCGTCTATGAGGATGCATCCTTCGTACTTTGTACCATTTCCGGGCACGTCTTTTGGCCACTACAGTTTGCTTCAGTGTCCTGTTTGGTTGCTTACTGGCCCGAAAAGATCGAAATCCTTCTCGTAGACGAATCCTTCTGACGGATCTTTGGCGGGCATTGAATTTCTTGGCGATATCATAATCCGATGGCACTGGGTTTGCCCTAACCGTTCCACACATTCAAATGCAACTTCCGATCCTTAGCTCCACTGCGATGCTTGCAATAATCCTACCGATGGTATGCTGCTCAAAGGTAGTATGCTGCTCAAAGAATTGTTCGAGCAGGCTTCAGACGGTCGATTTAGTCATATTCAACGACTTTGCAATTTTTGAACCTTACCAGGTCGGGTTTTCGAAGTGGGTGTCCAAACTTAGTTTTCGGTTAGCAGCTTCTATCAAGTATAACTTCTTTGAAACAAAATAAACCGTGACGATCTTTTCAGCACTGAAAGAGAAAACAAACAAAACAAACTGCTGCCAATACTTTCCAGTTCCGACCGCCAGATTTAACATTCAGCGCACTAGATGCGACACTATAGACTGTATAGAATTCGAACAGAATTCATTGGCGTGAGTGGTCTAGTCCGGTTCTCAGCTGCAATGAGTATATTCAAAAATTACACAAATTCTTTATTTACTATTTTTTTTTTTGTGATCAGTTCGTTTATTTGTTTGGCTCAGGCGTGTGTAACACTTTGTGGAGCCGATATTCAATATTGTTATTAACAATGTTTTATTTTTCGATTTTAGTAAAGTGGGGTGCCAATTACTCGTGGCTAGCTCGAGGTTAATGAGTCACATTATCGTTTGGAAG
The DNA here is from genome assembly GCA_024533555.2 of Aedes koreicus. Taxonomy (NCBI): domain Eukaryota; kingdom Metazoa; phylum Arthropoda; class Insecta; order Diptera; family Culicidae; genus Aedes; species Aedes koreicus. The sequence continues at coordinate 236,040 of JAHHFK020000138.1, read as the reverse complement.
GGGCTAGGCAGGTAACTTATTTCAGGTATTAGTTGCTGCTTCTGGTTGCGACATCTACCAAATCCTCGGTTCCTGTAGTCCCTTTCAGGAACTAAGCCGCAGATGGGTGACCACAGTTTGTTGGGCGAGTACAAGTAGCACAGTACAAGAAACAAAAGAATAATATAACTGGGACACAATGGCAGGGAATTTAATAGAGTAGGAGGAAGGGGGATGATGACGTTACACTATTAGATCAAACAAACAAAGGAATGTGTAAATCGAAAAAAATATCGCCTTTTTGTGCGCCCACCTTTGCTAGAGAGTCCGCCTTCTCATTGCCTGGAATTGACCTATCTAAGGGGACCCATGCAAAGATAATTCTAAATGATCTCATGACCAATGCACACATCTGCTCCCTTATTTTTGAAAGAAAGTAAGATGAGTGCCTCACTGTTTTCATCGACCGGAGGGCCTCATTAGAACTGAGACTATCCGCGAAGATGAAATAATGGCCTATGGGCATGTCGGAAATTATCCCCAATGCGAAATTGATTGCTGCCAGCTCAGCAACATATCCGGAACAAGGTTCCTGAAGTTTCCGGAAGGCAGATGAGCATTCATAGTAGACACCGAATCCAGTGGATCCATCAATGCGCGACCAGTGAAAATTCTTCTATTGCAATTGACAGTTGGTACTTTTCAATAAAAATATGGGAATTTAAATAGGTCGAAGTTGATCTGGAACTCCTTGAATAGCCTGTTTCATGGAGAGATCATAATCAATGGAGGAACTGTGATAAGTGAAGCGTACACTATGAGAATTATAGCATGGAAGACTAATATCATCTTCATTTACTATAATTGCACAACTTTCAACGAAAATGTACTTATTTAGCATCTTGAATCCATATCGATAATCAAAATTGACGGTTAGGATGGTCTTATAGTTTATTTTATGGACTGAATATATGAAATTTCTAATATTTATGTGATTTTCCCTTTTCTACCTTGCCTTCACCAGATCGGCTGTCTTCGATTTTCTGCCATTGTCTGACCGCCGCTGGGTCGTCTGGATCTCCTTAAATGAGTTCACTACCCGGGACACCGTCGAATGATGAAATCTCAGGTGTTTTCCGATCCATCTGTGGGATGCAGTCGGATTTTCAACGACGGCGCTCCTGTTCCCATGCCATCTCAATAAACACTTGACAGATTGTGGTTCATTTTGCCAACGAAAATATTACACTCTTAACTAGTTTTAGTCAAAATTTCATCAATTTTTACCCACGCGCTAAAAAAAATGTGCCGGCTAATGGTGTTAGGCTTCGCGGTCAAGCGGTTAGCGGCGTCACTCGTCGTTCAGGGGTTTGCCATAAGTGAGGGTTCGATTCCCGCTCCAGCCTGTGGAACTTTTCGCAAAACGAAAATGTCCATTCTGGTCCACTGGGTGTTAGGTTAAGTTGTCCGTTGTAATTCGCTCTATGTTCAATGTGTTCAGTCTGTACAACCTCGAGTTGAAGACGGTTTGATCGTCTTTTGCAATCCTGGGCATGAAAGCTTTATACGCAAATGATGACAAAAAAAAAACAATGTTGCATAATGCCGGGGCTTCAGCAGATTCCAGGACATCAGTTATACATTGTAAACGACAAGTTCGATGTTCCAGAGCCCCAACGGTAGCAAAAAATCTCGAAATTCGCTAAGAACTTTATGGTTTGGCTGGCGATTTGCCGTGCGGGATGCGAAGTACTCCATTCGTGACGACTTCAACCTCTCTTCCCGGTGCTGAGGTCGCAAAAGAGCCCACCAAATGCCTCTACTTAAAACAGATGCTGGAACGATCTTGGGAAACTAAGGTCAATTTCGTTCCCAAGGACATTAATCCTCCAAACACCCCAGAGTAGAGACCAATCGTAAACCCCAAAATCGACCAAATTTTGGTCTATTATGTAGCAGGCAATCCGCAAATACCCTATGATATTCAAAACAGAATCTATACATATCTATTCTATTGAAGAAAGCATGGGTCGATGTACAAAAAGTTATCGGTTCTAATCTTGTTCAAAATCTCAGGATCTTAAAAGAAAAGAAGAGGCATTTGGATTTGGAGCGCAAGTTAAAAAAAGTGAACATGGCATAACTTATTTGATACTCTGAAAAATTTCAAGTGTGTTGCAATTTTAAAGTGGAAAACCTCTATAAGGTGAAACAAAATGTATAGTTAGGTTAGAAGTAGCACGTTATTCAATTTCTTTCAATCAAATATTTGTTTTTGGAGAGTCTTGGACGATTACAACTGTCTACCTTATAATATTTGAAGTATTCAGTCGCGTTCGAAACAAATTTTTAGAGGCTTTCAATATTACCTTTCTTCATCCATATAAGTCAAAGCATTCCTAGGATGAAAGAGATCGCAATTAAGCAAGAACACAAAGGACAATTAAGTACCTTCAATGAACGCTGGTTTTCAAATGGCATAGTGAAAATAATCAAAGAAAATATAATTTTCAATAAAAAACATTTTATTCAACGATTCAGCCAATAGCAACGGAAATAAGTTGATTCAACTTTCTGTAAATGTTTGTACACTTATCATGCTAAATGCACAAGATCAACGCTACAACTATTGACATTATAACTCTTTTCTCCTATCCTAGAATTCATTCTTCATCCGTTAAAACCCTAAACAAATCTGCAAGCTCTTCCAATGCTGTAACTGTAACACACTAATTAGAAATATTTCTTTTTCCCTAACGACCAATATTTCGCAACGCTTGAGTTTAAATTAGAATAGTCTTTGTACATGCCTTGCACGCTTTTCAGATTGAGACAGTATAAATAGTGATTGCAAATAATTACCGTATAATTTACTTGCATTCTACTGCTCGTATTTGTAGGAATAAATCACAACACTCATTGGTTAATCGCATACTGCTCAACATATCATAGGTACAAAAGGAGCTACAATTTCTAACTAATAGTTATAGGTTTTCTATACTTGATTGTAAATTTTCTTTCTTTATTGTATGTACGAATTTGATAACTAAACTACTCTACCTCATACAATTGATCAGTAAGTCGATTGTTGTTTGATTAGAGAAATAGCTAGGGAAGGCCTCAGGATTGAATATTCAAAGTTTTATTTTCAAACATGTGCAGCGGAAGTTGATAAAATTCAAAAGTTTGCGTTTTGGAACGGATCACTGTGTACATATTTTTGTTCTTTGTTTTGAAGTATTGAGCTGTCTATTTGGTAAGATTTTTTTTATCATTTTAAAAAGAAAATTGAAACAGATAAAATGTTAAAAGTTTGAGTGTGGTTTAAAAAAAGAAACTACACAACTACTAGTTTCAACACTAACTAATAGGTTCTGGTAACAACATTATATACACATTTTCTATGCACAGATCGTAACATTGTTTAAATCTCAAGATTACTTCAAATATTGAGAATAGATTCGTTGCATCCCATTTAGAAGTGCTTAACAGAACTAGTGCATTTCGAAAGATCACGTTAATTGTTCCATCGATATGCGCTAATTTGTGGACTAGATGGTAGCACGTATCATAAAAGATACCAGAGAGTATATCTAGTGACTTGATATGATTTATTTGTGTTCATTGGTAAAATTGTAACCTCTGGAATTACTCGCCAGTGTTTCACTGTTTTTATCATTTCACACTGCGTGTGCGTCTCTATGTTATTTTTTGTAGTATCACTTAACTATAAATTTTGAATATAATGACTATCTAAAATTTTAAACTCAACAACGATCTTCGTTTTTTCAAACCACCATCTTTTTTCTTCTCTTTCACAGTACTATCATCTTTACTTTCCTTTTTGGCTTTCTTGTCTTCCTTTTTATTGCTGATATTATTGCTACTGCAACCATTTGAATTATTATTCAAGCTTGCTTTCGAATCCGATTTTTCCTTCCTTTCAAAAAATTTTCTATCCTTTTTTTCTTCCTTTCTACTACTGGTACTACTGGAACTGCTGGCAACATTTTTTGGTGGTGGTGGTGGTGGTGGTGGTGTTTCGCTGAGTGTCGTGACTGGTATAGGTTTTACAGCTTTTCCAGTTGTCACTTTTCCATTCGCAGATTGTACAGTTGGAGTTTGTGGAAGCATGCGTGTAACCGGAACCTCAACTACGTCCAGGCACTAAAAATATAAAAAAAATAAATCAATAGGGTTAAGACATTCGGTGTGATTCAGTTTTTGAAAAACATAATTAAATTTAAAAAAAAAATGTCTCGCTGTAGGACTAGACATACCCTGTCAACTGATACAATAATATATTATATATTATAAATGCATATTGATTGCATTTCCACAAAATATAGTTGAAACTTTAAAAATAGAAATAATTCTATAAAAAATGTCAAAATGTTAAATTTGCCCATGAAATTCGAAAAACAATTGTTTTTCTTATGGAGGTTTCCTCTTTTGCATAAATTGTTGTAATAGTATTAATGCTTTAAACAAATTCTACTAAGGATTGTCACCAAGGTCATCGGCGAAGATGTGAGCAGTCGTTCGAGGTGGAGAAAATTGGCCAGAAGGTTCTCGTGTCGCAGCGTTCACCTTACTCAGTGTTTGCAGAAAAAAAATGTTTCCGTTATAGAAACAGCACAAGATCCCACATTTGTTTTGGCTTGAATACACCAAACCACATTACAATGGATGCAAGATGGCCCTTTACACCAAAACCACATTACAATGGAAGCAAGAAAATGGAGTAGATTTCGTTCAGAAAGACATCAATCCTCCCAATTGTCCACAGCTTCGTCCAATTGTACGGTACTGGGCTATCGTCAAGGGCAACTTCAAGAAAAGTGGCAAGGGGTGCAAGTCCATGGAAGAGTTTAAAAAGAATTGGTGTGCAGCTCTCAGAGAATGCCACAGAACTACTGTCCAAAACCTTATGAGTGGAGACAAATTCAAAATCAGAAAATTCAGCAAATAATTTTGCTTTCATTTTTTTGGTGTAAACTAAAAGATTAAGACTTGAATTAAATAATGCAGTTATTTTTAATTTTTTGTTAATTTCACGCTATTAGAAAAAATGTGTTGCCAGTTTATTTTTGATTCAATCTTATTATATAAACCAAAGTTAGCAGCTAGCACAAGTACTAGAACAAGGTTTCTAATGATAGAAGTTGAGTTAACAATTTCAATTGCAATAAACTCGAAAGTTTTCAAAGTTCCAGAAAATTTAATATTTTGATCGGTTAGAGGCACCTCTAAACCATGCCCGATAGAGCCCAATTTTGGGATTGCTTGTTAGCAATGTCGTTTTTTGAAATTTGATGGAATTTTTTTCCCATACATTTCATTGGCACCCAATTATCCATAGCTTAATCTGCACAGCGGAATTGTTTAAAATTCTGATTTGATTTTAAATATTAAGATAGAGTATAAAAGTAGATCCTACAAATAGAACCTTCTACGTTACGTTTCTTGTGCGGCTTGAAGCACTTTATTAACGCTTGCACACAAAACAGAGAGTTTATCGATTTTTCATGCGATTATACTGCCACCTGGTGGTAAGCCCACTGGTAAATCGTCATGGGCATCGTCATAAATGGGCTATATACAGGAAAAAAATCACAAATCTTTTAGTCCGTTTGCAGCATCCATGGAGAAAGCACTGAACCAACTACGTTCGATGGTTTATAATTACCGCCGGTTCTTTCCCGGAGCGAAGAAGTCCGTCATCGTGCTGTTGTGTCAGCCGGATACAGCCAAGCGGTCTTATACAAGATCCTGGCACTCCTGGAGGAAGGTGAGAGCACCGAGAAAGGTGAAAGCATCATCGGTTTCCGGCCGTCCGACAGTTTTTCGTGTCCAACAAACGCTGAACCGGAAGACGGGAGGCAAGATGGCAAAATCCTTTCGCACCTTGGGCCGATAGGTCGGTGCAACCGATCAGGCAGTCAAAAAGTACTTGGCCAACATGGACATCATCATGAGGAAGCGAAAGTCGAGGCCGGCCGTGTTGGAAGCGCAAGCGGCCACCCAAAAGCAGTGGCTGAAAGTGCTCGTCAAGGATGTCTTCGCTGCGACGTGCAACTTGATTGAGATCATGTACAACGTGACTTACCTGATGCTCGACGGAAATAACTGGCAGAGGACCGGCTATTTCACGTCCCTCAGGGAGGAGGTGAGCTGCGCTGACAATCAGTGGGAGGGGGATGTCAACCGCTCTTCTTTTCTTGCGGTCAACGAAGAGTTGTAGAGCCCGAAGTGCTTACGGTAGTTGCGGCCTTCGTTAAAAAAACACCACCCGAAGGACGATGTCGTATTCTGGCCGGTTCTGGCCTCGGGACATCACATGAAGCGGTCACTGGAGGAGATGGAGCGTTTGAGGATCCCAGTCGTCCCCAAAAACGCCAACTAACCCCCGACCCCCCAATGTGCCGCAGCTGAACCCATTTGAAAATTTCTGGGCAAACCGGCGGAGGATCTATTTAACAATGGTCAAATTTCGGGCCAACTGTCGTTAGACCACCCGACAAGTGATATTTTTTGTTAAGCCATGAATTACTACAGCAATTAATAAAATTTGTTTTGTTTTGATATTTTTTATCGTTATTTTTTCAATCTATCCGTAAATTGTCTTGTTTTTTTTTAATGGAAGCGTTAGGTCACAGGTTAGGCTAGGTGGGTCCTCCCTTAGCTCAGTCGGTAAAGGCGCAGCAACAAAGAAACATCATGCTGGGGGTGGCTGGGTTTGATTACCGGTCTGGTCTAGTAATTTTTCGTTAAGGAAAATTTCTCGACTCCCTTGGCATAGGGTATGATTGAACTTGCCACACAATAATACTAATGCAAATCTGGTACCTGGCATCGAAAGCTCTTAATTAATAACTGTGGAAGTGCATTTCGAACTCAAAGTTGAAAAAAAAAACAATTGAAAAACAGTTGGAAAACCAATTGAAAGAAAAACATCCGAGCCTTTGCAATCCTGTATGCATGGCAATAGTTCCGATAGTAATGATGCGGACAAATGGTGAAACCAGCTTCGTTTGTTGCTCAAAAGCATGAAATATAGACTTGTATTGTAATATTTTTACTTATAAACATAAATACAACACTTACATCTTCCATCACTATTCTAGGGCTGCTAATCTCCTCCGGGTAGCGCCAAGGTTTCCGCAGATGTGGTTGAGTTTGCTTCCAGCTAACGTATCCCAGTGCCGCCTTCTTAAGATCCTTAACCATCCGAGGGCCCAGAGTGTGGGTAACCTTGTTCACTAGCCAAGGCGGAAGCGTCCCCTGGGGATCACAGTGTGCGACGTACTTTAGTGTGCATCCAGTCTTTAAATTTTCCTCAGTTCTGAGAACAAACCCTGTAATGTAGGACATTGCTCTGCGGAGAATAGAATGGTGATTTAATTTAGATTTCGCGGAATATTTTGAAATGTTTCTGGAGGGAGAAATCAATTAATACCTAACGTATCCCTTCTTGGGAGGATATTTCCTATGCGGTACGGAACGGGAGAGTAACATTTGTTCTCCTCGAGGGCCTGTGTCAAGCCACGATCTCTGGAGCACGAAATCTCTCGGTTTCAGTGGTGGCGGACAGGACACTAAAAAGAGAAAGAAAAGATAGAAAATTCGTTAAAATCATGATTGAATGATGTGGTGTGTTATCGAAGAGAACCTTTTTTTAAATTGGAAAATGATAAATTTTTCAATAATTTTCCTTATCCTGTTCGTAGCATGTACATACTGCCACATACCGTGCATTTGCACCAGCAGAGTGAGTTACAGAATGAGCATATCGTCCGTAGTGAGACATGCATTTCAATTTCCTATTTTCCGTGAAAGAGGATATAAATGGATCGCATTAATCTGCCTTCGTGGCACCTGTGGCATTTTTACACAAAGTAAACTAGCATAAAGTATTAGAGATAAATGTTACCCTCGGCTTAAAATTAGTCGTTGTTAATTTTTTAAGGATGCAAACTTATTTTTTAGCAATGTTTATTGTAAAAACTAGGAAGAAGCCTATCGAAGTAAATCTTGTGAGACAGAATAAGGAGTAAGGCCATTAACAACCGTACATTTTCTAAAAAAAAACTATAAGAAGTTAGACTGAGCGAGATTTGTTTCATGGTAAGAGAACGCGTGAACGGGTTTGGTGCACTTGGGTGTGGGTTAATAGCCGATAGATTTTGCATATACGCATGTACGAGACACCACGGATTGTTATTGAATGGTAAAATAATGTTAACAATAAAATTACAACTCCTCTCCCTTAGAACAAGCTTTAAAATTCCTATCCCTTAGAAAGGATGCCTTATATTTTTTTTTTTTTTTATTTATTTATTTATTTATTTATCACTATAATTCAACTGACAACAAATGTCTAAATGAAAAAAAAACTTAAATTACTTGGTTACGGCCAGAAGTACGGAAAGAGTCGAGTAGCCGATGACGAAACACGTCAGCAGATAAGTTGAAGTCGAACATATTGAAACGCTCGTTGAAACGCTGGCTGATTTCTCGAATTGGTTCATGAAGTGCATAGTTGTTGTTCTGTGGCTCAAGATGCAAAAATACACGTTGACGAAGAGGTCTCTCGGGAGCGTACAAATTTAACTGTAACAACAGTGCCGGACAGTCAATTTCACCCCTGAGCAGCTTCCCAGCAAACAAAGCCTGAGCGGCCTTTCGTCTCACCTCAAGTGGCTCGATATTAAGCAGACGACAACGCTCTTCATACGGAGGCAGGTTCGTAGGATCACGCCAACTGAGAAAGCGAAGAGCGTATCTTACGAACTTTCGTTGAACTGCTTCGATTCTGGCGATCCATATGGCCTGGAAAGGGCACCATACAATAGCACATGATTCTAGTATGGAACGTACCAGTGAGCAATAAAGTGACCTGAAGCAGAGCGGGTCACGAAACTCGTCAGCAATTTTAAAAATAAAGCCCAGTTGACGATTGGCTCTGGACACAATGTCGTTGTAGTGAAATCTGAATGTCATTCCATTATCCAAAATAACACCGAGATCCTTGATGTGTTGAACGCGAGTGAGCGATTTCCCGGAGAGGACATAGTCGAAGATGATTGGTGCGTTTTTCCGGTGATATGATATTACGTTGCATTTTTTCGATGCTTAAGCCCATCAGATTCCTTGAGCACCATTCGGCGAAAATACACAACATATGCTGCAAGTCGGAACAGTCTGATAGACTTTTTAAATTTTTGTAAATTTTTGAATCATCTGCGTAGAAGAGGCGGGACCCTGGTGGGGATAGCAAGATGGCATCGTTTATGAAGATCGAGAAGAGCAGTGGACCAAGGTTGCTGCCTTGCGGAACTCCCGAATTATTTGTGAAAGCTTCCGACTCCGACGTGCCAATCTTAACCCGTACTGAGCGATTCACCAAGTAAGACCTAAACCAATCAACAGCGGCAGATGATATGCCGAGTATGTCCAGCTTAGCAAGCAGAATTTCATGATCCACCGTATCAAACGCAGCCTTCAGATCCATATATTTATTATATGCTTCATATGGTTATGCTGTTTTGCTTTTATAGACAGTACAGTCGTGTATCACAGGAATATTATGTTTTTCAAAGTGCTCCCCTGTGCTTCTATCTATTGCTCTTGATATTTCTCAGCACTTCACGCATTTTGGTAATGTAGATACTGGAAAGCATCCATACAACTACATACTGTGACGAGTGGAAAGCGAAGATTCTGCTGAATTGCCTTACAAACAAAAAAGGAAAAAAAAAACAGCAGCAGCTTTGAGTCGTAGCATGCTTGTTAAAAAGGCGAGCTTTGACTCTTCATTTTAGGTCAGGATTCTTTCGATGTACACATGCCTAAACAGGATTGAGCTATTTTATGTGGCCCTACACTATGGGTCAGTAAAATCCGGTAACAAAAATAACTAAAGGAATGAAAGTAGGTAGCCTTAAATTTAGGTATACATATATGCTCATCCCGGTTTCGTATTTTTTGTTCTTTCTTAACATCCCATGCCTATTGCTTTCACAATTAGCTTTTTGCTTGCTTTCAACTTAGTGTTCTAAGTGCAGTTCATCAGTTATTAATGTTGAGCTTTCGATCCCATCACCAATGCATGCATTTTAATGTTGTGTGGCAAGCACAATGTTATTCAGAGAAGTCGAGAAAATTTACAACCCGAAAGATTTCCTCGTCCGGCCCGGGATCGAACCCGACGTCTCGGACTTGGTACCAACGTGCCTTTACCAATTAGGCTATCTGCGGCCGGATGGATCATCTTTTTTGTTAGTAATATCACTTTAAAACATAGTGCTAGTTTATGCAGAGTTTACACTTGATTTTGTATACCCCTGCTCTGCCTAATACATCTACTGAATCTTTGGTGGAGCGATGATAGTTGATAGGTGGCGAAGGTTTTCTTTCAGTCGATTATTAGTACACGGAACTGATGAAGTCTGCACATTGTAGACGAAATACGCGTATCTGTCAAGATAAACATTAAAGGTAGTTGGAATTAAATGGAAATTACTAATCTTTCTTCTCATTTTCTAGTTACAGGTATTCCACAAAAAAGTTCACTCTTATGGTTTTATGTCTGCGTGTAAAAATAACAATTGATTTCTTATCTATAGAGATAATTGATCATTGCAATTGATGATAAGTCAGTGCTTTTTTCCTAGCAGCACTACGACTAGACCACTGGCACTGCATAAAGCATGGCTGGGCTAAAAATTTGTTTAAATTATAGAAGCTTGCTCTTCAAACATCGTTTGGATTTTCTGTTTAAAGGGTGTCTCACATCAAATTGCATCACGGAAAAATTACTTACTTGACCGATCCTTTTCAAAGTTTCAGACAAACACAATATAATACATTAGTAAGCTTTTGGCATATTTATTTTATTCAACTTCAATACCATAACCGTACGCTCGCACCTTACGCTTAACTCCACTCATTAGGTTCTGTACAACATCTGGCTGCAGCTTCTACAGTATGTCCCATAAAAAAAATACGAAAGTTTTCAATACTTATTTTTGGGTAGCTGTAAACATTATTTTTACTGTTTTAATGCGTGTGTGTAATCATCTGACTGTATACTCTGAGACGATGTAAACAAAACACTGGTTTGTGAGTAACAAAGTAGAGAAAAATGTACGCAAAGGAGGTTCCCAGCAAACACAGGATCGTATATGATAGCGGATATAAGTACAAAGTGGAGTCGATATACGTACAGTTTACATGGAGTCAAATGGACACAAGTACGTATATCGCCTTTGTAGTTATACTCGCTATCATATACGATTTGGTGTTTGCTGGGTTGTGACTAGTTCGCTGCTCGCCCAAAAGCCCGTAAAACAAATTGCAACGATTGTGGGAAGCCACATGGCTACCGTTTACTGTATCCAACATTCACTCCTTGATGGGCCACGTCCATGGAAGCCGGGAAGTGGCCGTCCACGGTCCGCTCGCACACCGAAGGTTATCAGATCAGTGAGAGACAAAGTGAGGCAAAATTCTATCAGATCGATCAGGAAATTGGCTAAGGAAGCCGATATTTCAAAACTACCATGCAACAGTTGGTCAAAGATGACATGTTCGTCCAGGGCAAGAGTAAAGCGCCACCTTGTAACGGACCGAATCAAACAACTACGGCTGGAGCGCTCGAAACGTTTGGTGTCAGCATTAAAAAAGAAGCATACCATCATCGTATTCTCCGATGAGAAAATGTTTACCATCGATCCCGTATCTTACAGATTTACAGGTTTATTTCGCCGAAAAAGATTGAGGATGTTCCAGAGAACGTGAAATTCAAGTTTTAATGGCTTGAAAATGCCTCCAGTATTTATCAAAGCTGGATTAAAAGTTAATACCGATGTTAACATGAACATGTTGAAGGACCACGTTCTGCCATGGATGAAAGCCAACTTTGAAGCACACCAACACGTCATTTTCCAACAGGACGGAGCACCGTGTCATACCTCAAAAAGGACTCAAGCGTGGCTGGAGGAAAACATGGAATTCTGGCCAAAGGACATTTGGCCTCCTAGCAGCCCGGACATGAATCCTGTGGATTACTCAATATGGGCATATGTTCAGGCTGTAAACGTTCTCACCCCAGTGTTGGCCCCCTGAAAGCTTCCATTATCAAGGCATGGAACTCGATGACTGACTCAAACATTGAGAAGGTATGCTCTCGATTCCGTCTCCGTTTGGAGAAGGTGATCGAGAAAAATGGTGAACATATTGAGTAATGTAATCACGAAAGGCTTAATAAACGATTCCCTAAATAACATTAAGGAGTGTATCGAATATAAGCTATCCACATACATTTGCGTTGTACGCATGCATTTGTGATGGTTTTTTATGCTCTGAACACTGCATTCTGTGCGTTTGACCGTCAGCTTTCTTTTGTTTACTTGTTTGTGCGGTTCAAATTCTGCGTTTTCAAAATGTCGCGTATTGAAAAGTAAGTGAAAATTAAGGTTCTGGACACATGGCTAAGTGAGAAGGGTATTACTATGCGAAAATTGGCGAAGCGGTTTGGAATTCATCATGCGAGTGTTAAAACCACCATTAATAAGTTTGGGGAACACTATTCTTTGGATGAGCTACCAGGAAGAGGCAGAAAACCCGGTTCTTCCAACCCGAAACTGGAGCAGAAAGTGGTATCTCTAATCATGAAGAACAAATCAATGTCAATACGTGATTTGGCCAAAAAAGCAGGAACGAGTGTCGGAATGATCCAGCGTATCAAGAGGCGAAACCACCTGAAGACCTACAAGAAGCAGAAAATCTCGAAACAAAGTGCAGAACAGAAGAAGCGAGCAGCAACAAGGGCCCGGAAATTGTATTCGCGTCTTTTGCAGCGTCCGGATGCATGCGTTTTGATGGACGATGAGACCTATGTAAAGGAGGACTCAAAAACCCTTCCAGGTCCACAATACTTTACTGCCGTCGTTGGGGAGGATGTGAGCGATGCGGACAGGTCGATTCAAGTGGAGAAATTCGGTCGAAAGGTACTGGTATGGCAAGCAATATGTTCCTGTGGTTTGAAGTCAACCATTTTTTACACTACCGGAACTATAAATGCGGAAATATATCGGTCTGAGTGTCTCCAGAAGAGATTGTTGCCTTTATATAAGAAGCATAGTAAACCTCCACTGTTTTGGCCGGATTTAGCGTCGGCTCACTATGCCAAAACCACTCTCAATCGGCTTGCGGAAAAGGGTATAGATTTCGTTGAGAAAAATATCAATCCACCAAATTGCCCTCAGCTTCGACCCATCGAACGTTACTGGGCAATCGTGAAGAGGGTCTTCAAGAAGATTGGTAAGGCAGCTGGGAGCATGCAGGAGTTCAAACAAATTTGGGCTCAAGCGTCCAAAAAATGCGATGCAACATTTGTCCGGAACTTGATGAAGAGCATACGATCCAAAGTTCGAAAATTCGTGAAGGAATAACTTAAATTTCATCCGGTCTTCATTATGTTCAAGTTTAACCTCGTACAATAAAGGATCAAATTTTTGTATGAATAAAATATCGGTTTTCAACATAATTTGAAAGAAAGTTTGTGGATAGCTTATTTTCGATACACTCTTTATGATTTTTTTATCATTTTCTATGAAAAAAACTTATTTGAAACTGAGGTATGGATTTCCGCATTTTTCTATGGAACATACTGTAGAAGATCTGTCAATCATTCATGCAATTGCCAGAGAGACGTCTCGTTTTTATTTGAAAAATTACAATCCTAGCTCCTTGTATTGTTTAAAAAAAAGAAAAAACACCGTCTGCAACTCGAGGTTGTACAGACTGAACTTTAAACATAGAGTGAATTACAACGGACAACTTAACTTAACACCCAGTGGACCAGTATGGACATTCGTTTTGCGAAAAGTTCCACAGGCTGGAGCGAGGAATCGAACCCTCACTTATGGCAATCGTTTCAACGACGGATGACGCTGCTAACCGCTTGCCAACTTTTCGTACAGTGCACGAAAGTTCCTGTATTAACAAACACTTTGTACTTTTGATTGCTGCACGTGTGTCATACCTATTGTCGGTTCACTAAAAGTACCAATCAGTTTCCTTTCAGAAAACAACGAATAGATTCCTGAGTCTTACCTTCGATAACGCAATATAAACTTTTTTTTGTGTTCTCTTTGTTCGATTCCTTGCAATTCCGTTTCTTAATTGAAATTAATATATATTATAGGTCCTAACAAATTTCAATCAATCCATTAGCTATGACTTCTTACTTACTAAAGGAACCAAAATATAATTATTTTAAATAATAAAAACATAAAAATAACACTAGTTTACAAAATAAATCAAAAGTGATGAACTTTATAATTCGACTAATGTTTTTAATGTGCAATTTTATGCAGAATTCAAAAATGCCGTCCAAAAAAATTAGAGTAGAAAAGTTGTCGAGATATGGATAAAAGTTGATTTTTTGATAAATGAACAAAACACATTTACTTAAGAATGACAAAAAACGGTGTGTGTGTGTGTGTGTGAGAGAGAGAGAGAGAGAGAGAGAGAGAGAGAGGGGGGGAGAGATAGAGAGATAGAGAGATAGAGAGATAGAGAGATAGAGAGATAGAGAGATAGAGAGATAGAGAGATAGAGAGATAGAGAGATAGAGAGATAGAGAGATAGAGAGATAGAGAGATAGAGAGATAGAGAGATAGAGAGATAGAGAGAGAGAGAGAGAGAGAGAGAGAGAGAGAGAGAGAGAGAGAGAGAGAGAGAGAGAGAGAGAGAGAGAGAGAGAGAAGATAGAGAGATAGAGAGATAGAGAGAAGATAGAGAGATAGAGAGAGAGAGAGAGATGGGCGTATTTCTTTCGAATTTCTGTTTTTTCCGCATTTCTGCACTTTTTCCAAAAAAGAGAGCATAACTTCCTCATTTTTCAACCGATTTTCACCATTGAGCCCTTATTTTCTTCGTTCTTTGGCTTTAAGCTACATTTGCAATATTTTTTTTTGTTGACGTTATTTTGGTATTAATCATATGTTTAGCAAAACTTTTTTTACAAATCTTCAAAAAAAATCGCGAAAAATTATAAATATTTATAAATGGCGTCGAAACTATGACTCCTAGAATATTGCAATGTTGAAAAGATCGGTGTTTAATTTAATTTTGCTTCATTTGAAAAAAAAAAATTGAAATTGGATCACACGCGTTGGAGATATTCCATTTTAAGTAAATGTGTTTTTGTCCTTTTTTAAAAAAATCAACTCTTAGCCATATCTCGAAAACTCTTCTACTTTCATTTGTTTTGACGGCTTTTTTATATTCTGCATAAAATTTCACATTAGAAATGATGATCAGCTTACCGAGTTCATAAATGCTGTAAAATAGTATAATTAATTTAAAAAAATGGATCGGGAAATTAAGAAAATTTGATCTATATAATTTACCGCCTTTTCTTATCGATTCTCATCTTATTCGATGGGACACCATTTATACGTTAATAAAAAAAATCACTAAAACAATGTTTTGGTTTGCTCCTTAAACATTCCAGCAAACCCATCAACCCCCACCCCCCTAAACTTTCGCCTACGTGGTCTATCATGGTAATTTGCCAGAATTCCCAGCATACATAACCATTTGCTTATCTTATTTTGATTTAACTTTTCATTCCTGACCCGGACCGCTGTCATCTTCACTCATATAAAAGGATTGTATATTCGGTGTAAGCAATTCGACGAGAAAGAGAGGGTTGTGTAGGAGGATAAAGTGACGTGTCAACAAATCAACTACATCTCATTCGTGATGAAAGGCGAGAAGTCATGAATCAGACATGCGTCAGAACTCGGCCACTTTGTGGCTTTGGACGGGATAATACCACAATGGAAATTTGCTTGTAATGTCATGATGACGGATTTGTTCGTACCTGTTGAGAGATCCGAGCATAGCCAAGTGGAGTGTGTGAGAAGCAAGAAGAATGGGAATTAAATAGGCAATGAATGAAATGGGCATCAATCATCTCGTATATACCTTGTAGAATTTATTTCTGTAAGTATAGGCTTAGAGATGTTTTAAAATAGTTTAAGAACGCAATTAATAATTTAACTATAGTAATTCCATAAACAATAGATAAACATAAGAAGCAGTTAAAAAACTTAATACTGTAACGGTAGGCAAACACAAAAACATATTGCAATGATGCGGTTTCGGTGATCACATCAAAAACCAAGAAAATATTGACGGAACCAAAAAGGTAGTCCGTTTGCATCAAGGTTCAAAAGTCACCGGACAGCGTGTCTGGACTGGGTACTTAAAGAACCGAAAAGCATTCAAAAGAAATGGCTTCTGACCTAGATCATAATGGAATGGTGATATGGACCACTTCTTTTCGCAGGAAACCAGTTTGTTTATTGTCGAGTTGGGTGAGCAGTTTGACGAGGGTTTGCTTAATACGTATTTTTGTACACTGAGGCTCGAAGTTTAATGGATTTTGCTGTAATATGGTGTACGTTATTTTTTGCTATGAAAATTTGCTACTGTGGAGATAGCTTCCGGCCCTGGTCCCAGTTAGATGGATGAAATTCAAAATGAGGTTTGACCTTTTGGGGCAGATTATTGATATTGGTTGGAATTTACATTGTTGTATTCTCCGTAACGGTACTGGCCGAGTAGAGTTTTGTACAATAAGCATGCCCCTGTGAACCAGATTCCACTACTTTTGCTACCGTGTTGCATCACAAAGAACTGACTTCGTATGCAACGGAACGTACTTATCAATTGAATAAAAGAGGATGACCACATCCCTTATTTCAGATGATTCTCTTTTGCGGTTTTTGCTTTCCATAGCTTCAACTTCTATTCCAAGGTCTCAACTAGCAAGCGTAGTTATAAATTGTATCGTTGAATTCGACAAGAATATGAAGCATTTAGAATGTATCGAAAAAGTATCATTAAACATGTTGAAACTAATTAAAACTGCATTAAAACGAAATTTTATCTAGAGGCGGAACTAAGAATCTTCATCATTGCAGAGCTTAATTAAAAATCTTATTACAGGTATGTTCTTAGTTTCCAACTTTAATATATCATTGCTAGAATTTGAAAATGAGGCAGAAGTTTCGGAAGCAATCAAAGTTCCTCCATTTATCCTCTTCGAAAGAGTTGCTACTAGCTTTGAAACCATCGACACCAAGTAACAGTAGAGAAAATATTATTATTTTTCTCTGGTATCAATCTTAATAAAGCATAAATAAAGAAACGGCGCTCACGCAACAGAACTGATTTTCACGATATGATCAACATTGCAATTTTTCTTTTCACTTTACTGACAGGGCCGAATATTCCAACAACATCGAGTTCAATCACCACTGAATCACAGTTCATTGCAAAACATATAGCGTAGCCCGTAGTTTCAATATCAGCGTTCATAAGGGAAAGAGCAAGAGTAAGATATTGGCGCTTTCCAATTTCTAGGGGCATGAACTAAGATTTTTGTGCAAATGCAAACAGTAAAGAGGAGCAGGCAAAACAAACAATCTGATACAGCCAATACACAGCTTGAAAATGTAGTGTAAATTTTTGAACATATACAGAAAGAAATGTTGAATTTCAAGAGATGCGTGATATTTCCGCGCGTTCGGTTTAAAACGTAGTAGTAAACAGAAATAACTAAATTGTTTTCAATCTTGCATTCAATAAGTCTTAATCATGCTATCTATCTTGATTTTACATGAAACAGCGCACGCTAGTTGCACGCTTAATAGCGTCGATACCTAGATAAGGCCTTGGTTAGAATAGCTTTCATAATCCTTTAGATACAGTTCATCAGAGGTACACAGGCAATAGGCGCCCTGGAAGACACTGTTGAGATCCGATTCAAATGGTTATGTTTCTCAAAAAAAAAAAAAAAGAGTGAGAAGAGTTTGATTTGTCATGTGTTTTTCTTGTTGTGCGACCTCATCCCGAAGTTCTTTGATATGTAAGCTTTTGGTTGTTTCAGAATCATGAAGTTGTTCCAGTGCTAGAAAATGTTTCATCAATCTATTGGCCTTTTGTATCAACTATTATGTTGTTGTACCATGGTTTTGTTTGTAAACGTCGTTTCTTTATGCTTGGGTCCGTTCAGTTCTGTTTTGTTCGTTCTAACTATGTTCTTAAGTGACAAAATGATAATAGGAATGTTTTCACCAAATTTTGCAGATGCGTTCAGTTCATTCGGTATACTCTTTCAGATATGATGTTCATCTACTATATTTTATGTTACCGTCTTGAGTTTTCTTGAGGACATGGCTAAGCAGTCGGCGCGATATTGATTTGATGTTATAAATATAAGAAAAGACGAAAAATAAAAAATAAAATGATTTTGTCAACGAGTCACTCGTACGTTAAACATATATGGGCCGTCAGAATGGTTCATCCGTTCTATAGTGAAGAGCTTAACAAGGTCATAAAGCAATCTATTTCTCAAAGGCTTAATTTTTCTACGCATAATTCTATATCCACATCATAATTCACAATAAAGTTTTATTTGAAGAAATAAAACTACACTGTTACTGTATCAGCTATATGGACAGTAGACTTTTGTAAAATCTTCACTGTCACAACTACGAGTAATCATTGAAAGTACTTGCAATTTACCTAATTGACTTTTGACGAATGATAAGAACACTTTCCTACTTGAAATATGTCACGATCATTTGGCTCACTGACCAAAGCGCAAGGAACTTTGTTGACCATATTGTATTCAAAATTTGCAAATCTCGCCTTTGTCGGCAATAAAACTTGCAGATTTTTGCTTAATGTGGAATGAAATATAATTTTACATGCATAAACATTTACATCACAAAGAAAATTCTGATTTTTTTCTGTGTATTGAGCAAAGAGGAGAATAGTGGCGGTGGGCATGTATAGAAATGATTTTTTTCTTCTTCGAGCTCATTTTGTTGCTTAGAAGTTTCGTGACCGTAGATATGATATGATATAATGATGATATCTACTACTTGACTTGATCGGACTATAGTAACCACTAATTATCAGCATCATGTCATTGTTTGAAAGGTCGAAAACGAGCTGGGTGGATCGATAGCCAACATCACATCCACAAAAATATAAAGAATTTCCTTTCAAGAACAAGATTAAACAACCGTTCAAAAATTTGAGATGTCTAACGAGAGGTTAGCATTATACCTAAATGCTCCTTAAAAATTAGAAAATTTCCATAAAATACTTAAAATTGCTAAAATTAATAAATAGGGTCGGTATAAATGCCGAAAATGAACCACCACCATATTCATCCAATCCGCTCTAATCACACCAATCCAATCCAATTCACTCGAATGCGACTCAAACGAAGCATTTTAGAGAAACTTACGATCCTTAACTGAAGCATCAAGGGAAACCCTGGACTGCCAGATTATGAAGGCACAATGAAATACGATGCCGATTTTAGTACCGTTCGAAGAACCCGTCTGCGATCCGGATTCTGTTCTTACAGAGTAAGCAAGCAACCAAACAGGTCGTTGAAGACGAACCAAGTGACAAAAAATCGCGCATGGAGGTTGTATGACCATGTTCTGACAAGGTACCAAGGATGCCTGCACATAAACAATGAAACTTACGTAAAAATGAATTTCGGATAGCTTCCTAGTCCAAATTTTTACTTGGCTACGGCACGAGCAGATGTCGGGAAATTCATGATCTGGTAAGGTAATTGCACCTGTGAAACGAAAATCAAGGTTTTTCATCACAAATTAGACGACAGATTTGAAGTTGGACAAGGAACAAAGACTTCAGAAAACGCGCGCTATCTTTCATAAAAGCACACAAAGGACCTATGAAGTTTTGGCTTGATTTGGCAAGTTGCCATCAAGTACTTATCTTTATTTACTCTATGAATAATGGTGCCTGCAGAGAAGTTGTTTGCATATTAATAGGCGGCTAAGCTGATAATAAGTTTTGGTTGAGAACTCTGCTATAGTTGGCGCTAAAAATATTACTTTTTATAATTACAATATACTGATGCTGTGTCTTCAGCAATGCTGTAGAAGATTTTAATCAGACAATGGTAAGACGTGATAAGGAATTTTACACCACGTTTTTGCAAAAAATTTCTTGTACTTATTATAATGGACGACGAAACATGCGGCATTTATTTTCTGCCGCACCCTGTATGTGCTCGAAGACTTTCAACAGCCTCCGGGTATGGCTTTTTATACCTCAATGCAAAGAAACGCTATTGCCGAGTATTTCCGAACAAAGAAGGTGTCTAAGTTCCCCAAGAAGTATTTGGTTGGCAGGTCAAACAGGGTGCAACGAAAATAATGCGAAAATTTGTTCTATTTCTTTCAAATCCCATTTTCAACTAATTCAAGCAATAATATCAACATTTTCGAGTGCAGTTATCTTTATAAAGTCCTTTTAAACAAATTTATTCAATGTGTCCTCCATTTTTATTAATAACATCCTCGAGCCGACGCCGGAAGCCAGAGCATGCCTTTCGGACGTAGTCCTCCGACATTGACTGCCATGTGCGTGTTATGGTTGACTTCAGGGTTTTCACACTAGGGTGTGATGTTTTGCAGGCTCGTGCTTCAACATATGCCCAAATCGAATAATCCAACGGATTACGATCTGAACTGCTAGGGGGCCACAAATCCCTCAACCATTGTTGGGTTCGATTGGACGTGTGACACGGCGCTCCATCCTGCTGTAGGACAACGTTTTGGTCCTTGAAGAAGTTGGCCTTCACCCAGGGAAGCACTTGGTCCTTTAAAATACCGATATACACTTCGGTATTGATTTTAACTCCAGCATCAATGAAAACAGGCCGCATTTTCAAACCGTTGGACGCCATCAAGCCAAACATCATGACAACAGCCGGATGTTTGGTTTGAAATTTGAATTTCACTTTTTCCGGAACGTTCTCCATTTTCTGCGGTGAAATGAACCGGTCCGTGCGGCTGTTGGCCACAGCATCGATGCTGAAAAGCTTTTCGTCGGAAAACAGGATTATCATTTTTTCCTTCTTCAACAAGGAAAGCAATCTCTTGGAACGAGTCACTCGTAGTTCCTTGACCCGGTCCGTAATCAAGTGGCTTTCCACTCTGGCTCTGGAAGATGCATGCAGGTCTGCTTTGTCCGCATGGATTTCTCCGAAACATTGGCTTCCTTTGCAAGTTTTCTTATGGAACGCACTGGGTTGCTTAAGATCATCATGCAGGGACTTTTTTATTCGGTAAACTGTTGCCAAATGGCACCCTACCACCTTGGCAATCTCTTTCGGCTTCTTCTGGGCGAGCAACAAACTGGTGATCACTTCTTTCGCGAACATTTTGACGAATTTGTAATAAAACAAATAGAATGTTTGGATGCAGCACTTGAAAGTAAACATAAACAAATACACTTTCGACAGAAACTAGTCACTAGCTACACGAATTACCCCAATACTCATGTTTGAACATTTTCGCATTATTTTCTGCCGCACCCTGTATGTAGTTGTGGTAAAAAATCCAAAGGTTTCGGCTCTATCGACACTATCAACAGAGATGTATACGAGAAAAAATGTCTGCAAACGCAGTTGCCACCGTTCATAAGAAACCACAACTCTCCAGCTCTTCCTGATTTAGCCTCTTGTCACTATGAAAAACCCCTGGAATCGTAAAAGGCACGTCAAATACGTGCCAAAAATAGCTAATCCGCCTAACTGTCCAGAACTTCGCCCGGTAGAAAAATAGCAGAAAGCTCGAGAATTTTACAGAAAGAAGGATTGACATCTCTATCAACTGTATACGTATAATTCTATTATACTCTAATATACATTGGTTTGTTGAATTATGTCTAGATTTGTTTGTGCAGACATTATCTAAGTGTCCAAAATTTAACGTGGAAAAGCCTTACTCAAGCAAGTAAACTTTAATATAACAATCGGCTGAAAGGCACTCTCATCTAGGTCTCGCTCTTTTTTGCATCTAGTACTGGTCTAATTCGTGGCAAACAATATGAATGTGAAATTCCTTTTCGACGTAGTTACACGTGTCTCACATTCTTGTAATCTTCGAGCTTAATGACATGTTACCAAGCATTGAAAAAAATAATGAATTTTAACAGGCGCGTAAAATTTTCCCTCGTTTGATTCCAAGCCTAAGGAAGCGTAAATAACGAAATTGTTTGCAATTATTCATACGCCATACAACAATGTTTGCAATCTTCCATACAACAGACTAGATTCAGGCGTTATATGACTTAAAATTACTTAAAATATCCCATTAATTTCTGCCAAATCTAGCATCCTCTTTATGTGCATTAGATCACGCAGAAAATTAAATATTTCTTTCAAACTGTGCGAGGATTGGTTAACATTTAGCTAGCTCATTGAACTTTCACAAATAGCAATGTTATCTGAAATCAACATAATAATAACATTATGACCATGATAACCAGTATTAGAAGCAGGCCAGTTGGATTAAAATTTCAAATAATTATCGATCGCTAGTTGGTTACCAGCTGAACAGACTGATCTTATTTTCATGTTTTAATACAATCTTCTTTTTGTTACAGCTTGAACAACATACTTCCCGTTTCGATCAGGTACGATCAGGTAAGTTATAACTTCAAATTGCTGTTGAAAACATTTTATTATTATTTTCTTAATTATTCAATGGGTTGCTGCGTTGGCACTGGCCCAAGTGCTGTTGGGTAAGCTATAGACACAGTTGTATAAATTACCTCCCATAAATTTGGTTATCATCAAATGAGTAGTGAGTGACTAGAAAAAAAATCTGAATGGGACGTAAGGGGAGGAGGCTGTTGTACTTGATATTTTGTTGAACTAGATAAAAAGAAGTGGATTTTTGTTGAGGTTAGATAAAAAGAAGTGGAAATTTTCTTAAGTTGAGAAGCCCATTGTATTTTTTTGTACATTCACGGTGATCAATAAAACGATCTAATAATTTAAGATTAGAATCAGAATAAATCTCGCGGGCACGAATCGTATATTGTCGTAAATGTTATGAAAAGACAGGTTCAGGGAGTTTGCGTGTAGATTTCAATAAAAAAAAATTAGCATTAAACATTTTCCAGCTTCTCAGCACCGTCGTTAAGTTAACCTCGTGAATTTGCGCCTGCATGATACAGAGGAAACGAACATTTGGAAAACTGATGTAGTTCGATTACGCATTTAATTTTCTTTTACTGAAGACAGTCATTTTAAAGGGGTTTTCAAACAGCTGACAGAGGAAGCAAAATAATATGAGAATGTTTTATTTTGCAACATGAGATGATGTTAAAAACAGCATTCGTTATAAATTATGAAAAAATTCATAAAACTGATGCTGATATACATTTTCCGCTACTAAGAGCATGGCTCCACTCACTGTTGAACTAGTAGTTTGGCCAACTAATAAACATATAATTAGAGTTCTTGAGCCATTTGGGAAACCCAAAGTTAGTTGAATCGATTTTTCTCGTTTTGAATTATAGATACATATTTTTTTATTGTGATTGAATACTACACAATTGATAATCAGATTTGAACCATAATTCAACATGAAATAGATATAGGTTATCATTGGTTAACAATCTTGAAGATACACTACCAGTGTATATTATTTCATGGCAAGCAGAAAATTAACTCTTTCCATGATAATTCCCACATTGATTTCAAAGGCCCAGTGTATGAGTTTTCAAACAAATGAGCTCTGTTTTTGGACGAAAGATACGAATCGAACTTGGAATTTATGTAGTTAGCTAGAGTAGATTTGATACTCTGATAGATAAATTCAGTGCCTAGAGTGATCTGAAGGCTATTTCTTGTTATTTGAAGTTTATTGCTTATCACAGTTAGCTGATTGCAGGCTCTTGAACTACTCGTCTAGTTGCACTTCTATAGTTGTTAATTCCCAGAAAGTAATATTTTTGCATTATTATGATTATGTTAATTTATGCCCAGATACAAAATGAATAAGCATCCTTAATTTCATAGTTTTATAGATGCTCTCAAAAATCCAACAATCAGCATAATAACTGTCAATAATAGCATCGTGGACACCCATTGGTGCCTGATCAAATAAACATACACAGCCAAAAAAATCTAAGGAAGCTTGAACGCAATATCGTTACGCCTACCAAAATACGAATGTAATAACTAAACAAACGGAAATTATATAAACATGATAGGTAATAAAACATCCATGACCTATTTTCCGTCATGGATAGGCATTTTCAACATGATTGATGTACTTATACTTTGACGCGATATTCATTTGTTATTTTTTGCTGTGTCCCTCTCGAAGATCATGGTTGTCACCTTGTCGTAGGTGAGAGGGCTAATCTCATGCAAAAGGCCAGCATGGGAGACCAAGAACATGATCAGCAGTGATAGTATCACACTATGCTCTCTTTAAATTGTCACGTCGTAGTACGTTTATTTGAAGGCACTGAAATAGGTGTGATACTGGCGGGTTTAACCGCAATTCACTCTTAGACGAAGCTAGGAACAATCTACAAATACTTGATATCAAATAATTGAGGGAAACGACAAAAAGTGCCCTTTTCATTTGCTTGACAGTTTTTTTTTTCATTTTTGCTTATTCTCTAATTGTCATTCATTAAACTTCAAATATACCTATACAGTTGGTATCATTAATAATCTTATTGTTCGCTTCATTATTGAAAAGGGTGAGTGTTTTGATCATGATTGTGAGCAACTAATAATAAGTCCTGATGTTTCAGGTGCAGACAATTAAAATATATATTATAATTTAAATGTGGGGTCTATACTACAGCCGTGATCAAAGCACTAACTCTAACAACATATTATTAAGCTAGAAATCAGACCTTTCGAACTGAACAAAGGTCATCGAAAAGTGTTAATTAGGAGAGATGCTGACAAAGAATTAAAGGCTAAGGTTTTATGAAAAGAGTAGGACGCGGAGGGTCCGCTTAGGGAGTAGCCTTGAGGTCATAGAACAATTCTTCTCTATATCGGTTAGCTTTGCTTTAATAGTCTCTTGAATTAAAGGGATCCCTGTCGTGCTATAAACATGCATGCTAGATTGGGAGTTTGACCAGTAGTGAGATTATCAGGAGCTCTGATCATTTTTTTTTACTGCCACGTCGTGGAACGTTTGTATAAAGGCACTGACATAGGGTGTGATACTGGCGGGATATGCCGCAATTCACTCTTAGACTTCTTACCTTCAATCGGGGGGAGAAAACTTTAAGTACACTTTTCATTTTCGTGGCAATTTATGTTGTTGTTCATCCATTTGTTTTATGGAATGAATAATCAAAATATCTGGTTTACTAATTTTCTAATAACTGAATGTAATTGCACTATTTTCGAGGGAGGTGAATGTTATGATCAGGGTATCAGCCCGACGATGACAAGCATGTATATTTGAGATAGGATGCGGAGGGCCCGCTTAGGAACCACCATTAGAAGCTATAGAATAGGCCTATCCATGTGGCTTATATCTGTAGCAGTGTTAGATGAGTCATATACAATAGCATACGGTCGTTGTTTTCGTATCACCTCCTTGTTTATAAAGTTCAATGACGGCAAATCGGTTGTAATCGGTTGTAATGCGAGGCAACGAGAGTTTACCCTTCATATCACACTTTAAATTAATAGAAAGGATAAACAAATAAAAAATAAACCCGCTAGATAGCAGCTATACAAGTTCTTCTCAAAGTTTCAAATTAGCTCTTATATGAAATATATTTAAATTTAGGATAGCAACTAGATCACAAGCTGTAGGGTAGGCTGTAATTTAGGGTTTAGCCAAACAAGTATTATAATTTTTTTCTTCATGGTTAGTCATTTTCAGTCAAAGAAACAAAGAGTCGTTGTGAGAATATCACCTATAATCTCCACACACCAGATACTAAAATCGTCTTTTTCTTCACCTTTTCATGATAACCTTGGTCTGCATGCGGTTTTGCAATGATGGTTGCATGGACGCGAGCGGTTGTGGAATTCAAGCAGCTGTTCAGCCAGCGTCGCATGCGGCTTAGGTAGTAAGTATATGGCTGCACATCATACAGGTAAGCTCTCCAGAAACAATTATAGGGTTGCAAGGAGATGTCGAATACATGAGACTTGGTTATAAATAAATACAATTTAATCCAGGAATCAAATAGAAATACAGTATCTATCAAACACAATTACAGACTATAATCACGTGCACATTATTATGAATAGTCTTATTCATATAAGACACAGAAATACACAGTACACTGACGAAAACTCAACATGGACAAGAACATACACAATACATGAGAGCGAATCAATTTTATTAAAACTATTTGAATCATCACGATAAAAACAGTGACCAAATGGGCACCATAGCCTAGGAACGTCTGTGTGTTGATTTAAAATAGAGGCTCATAGAAGCGAATTTTACCAATAAAAGGGTCCAGTGCAGATTAAAAGTAAGGGCCTGCTACCACTGTGACACCTACAAAAAAAAAAAAAAAAACAACCCCCCACCCAAAACAAAAACACACAAAAAAAAACACAAAAACACAAAAAAAAAATTTTTAAATCATCATCTTTATAAAATTTACATATCTTTTGAAGGATACAAGTTCTCCCAAATGACATTTTCTCCATGCAACTATTTCAGTGGTACAAGTGGTGTCAGAATTACATTTGCATCTGAGCAATCGGAAGTTTTGAATTTTTGATTGTATTCATTTAAGGTTGTTCCATCCATTCCCCATTTCAAAACAAGTCTCAAATCTGTATGTGTCAAATTCAAAATATTGAACTTGATAAGATTAGCTAGCCTTTGCACAGTATGATTTAGAAGCGCTTGTAAGTCAATTTTGCAATGACCTTCTGAAACATCGAAGTATTGATCTGAAGGATAACAATTCTTTTGCGTCAACAAAAACGGCTAAAGCTTGCTCATCAGATAATTTTTGAGCAGTGACACCAGTTTTCAAAATGTTTGCAATTTCATTCTGACCATCAGCACCCAAAACCATTTCGGTTGCAAACTGCAATTCATCTATAGTAATTAAACGATCGAAGTTATAATACAATAGACATTGACGTTAACAAAGTAATATCAAATAGAACATACTAGAGCTACATGTACGACGCAATCCTTCAGTTTTGCGACGCTTACTTCGGTTGCAGCTATCGTCGAACTCCTTCGAAGGTCGACCTCCTTTGTTAACACTTGCTTCTGAAGCTGTTGACCTGGGTCCAGCAAGTATTAAAAAATCCTCAAGCCATTCTGCATTTGCTTTTAAAAAGCGGTCCTTGATCCGTTGTGAATTGTTCCATCTTCGTAAAAACTCTCGAAAGAAAACGGAAATGAGATTTTCGCATCTATCATCAATGCATTCTACATATTGTTCAATGTATCAAGATATCCACTGCATCGTTCACATTATTCGTCGATTCGATAAATTGTCAATCAATTCCTGCAAGCTCATTGTTCAATGCAGCGTAATCGGTCCGCCGAAAGTCCAGAGAGTAGGACTCAGATGGCGGCGAATGAATCAACGGGGCAGGTAGGTTGAAATACACGACGAGAGCAGGGTGGTCGGCGTCTAGATCGATTGGTGGTATCGTTGTCGGTCAAGCGCCACTGTAATCCAGCTTGGTTGTAGTCGCCGAATGGGAGCGCAGGAGAGTGAGAGCTCAGTTGCGACGATATTGAGCCTAACGAATCCACATGATCACGGATGATTGTGCAGTCGTTTTTTCGATCGGGAGGAAGGTAGACGTTCCTGAACAATCCAAATCTGCTCCAATCGTCTGGAAATAGGCGACTCGCTGAGGTTAGCCTAGTTGAAACAGCAATCAGGACCCCTCCGCCACGTGTTTTATGACTATTCAGCGGGGATCGATCAGTTCTGTAGACATTGTATAATGATCCGAAAAGTTGCGACGAATGGGTCCTATCGTCCAGCCATGTTTCCGTCAATACAATCATATCATATTCTTCCTCCGAGACGCGTCAGAAAGAACGCGTCGATTTTGGTCCTCAACCCACGAACGTTCTGAAAGTATATCCGCAATTCATTCGAGGGACGATCCAGAGAGCTGGAAATCAAAGCGGATTCAGGTACCGAAAGTTCCAATTCAAAATCATACTTGTCTGAGGTTGCAGGCCGGAAGCCCCCTCTACCGTCACCAGCCTCGGGTCGGGACGGCGGAGATGGCAGATGTCAGCAGAAAGCACGACTGGGCTGGGCGATTCAGGGGCTTCCTTGGTGCCTGTTTTGAGGTATCCCGACTCCGAGAGTTTATCGTCGATAGATGAATTGTTGTCGAAAGTGGAATCAGTTGGGTTGACGTAATTTATTAGTTTTTTGCCAAGTCAACGAACTGACGGAATTACAATGTTTGTTCCGCTTGACGCTTCGATGCCAAACAGCTCTTCAAACCACTCTCGTATAATACGAATAGTACGTCGACTGACATTCAGATCCATCGATTCCACAATTTCCCTTGATGGAAACTTCGGGTTTTGTTTAGGCATTCGGATAATTCTGGCGTCCTCACAATGGCTCGTCACACGAAGACGCCCCTGTCCGGTTAAATTGTGCACAATTCCTTATGTTTCGTATTTTTTCATATGTGTTGCACAGCTCTAATCGAAATCGAATACTTTGCAGTAGTTTTCCCAAAAGAAATACCTTCAGGGTTATTCTGCGTGGCGTGTGAGGTAAGGCGACTGGCTCTTACATACGAGGTGACAATTGTGAACTTCAAATGACATAAACAAATAAGAATGGTAAAATGCGCAAGCAGTCGGATGCTAGAACTTTCAAATGTAATGTATGATTTATTTTGTCCCAGCTTCAAAGTCAACCGCTCAATATATTTACTTCTAGTGCACACACCACGACATTTCCATCATATTCTTCATAATAACTAGAAGCGTTATGAAAAATACTAGAACTATTCTGAATAAACCAATGTGTTTATTTTAAAAGCGAAGAAAATATCATCCGAAAACTATTGTTGGTGTCTGTGTATGATTTATTTTGTCCAGTACTGTACGTGGACTACGTGTTAAAGCGGTTAACGACGTCAGTCGTCGTTCAACGGATTACCACGTGTGAGGGTAATCAAACAACGATTCAGTGTAGACTTTCATTCAAAGCTATTTAATAAACGTTACTGTTCCTGTACTGGTCTTATTCTCCATCATCTTTTAAGATCTGCTATTTCAAAATATTCAAACACTCAAGATTCTATTCATATTTTAACCCTTCAAGATCATCTTCATACAGTGCAGTTCTTCTAACAATCTTCTTTAGAATGACCAACCGGTTGAACGTTGATTGGTTCGGCCGGAACCCAGCGATCCGGTACCGGCAGTGGTTCTACTGGTTCCGGTACCCCGCAGTACATGATGTTGATCAACAGCGCGTCGTATTTAGTCAAAGTTGGACCCTGACCAAAAGTGCTATTCCACGGAATCAACGGTTCCATCGTCCTCAGCTTGTTCGGTTTGACGGAAAACGAATTATTCAAGTAGTGCATGATACTTCCAATGTCGTACGGCACGCTAAAGTTGGTCGATTCACTCTCTTCGACAAGCTGAAAGTTGAAGTACACCGATGGAGTTGGGATCATGTGATCGTAGATGACGTCGATGTAGTCATCGCGATCCAATCGGGTGTGTTCGTGGTGGAAGCCTAGCGCGTGCATCAACTCATGAATCGGTGTTGTCAAGGCATTTGCACAGCCCGGTTGCAGATGAACGCGAGTTTTGCCACGCCCTCGTCCAACGTCAGCCCAACAACCGTAATTCGCGTTGTCGATCGACACATATGCTTCCTCTGTCGTGCGTTGCTTGAACCGAACGCAGGTGTACTTTTGAAACTCGCGCATTGCTCCGTAGATCATGTTAAGTTCGGTGCTATCTGCAGGTTAGAAATAATTATCGTTTCCATAAAAGAAATGATTAAAGCAACCTACTAAATTTTCCTTCGATGTCGTAGATTACGGTTGCATTCGGCCAACGAAAATAGGAGCTAGAGTTACCAATCAGACCGTTGCGAAGTTTTGGAAGAGGTAGTGACATGTCGCCTCCAACCAGGTTTCCAAGCTGCCATGGTTGAACTACCGCCGATGGATCCAAATTCCTTATCAGTCTATCTATATGTATCATAATATACAATGAGCCATCGACACAAAACGGATAAGATCGTCAATTACCAACGGCCGGATCAATACTCCGGTAGAGCGCGGTTCCGTAGCTGGACAAATCAGCTACGCTAAACTTCGCTGCTACGTGGTGAAGTACGACAGCTATAGCAAAAAACACGTACATTTTCGAACGGCTTGACAAACAACTGAATTTTGTATCATTTCGTGGAAGGTATCTTCAAGCTTCAGTTACGATCAATGAAGGCATTGTTTTGCGAGAGATGGCGTCATTCAGACGCAATAGAGAAAATTTATTGCAATTATATCGAGCTCACTGAGATGATCTCGTTGGCCGATCACAGTTACCGTTGGACTTTTGGCTGCTAGGGTTACCAGTCGATAAGGGTCTCTGCTGTACATAGAGGGTCCATAGTGCATTATGCTGTCGAAGTCGTAGGGTAACGGAAATGCAGAATTGGTCCATGGAGCGATGATTTCAAAGTTGAATAGGATTTCTGGGCTCTGAATGATATTATCGTACATCACCTGAACGTACCGATCTCGGTCGGGACGGGTGTGCTGGTGTAGAAAGCCCAATGCATGCATCAACTCGTGAACCGCCGTTCCGATTGAGGTAAAACATCCTGGACCAAGGTTGAGTTGCTTTGAAGAAGGAAAAGTTGTTGGTTGTTTGCCGGTAGCATAAATATAGAATGCCATGAGCTTACTGTTCTTTCCAACGACCGACCAGAGTCAGCCCAGCAACCGGTGTTGTCTGCAGTTATTCGAACGTAGCCTACTAGTTGGTTCGTTTGTTTTGCAAACCGAACGCACGAGACTGAAGATATGCGATCCATGGCTTCTTTGATCATTTGAAGCTCCTTGAGGGCTGGAAGAATTTCAAGCAATTAATTAAAACTCGATTGAAAATGCCTATTAAACTTACTGAATTGACCGTCGATTTGATAGATAACCGTTGCGTTGGGCCATTTGTAGTCCTGAGATAAATAATCACGAATAATGTTTCCAAACTTTTGAGATTTCGACGCAGAATCTGAATTAATGATAACTTTCCTTTCGTTTAGTTTCCAGGTACTTTAAATCCTCGAATATATTCTATGCTTACTTTCCACATAACGCGCGTTGCAAATCATCAAAACGAGAGCCAACCTCCAGTGCTTTTCAACTGCAGAGAAGAAAACACCCATGTCAAAGTCAACAGAACAATCTAACCAATTCGACGAAGCATAGAAAAACCTCTCCCAATTCGATAAAGGCTACTGTCTACTGCAACGGTTACTTCAAGCAACTAAGCTTGAAGTTTTCCTTTACAGACCAGAAAAGTTTCCCAATTTGAGATATCAAAAAAAGACCGAAAAAACATTTCATCAACAGACAGACTATTTGCTTTCCAGCCGCAAACGTAAATGTTAATCATTCCGGCTAAACAAACTTCAAACAGAGTCCAACTTTGCAGCATTGTACAATCCTCATCAGCATCTGGAGGAAGGTACGTCGGTTACAGATACATAAACGAAAACCTCCACTTTGGTGAGGTTTGGCCGGTTCGGATTTTAGTCGGTTGAACAAATGTGCATGCTTTGTATGTGTGTTTTGAATTTGTAAAAGCTCTTAACAACTGTCAGCATCAGATGATATGAGTTGTATTTTTTGAATGAGTTTTATGTTGGTAGGAGTCATTCTGCCATAACGGTGATGAAAATGAGCTTTAGTGCGTTTTAGTGTTCCATCCGCGCATTTATTCTTGAGTTAATTTTCCTTTCGCCCAGACAATAAAGAAGACATATATGCAAATATACATACATATTTATTAGAGTGGTTCAATGTATCGATACAGCCCCATCACACTCAATCGATTTGATTTCCGGGCCAGACTATTCTCCCAAAGTTTGAGCTCAATTGGCTTCGAACTATAATTGCACTGGTCCTCTAAAGATTCTATGGGAATTACCATGGGAAATTCCCATAATCCTTCTTGCTCTTCGGTATAATGATAACCATGCTTGATATTTGTACTTACGAGAAAATTTATCCAGCTTCAGCTTTGCGCAAAACCACTTTTCGATTCAACATCAGCATAATTACATAGATATTAATTATTTAGCGGGATGGTGCTCTTGTACAATGCTCCGTTAACTGCTAAACGCGCAACGTTGGAACGTCTAGTGTGGAGATTGGAGCCAAAAAACAAGGCTACTATGTCATACAGCATGCAAACAGTGGTGCCTACAAAGCTGAGGTTCATTTATATCAGAAAGTTGTTGGCTTAGAAAAAAAACAAATAATTTAATTAAAAAGTGGTCATGCGCAAAGGTAAAGCTCACACTAAGAAATCAAGGACCGAAAACAGATATTTCATGTAAAATAATGTTTCCCGAAACAGAAACAGACACAACTCGAAGGAAGCTGTGTTTGATTGAATTGATTGTTGTTGAAAAACAAAACAATCGAGAACCCCATCAAACAACCTTGCTACGCACCTAGTAACGATGTCCTGAAAACTAGCAACGAGAGTTGTTACCAATTTTTATTCATTCCTAATTCAACCACCAATCGATGAAGACGTGTTGTCAACAAAATTTCTAAATATACGTTATTGTTCCTGTTCAACTTGGCCTTGTTCTTCGTCTCCGAAACTCTGCGTTAGGAAGGAAGCTGCTGTGCATGGAATCCAGCAATTCGCCGGAAAAGTCGGTGGAGTCGGTGAACGTGTGGGACGCAATTACAAAGGAAGTACCCAGTGGACCACATGGCGAGTTGTGAGGTACTTAAAAGGCACTACGGAGTTGGGTTTGCTCTACAAGCGAGATGAATCTTCAGCACCGTTAACTGGATTTGTGGATGCAGATTGGGCATCAGATCAAGACTGAAAATCTGTAACTGGCTTTATCTTCAAGATATTTGGATCAACTGTTTCTTGGGCAAGCAGGAAGTAAGAAACTGTATCAACATCCTCGAGTGAAGCTGAATATGTGGCCCTTAGTTCTGCGGTTAGTGAAGCCATTTGGTTGAGTGGACTGTTGGAAGATCTAAAATGCAAATCCAAGACGGAAGCAGTCCCTATTTTTGAAGATAATCGTGGCTGTATCGGACTGGCAAAGAACATGGAACAGAAAAGAGTAAAGCATATTGATATCAAGCATCATATCTTGAGGGATCATATTGCTGCGGGAACCGTAAGAATCGAACCCATCGGAACTGCAGATCAAGAAGCTGATATCTTGACAAAATCCTTGGATACTGTAAGGTTTCAAGATTTGCAATCAAGACTTGGAGTCACTGATTGAGAAGGGGTGTTGAAAAACGAAGCAATCGAGAACCCCATCAAACAACCTTGCCACGCTCCTAGTAACGATGTCCTGAAAACTACACACTACCAAAATGTCATGTAAATTTCTGTCCCCCCCACCACACCACAAAAAAAAAAAAACAAAAAAAAAAAAAAATTCAAACAAACATAAATATCTATTAATTAATATTATTTTTCACACATCCACTCCCCCCCCCCATCCCACACAAATAATATTTTATAATTAATAATTATTTATTTTTTATCTTTTACAATAATTTTTTTTTTTTTTTTTTTTTTTTTTTCTTCCCCCCCCCCCCCCAATCAACCTTTTTACCTATATATAAATAAATATTTTTTTTCTTTTTCACTTTTTTTTTTTTTCTTCCCCCACCCCTCTTTTTTTCTTTAATTTTCTCTCTTTTTTTGCTTTCTTATTCCTCAGGCACCGAAATTTACTTGACTTTATGGAAGTGTGTTGGATAAATTTCATGTATGCACAAACATAGGGGCCTATTATAGAAGTCGAGTCGACCGTCACTTTGCTCGACAAGTGTGTTTTGGTATTACAGATGTCGAGATTGACGAGATTTTATCGAGTTGGTCGACTCAATCGACCCCACGGAAACTAGTGACTGATATGTCACATTTTGTCGAGTAAAAGTTTGTTTTGATACGCATTTTCATGGGTTAGCGGTAATAGGCTAAGCAAGGTAAGAAATACACTAAACTATTATTATTTTGCAGGTGAATAAACTGAAAAACAATGTACTTCTAGCAAAAAAATGTCTGATACTATTAAAAACAAAACAAATTACAGTCAGTTTGAATGGCTCATCGAACTGGTTAAAATTTATGTGGACATCGCCAGAGGCTTTTGTGGGGTGGAGCCAGCAAAAATAATGTTAAGTAGAAATGGTAGGAAATTGACCAGGAGCTCTATTCATTAGGACCACTAATGCGTTGGTTCGGAGTAACAAAAAGTAAATTTAATTTTCTTGTTTGAATACTATTTCTATTGTGTTACTAACATGCAGCCCAGTCGGTCGCCGCACGGAGACTTAGAACAACTGTAAAAGTTAGACTCCCTCGAAACAAGAACTTCTCCGAATATCAGGCTATAACTTCTCAGAAGGATAGGGAGCACTTCATAGTAGTTCAAAAGAAAATCAGTACCAAACATTCCCAGAAGTTTAGGAGAGAGCTTCCCCGAAAATCAGGAGAGAACTTCTCAGAGCATCAGGAAGCAATTTAGGAACGAGGAATTCCTAGAACTGTGGATCTTTCCAGAGGTTCTGAAGTTCTTTCCAGAAATTCAAATTGGAACTTCCCAGAAGTTCAGGAATAAACGTCCCTGATGTTCAGGACGAAACTAACCAGGAAGAGCAATACCTATAATTTCAAAAAAAAAAAAATCAGGAACAAACTGCCAAACAGCTCAGGACCATACGTCCTAGTATTTCTTGAGAGAACTTCTCTGAAGTTCAGGAAAGGACTTCCCAGAAGTTCCAGAAGAAACTTCCAAAAAGTTTAGTTGGAACTTCCCAGAAGTACTAGAGAGCTTTCCCGAAGTTCATAAGAGAACATTTAAGAATTTCAGAATGAGGCTTTCTCGAAATTCAGGAACAAACCTCTCAATAGGACAAAAATAAACTTTCCAGAGTTATAAGGGTTACTTCCTAGTAGTTTAAGCAAGAATTTCTCAGAAATTCAGGAACAAACCTGAAGTTCAGGAGAAAACTTCCCAAAAGCTCTGAAATTCAGGATGAAACCTCCAACAAATTAAAGGGAATTTTTCCAGAAATTCTGGAGAGAACATTCCCAATGTTTTGGTAAAATTTTGCTCGGAGTTCAGAAGTTTAGGAAGAATAGGCGCCAGAAAAAACTTCCCGAATTCCAGGAAGAAACATACCAAAGAGGGTATGTTTCTATCTACCTATAAGTTGAAGAAGGAATTCTTCACAACTTTCACGAAAGAACTTCTCTGAAGGTCAGGAGAGGACTCCGCTGAAGTTCCAAAGTAAACGTCCCAAAAATTAAGTTGGAACAACCCAGCTTTCCTAAGAGCTTTCTCGAGGTTCAGGAGTTCCCAGAAGTTCAAGTAGATACTTCTCGGAAGAACAGGAAGAATTATAAGGGGTACTGCCTAATAGTTCAAGCAAGAATTTCCAACAAATTCAAGAACAAACTTTCCTTAAGTTCAGGAGAAAACCTCTCTGATGTTCAGAAGAGAATTTCTCAGAAGTTCAAGAAGAAACTTTCAAGAAATGTAAAAAGATTTTTAAAGAAATTTTGGAGAAAATTTTCCTTATGTTCCAGTTCCTCCAGAAGTTTGGAGAAATTTTCCTCGTAGAATCAGAAGTCAAGAAGGTTACAGAGTTCAGGTCAAAACTAATAAAATGTTTCTGGAAGGTTATATTTGATTGTTAATTTCCAAGAAAATCACTAGTAACTGCCAAGAAGTTCATAAGGAAACTTGCCAAAAGTCCAGGAAAAAACTCACCAGAGTTTTAGCAAAGAGATTTGCAGAAGATCAGGAGAAAGTTTCCTTGATATTCAAGAGATAATCACTGACGAACCGAAAAAGCAGTCTATTCAAAAATCAATCTTAGGGGCATCATTGCTCATGACACCATATCAAAATATGGTAAACACCATCTTCCCAACAGCTCGCATCGTACTATGAGCTAGGGCACAAACTCATGTAAGAATTACAATTCCTTGGTTTCCACCTCACCTCGTTTGAGATATTTGATTGGTAAGAAAACTTCCCTGAAGTTTAGCAGAGAAGTTTAAAAAAAATTCAAGATGTTTATCAAGATATCAAAGCAGTTTTCAAGAATTCCTCCAAAGTTCATAGAATCCCTGGGGGTAAGTCAGTCGGTCACCATGTGTTAACATCCTCAAAAACTCTATCCGCCTCACTTCAAACACACTCGCCACCATTTAAAATACAAATTCATTTTTGGAACCACTTACAAGAGCGATTATTTGTTTTCTCACTGTTTTGTTTCCTTCTCTCTTGCACTGATATGATTTATATGATGTATAAGTGCGCCTGTATTAACAGACAAAAAGGTTCATAATTGCCAATATGTATAGATTTTCGATTGTATTATTGACACTGACTAACCTCCTGGAGAATCCAAAAAAAATTAAAAAAAATAAACCTTCAGGTATATATTAGATGATGATAACTAGATTACTCCACTTCACAATTATCTTTGAAATAGATATCGATATTTGTCCACATATTATTTAATAACTTCCTCGAAAATACTTCAAATCGCAACTTAGCAACAGCGGTTTTCTGACTAACCAAAAAAAAAATCGTGATTCACAAAACAAGAGTAGGAAATGTAAATACTTAATCTTCGACTGTAAAAAATGACAGCTAAATTGGTGAAAATCCTGATTTATTGCATGGTGTAATCATTCAATGACCTTGGGTTGCCGAATCGATTAAACTTAGTCGCCTTCTGTAATGCGCTATTTTGCTCGACTCGACTTCTTATAATTGACCCCATAAAAAAAAAATCCATATGTTCTCATTCCGAAGTGGGAGGAGGATTAGAACCAAAAGTATGTCTGGTTTTCCGGTAGTAATTCATCCAGAAATTTCAAAAGAGCCATGATGTTTGAATTTGCAATAAATTGAGCTCAAATTTTGTGAGACGAGTCAGGACCAGATTTGGAATCGAGTGAGTGGGGTGGAGCTGAATAGAATATTGATATACACATTTCACAGAAAAAAGATATATGTTCTCTCAGAAATCCGTAATAATTGGTAGTTTTGTTCCTTATCAGAAAATATTAGACCCGTATTTTTTTTTAATTTAGTCATTAGGATATAACCCATATCGGCGTTAGTTTGGTCCAAAAAAGCGACTTTTTGAAAGAATACATATTTTCAAAAAATCATAGATTTTGTACCACCAACACAGAACAAAATAATGCATTTTAACAGGCGCGTAAAATTTCCCCTCGTTTGTTTCCAAGCCAAAGGAGGCGTAAGCAACGAATTTGTTTGCAATCTTTCATACAACAGACTAGATTCAGGCGTTATCTGGCTTAAATTTACATGAAATTTCGGGTCCTCCCTTAGCTCAGTCGGTAAAGGCGCAGCTACAAAGCAACACCATGCTGGAGGTGGCTGGGTTCGATTCCCGGTCTGGTCTAGGAATTTTTCGTTAAGGAAAATTTCTCGACTCCCTGGGCATAGCGCATGATTGTACTTGACACACTATCATACTAATGCAAAAATGGTACCTGTCATTGAAAGCTCTTATTTAATAACTGTAGAAGTGCATTTAGAACACTAAGTTGAGAGCAAGCAATAAGCTAATTGTGAAAGCAATAAGCTTGAAATGCTAAAGAAGAAGATCCCATTATTTTCTGCCAAATCTAGCATTCCCTTTATGTGCATTAGATAACGCAGAAAAATAAATGCTTCTTTCTATCTGTGAATTTATCAGTCGAAAACCCAAATGAAAGGTAATTTAATATGCTTTTATACTTTTAAAGATATGAAAATGCACCGTTTTTCATGGTTTTCAAGGTCTTGGGACAAAAGAGCCCCCTCGTTTTTTAGATTTTTCCATGAAAGCTGTCAGCTTTTTAAATTACATATCAAGAAGTTTGCGATGCATGTTGTTGAAGTCATTGTTTCCAAAAATGCTATGTTTTTAGTTTTTGCTGACTATCCTACCACGCGTTTCCATTATTCAAAGTAACTTGCCAATAATGCGTCCCAATCAATCTAAAGTGATTTTTATAAGATCATCAAGCTTAAAAAAATCACGTGGTTTACGGACGATCCGCAATGTGTAAGCTCAATTTATTTATTTTTTAATTCAATTACTCTGCGCCTTCTGTGACTGCAGAATTATACCTAACCTGGGGTTGCAGAATTCTATCTAACTATTCAACGCGTTGACGTATGGCCTTAAATGGTTCCTGTACAATTGGTTTTGCATAATTTTCCCTAACTAGGTATGGATTTTTTTTATGAAAAAAGCTACTTTAAAGTTGAACTTAAAACTCGGAGGCACCTTGAAAACACGTGGCACTCCTTTATGAAGCGTTTGAATTAAACCGTGCTGAATTTGAGTATAAAATATGAGAGTTACTCAATTTTGAAGTGCTGCTTAATTCTGTAGAATGATCTCAAACTTTCCAAAGTAGCACCACTGTCTGAAAGTGGGTGATGGCACCTGGCTACCGCAATTTCATCCATCGGGATGGAGGCGCACCTAGCTTATGAAATTAATATAATGTGACCGTGTAATATTCTTGCCCACCCCCCTTCCCCCCCCCAATAATCCATCTGGATTTTCACATGCACGTCAAGAAAAAAGTACCCAAAATTAAGTTTTTTTCACCCATCTCGCATGTTTTGTGCATTAAGTTAAAATTGGGTTGACGGTGGAAACTCTATTTTGAGTGATAACATTTCAAATTCCAATGGGTGAAATTAACCTAATGTTGGTTATTAACATTTCAAGTACCAATGGGTAAAATGTACCTAATGAATTATCGTATAAATTGGAATAAATAGACACATACTGCCCTGGGATGCATAGTTGACG
The DNA here is from genome assembly GCA_024533555.2 of Aedes koreicus. Classification (NCBI taxonomy): domain Eukaryota; kingdom Metazoa; phylum Arthropoda; class Insecta; order Diptera; family Culicidae; genus Aedes; species Aedes koreicus. The sequence goes on along the minus strand of JAHHFK020000138.1, from coordinate 197,078 downwards.
TAACCACCATCGGCATGATTGTTGAGAAAACGCGTTTTTCCGGGTTTAAGCTGAATAGCAATGTATACCAATAATTATGGACAAATGTTCTGTCCATTTGATGAAGTTTTACTAATAACTTATGCGAATAAACAGGCATATTACTGAACGTTTTTTCTCATAGTTTGGCGTAAAAACCAGGCTGCTATGTTCTGAATAATATTTCGTTCATTAGGCTCAACAACGAGCCTAATGGATTATCAACAACGAACAAAGTTCAATGCGAGTTGTGTTTGGGTGGGAAGGATCACGTATCCCGAGCGATTGCTGGGCGAGATGAATATGATAGCGATCGGTAAAATGCGAAAATCAACAAGTCGGTTTTCTCTGTTGATTTTCAAAAGGTAATTTTTTATGCATATCAGTCATTGTGAATTACTTATATCTCATTTTATGACTGCAGGTGGTCCAGCTTCCAAGAATGGTTATTTTTTGCAAAAGAATCGTCGCATTCAACGAAACATTTGCTTCCCTTGGAGGCTCTTTAAATGGACCCGTTTATGACTTTTTGTGGAACGATGTGATTGCAGGACTGAAAGCTTATCACATTGCCAGCGTTTTTTTAATAAATTTTTTTCTTCTCTTGGCTCAAACGCCGTCGTTACTGGTTGGACAATTGTTCAGGACAAAACAAAAATTGGGATTTGATGGTGCTGTTGGCTTTACTCATCAAATCGCCTATGATTGAAACTGCTCAAATTCATTTGAAGTACCTTGAGCCTGGGCATACTTACACCGTGTCCAATATATTCTCATACAAAATAAAACTCCATTTATTTCAAATCGATAATCCAGATTTTATTGATAACTTTACCCATTATATTGCAATATAATACTGATCAACTACAGCATATCTTTTGGAATAACACCACCTTCTTGACCAGCTCCAGACGTTTTTCGAAACCGTCACAGGCTTAGACTTCCATCGGCATTTCGCCCCAAATTCGTTTGATTACGGGTTTGAATTGGTTCATATTAGACGCCCTGTCCCTAGACGTCCAAGGGATTCAGATCTTGTGAACAGGGAGGTCATTCATTCTTGTCCAAAAAGTCGGTCAGATTTTCTTGGCACCAGCCCTGAACGAGATTTGCAGTATGCGATGGCGCTCCGTCCTGCTGAAACACATAGTGATCATCTCCAAACACCTCTTGTACATATGGCTTGAAAACGTTCTCCAAAACATCCGTTTTATAATATGCGGCATTCACTATAACGCCTTTTTCGATGAAAAAAAACCAGTGGTAATTTGCCTCGCTTGCAAATTCCTCCCCAAACCATCACTGACGCAGCACTTTGGAACCGTGGAATATTCCTATCACTCTCTGGAACAGTTCTCGAAGAGAGAGCCCACAATCTGTCGTTCTGGATATTGTGGGATTGTTGCAAGGCGAACAACTTTTCGTCGGAAAAGATAAATTCTTCCCCACCGTGCCGCGACCAAAGCAGACTTGCTCTTTCGAGTCGTTTCTGCTTGGAAGGTTCCGCAACTCCTTACGAACCTTATGTGTCTTGAAAGCTTGGAATCCGAGGTCATTTTGCAGTATATTGTGCATTGACGATCTCGAAACATTCAGATCTGCCGCCATTTTACGTACAGTGTACGAGTGCTGTGATTTTCGTCTAATCCGTTCCCTGACCACTTTAATAACTCGTGCAGTCCGCACCGTACGAGTACGACCGGATCTTTTCCGGTCATCCAACGAGCAGGTGTCACGGTACCTTCGGATGGTTTGGTACACAAAATCCCGCTTTACTCCGAAGTTTTTCAAATTTCTGAAAATAGCGCCCGGGCGGTCACCTTTCAAAAACTTTTTTATCACCACAGCACGAAACTCCTTCATCGCTGGTAAAAGATAAACACCGAATGAAAACAATCGCACATAACCTAAAAGCGTTTGTATAAACATAGTGCAAAACTACACCAACACATACGTGAAGCATGTTGAGTAGTTGCACGACACCAATGCAAGGAAAAAGTGTATGAGAATATATTGGACACGGTGTATATGTCAGTGGATTCATTTCATACATTGGTTGAGCGCACGGTGAGAAACGTTCCTCGAAAAGAAGTTCACAATTTTCCAGATTTTGTCAACTGTGTGAGAAACTCAGAGGATGGTATTAAGCCACTGGTTTTCGAAATGGAGATTTCTTTGAATGTTCTTTCGAATTCATGCAATCTGTTCTAACCAAGCTTAAGGACAAACCGAAGATGGCAAACATCAAACGTCTTCTCCATCTTCTCCAGAGGAACATATGATATTCAGTACTCGTACAACTATAACGAAGATATGCAGACATTGCGACTACTGACGAAGAAACAGATGAAAGATGTTGAAAAACTGGCTTTCAATTTGACCGAGGAAAATAAGAAAATCTAGGAAGTCTTCTATTATCAAAAAGCTTTTTTCTTTGATGCCGGAGGAGAAACGCGAATACTGGATTAATTTGCCTGAAAACTATAAGGGAACGTCCATTAATTATGTCACGCAAAAAAGACTTTTTATCCCCCCCCCCCCCCCCCCTTGTCACGTTTTTTGTATGGACCTTCAATATTTTTTGTATGGATTGTCACGCCCCCCCCCCCTCTCCCCTTACTGCGTGACATAATTAATTGATCTTCCCTAATGAAGCATGTGGATTTTTTTTAATGAAAAAAGCTACTTTAAAGTTGAACTTAAAACTCGGAGGCACCTTGAAAACACGTGGCACTCCTTTATGAAGCGTTTGAATTAAACCGTGCTGAATTTTAGTTTAAAATATAAAAGTTATTGTATTTTGAAGTGCTGCTTAATTTTGTAGAATGATTTCACACTTTCCAAAGTGGCACCACTGTCTGAAAGTGGGTGATGGCACTTGGCTACCGCAATTTCACCCATCGGGATGGAGGCGCACGTAGCTTATGAAAATAATATAATTTGACCGTGTAATATTCTTGGGATTTTCACATGCACGTCAAGAAAAAAGTACCCAAAATTAAGTTTTTTTACCCATCTCGCAGGAGGAGAAACGCGAATACTGGATTAATTTGCCTGAAAACTATAAGGGAACGTCCATTAATTATGTCACGCAAAAAAGACTTTTTATTCCCCCCCCCCCCCCCCTTGTCACGTTTTTTGTATGGACCTTCAATATTTTTTGTATGGATTGTCACGCCCCCCCCCCCTCTCCCCTTACTGCGTGACATAATTAATTGATCTTCCCTAATGAAGCATGTGAAGAGTAATAGAGTATTAGTGGTTAATACTGTTAAGTAACTCGATACAAACATAAACTGAAATATTTAGTTTGTTGAATACTTAAGTCGTTTTTGTTGGTTTATTAAATGCTTTGAAGAAAAAGGAATCAGCTCGTAGTTAATTTTATGGCTGCATAGATGGACATAAAATTAGAATAAGTAAGGCATTTTGGAACCTGCAGCTAATCCATTGAATTAAGATCGGAAGGGGATTGAAAATATACCTTTTTTGTAAGACATAGTGTGGTCGAAAACCATTTGCCGAAAGGGCTTGGCCGATGCTACCAGAATACCCTCTCGTGCCTGAAAAAAAGTTGATCGTCAGCACTTCCACATTTGTTCACTGAGAGCTTTCTATGCCAAGGTTGCTATTTATGCATTCGTATCATTGTGTGGTCGGTACAACGATACCCTATGCCCAGGGAAGTCGAGAAAATTTCCTACCTGTAAATTTCCTGGACCGTACCGAGAATCGAACCCAGGCACCTTCAGAATGGTCTTGCTTTGTTATCCTACGCGCATACACGCAGAGCTTTTGAAGGCCCTAAGGAAGGCCGAGGCGGTGTTATGGCGGCTTTTTTATTACTCGGAAAGCTGTGAGCTTTCGGAACGTGTACAATAAATGATGACGTTTCAACACCCACTTGCTAGTTCCTTATGCAATTTTACTATCTGTGGTTTTGGTTATAGGGGAATGTGCTCTAATGTGTGTCTATGGATCTTGGATTCGGCGCATGTCTAAAACTCGAGGCAAATATGTTTTCACCTTTTTTATCCTTAAAATCATAAATATACAGTAATATTGCCTCGTTGACCTATCAACATAGGAAAAATTTAAGGACAGGCAAATTTTAGCGATAGGCCGAATTCGGAGTTCCATAGACCTACATTAGAGCACTTTCCCCGATATCAGAATTCCAGGCTCATCGCTTTTCACTTTCTCGTCACGGAAAAAAGTCCATCAATTCTATCCCATTTTCAACTCCAGATGTCTATGAAGGCAGTATTAGGGATACAGAATCCCCACTGATCGTAAGGAACTGGTCAGGTGTTTTCCAGAGATCGATAGATGGCAAGTATGTATGTAATCTCTAATCTGCTTTCCCTGGTGCATTCAACTTCGCTTACAGCCACCCATGATGTGTACGGTCAGCTATGCATAGCTATGGGTCAACATATATGTGGAGAGTCGTCGTTCATGCGACCAAATGGCGCATCCGCCAAACCGTTCTTTTCAATTTATTTCACATTTTATCGAAGAAACTTTTTTTTTGTACTTGGAGGCAATGTATTGTAGGGTGAAGAATGCAAAAAAAAGTGAATTTTGGTTGTCTTGGCGCTTACGTCAACTATGCATCCTAGGGCAGCATAATTATTATTATTTTGGTAAAAAATATTAAAATACAAGAAAAAAACGGTTGCATTGATCTAGCATATCTCAGTACAAAAAAAAAAACAATAAAATAGCTCCTCATTCTTTCAGAATTACGTTGGCCATTTCGTCGATTACATCCGGCAACTTCAATACTTCTTTTGGGGGAACATCATTTCAATCATCCCAACTCTCGTCGTCGTCGGCCCGTTTGGCTGTCGTTGCTTCGTCCTCCACATCACTATAGAAGAAATATGACTAGAAATACAAAGCATATTATTCATCGTTTCCTTGAGACGGGAAAACTCAATATTTACCTCTGGGGGTGCCTAGATGAATACCTGTAGAGAACCCCGAAGAGCAAAATTGCGTCCACAATCGATCAGACGAACAAAAAAAAAAGACAATCGTCAACGGCGCCGACGGGTGCTTATGATTTTCAACCAAAATTAAGTTAAAAATACTCAACCGTTGATTGCGCGAAGAGAACGGGATGGTTGAGTAGCTGCAACATAAAATTGAGTTGATTTGGTCTTGAAATTAAAATATAAACGAGTTAAGTTTAAAAATACCAGTTTTTAATTATTAATGGTCTTCATTAATTTTTGCAAACATTGTTGATGAGGCAGATCTGTAAGTTTTTTGACATATTACACAAAAAAAATCAGATAAAAGAACTGGCTAAATTTTACTAAATTACGATGTTGTAGTTCGGGACGAAGGCAAACCAGTCAATTAAAATATTTTCAAGTGGTATAAAACATCGAACACAAAAAAAACCTAAATTTGAGTACTTCTATCATTACTCACTAGATGGGTGAATTCAACCTACATCAATTTTTGAATTAACCCAACTGGTAACCTCACTTGACAGAACTCAACGTTGAGTTATTTTTTACTTAATTTTGGTTACTTTATTCTTAGCGTGTAGCATTCATCGCTGTTTACCCTCCCTGGAAGTTAATTCTTATAATAAGAAGTCTTTAAAACCAGCACCTTATTTGCAACGCCACCCATGTCTATAAATGAAGAATCAATTTTCCCTTTGAATTATTCCAAAGCTCGAAAAAACTTTTCCCGCATGCCGTTTATGCTCGTTCAATTTCATAACCTAAGCACCGTAGTAGGACGTCTTAATTTATTCTAATGGTTCGAAATAATTTTCCATCAGTATACTTTTCGAAAAGTTTTCCCTTCAAACTAATCTCCCCGCTCTCGCATCGATGGACGACTGACAGTTCAAGAGCTTTCGGAGAGCAAACCCAACTAATAATTGATTAACTTGCTGCGGCAAGCGCCTACTCCGCCGGTCTCAATATCAATTATCGGAAAGTTTTCGGTTGCCAAGGTTCAATCCTTTTGCGCATCAGTGCGCCTACTTGAGAAGACACCCAAGAAGAGTGATGTGTTTTTCCTGTTCAGTGAGCTTTCTTCCACAACCAAGTTGGATGCTTGTAATGACAAGTACAGGAGGGGGAATAACTTTTGAGTAACCTGGAAGCGGTTTTGCTCGGACTAATTAAGTGAAAGCGGAAGGAGGCTAAAGTTTGTTGCTCGGACCGGAGAAGGAGTGGTTGATCAAAATTTAATGGATTCTTGGGGAGGGTTTCATCAAAGTTTAATTTCTTTAACATGGTTGGAAGAGGAAAGCGAATCCCAGTGGGGACATTTGAATGGATAACGCATCGCAGCCATTCATCAAACATTTCCCATAATTTATGGGCATTGCGTATAACGTGTGAGGCCAAGTGGTGTAAACAATAGGAAAATTGGGTTGTGCGCGAGAACGACACCCAATGTTCTAGTCGCAATCAAAACTTTTCCTTTCACTGGAGAAAGTGCAGATGGACGGGAGAAAGGATTGGCGTGGGAGGACATTTTCTATTGTTGGTTGACTACTTCAATATGCTATTTATCTTGTTAGCGGCGGGCGACGTTGGTTGCGATGGCGTTCATTCTTGTTTGAAAGTTTTGAAGTATGTGGAGCACTGAGGGAAAGTTCTGAAGGAATTTCATTCGATGTATCGGTTCATAATGCAAGCTAATATTTTTCACCGTGCATCGATTACCCGGGGTAGATTTATCCGCTACTTGTCCCTTGGAATGCGTGTTTTGTGAATGTGGATACATGCATTGCTTCTACTGATATTCACCCGCTTTCAACGATACATCGTGTGCAAGATGATATTCATGATGGCAGGCCAGGCGGCCCCATTTCCTATCCGGCGGCGTGTCATCGTCGGCTATACAGCAAAAGACGGGTACGCAACGAATTGAACAATGGAAGGTACGATGATCCACATTTCGAAAGGCGCAATATCATCGGAAGTCAACCACGGTAGAAGCAGTAGTTGGAGGCAACTCACTAGAGGGACATATATTACGTTTATGCAGAAATGTTACACATATTATTGGGAAAGTGCTTCTGGATGGAAGAGGGTGGCGTTGCTGAGCGGACGTGTCATTCCATATCCTTTCAACATCTTCACAAGCAGCAGCATGATACGTTGCAGTGCACATATGTTTCAATGGCGTAGAATGTGTTCCCCGCGGAAAGCCTTTTCAAAGCAGGGTTTTCTCCCCTTTGGGGGCGAGGGAGCGAAAAGTCAATTCACCAGAGGCAGTTTGGCGCGTACGTATTTCAAAAACCTACTATCGTATGGGACGGTGCCGAGAGAAGGGCTCGTAGGAAATTAAATGTTTTTGTTGAAAACGGTTGATGAGCCGACGAAAGGTCGGTGGAGGGGTTTAAAAATGTACGACAAGTGAGTACCGAGGGAGGTATTTTACACTTCAACGGCTCATTTCCATCTGGAGGATTGCACGCATTACTCCTTTTTTGTTCCGTGCTAGAACGGATGTCCCGTAATTTTGAGTGGGGAAAAGAAATGGGGTAATAAAACCATTTCGCTGATCACAGACGAGGATTATCTTCAATTATCATTACTTGCCCAGGAGAAGCAAGAGGTAAGCTCAGGTAAAAACTCGTATGAAATTGGATTTCATGAAGGGAAGGGAAGGGTTTTCCTACGATTTAGACCTGCATGGTTGGTTACAAATTAAATAATTTCACGTAATCTCATTACGTAGAATGACGACGATGGTATTTAAGGACAAACACGGTGTGTGTGGAATTATTTCCCTGTGTCAAATAGGGGAAAAAGTTAATTTTTTTTGGAACATTTAGCTGAAATTGGTTAAACATTGTAGTTGAACTTCTCCTCTTAATAGCTTGTGGACATAGGGTGTGTCTAAAAGTTATTTTTGACAGCGATTTGTGCATTATAAAATAGATTTTTTTTTCATATTGCTACATACATTTGTAACCGTTTACACAATTAGCAATGGTAGGATATTAAGCCGAATGCCGCTAGATCCATACTTACTAAGTCGAACTGTTCAAACTCGCATTTTTCAATATAATATCTTATTTGGTAAAGTTGCTTAAGTTTATTAGTTGAATTTAATCACCCAACCAAAACTAAACAGTAAATAATAAAATTGCGTCTGGTCTATATAACTGTCCTGTAACAAATATGCCATGCTAGAGCTACCGAAAGAGTTTGAATTTAGTCCTACACTCAAAATAATCGACACGTAAATTCTATGTGAAGTCACCTGAACAAGTAATTAAAAAGTGAAAACCAGGTAAATTACGTAGGATTCATATGATTCTTACATAGACAAGTCTACACTACCAGTCAAAAGTATCAAATCACTTCGAATAGTATTGCAACACATACTTGAATATTGCATTACCCTCTAAAGTATCGACTCACCTAGAACGGTAAAATTTATGATACTATATCTTGAAACGTTGATTACCTGCAAAAATGTTGACTTCAGCAAAGTTGTTTAAAAGGTCACGAGCTTCCGGAAGGTGGAGAGCCTGGTTCGGAATTCAGCCACTACGTGTTTATATCGTCATCCCGACCACCTAGAAATACCTCCAAACCTTCAGCAAAGTTGTTCAGAAGGTTAAGGACTGCAGCAAGGCCTATGGTATGTATGGTTCGGAGTTCTGTCACTACCGCTAGTGGTGCATGTAAAAGAGTGCTTTTTATAACAAGTCTTTATCGATATCGTGATCATTCGAATCCCGCAGGGGGCTTCGTCAAGGTGATGGTCAATTTATCTGCTTTGCCGATGATGTGGATATTGTCGGCAGAAAATTTGAAGCAGTGGCAGAGCAGCACACCAGACTAAAGCGCGAAGCAGATAAGATTGGGTTGAAGATAAATACGTCCAAAACGAAGTACATGCTGGCAGGCGGAACCGAGCACGACAGGACCCGACTGGGCAGCAGTGTAACGATCGACGGCGATGAGTTCGAGGTAGTCGATGAATTTGTCTATCTCGGCTCACTGGTTACTGCGGACATCGATAACAGCCGTGAGATCCGGAGGCTTATTATCAGCGGAAGTCGTGCCTACTATGGGCTCCACAAGCAACTACGGTCAAACAGATTTAGCTCCCGTACGAAGTGCATCCTGTACAAAACGCTAATAAGACCGGTTGTTCTCTACGGGCATGAGCCGTGGACAATGCTTGAAGAGGACCTGCGAGCACTCAGAGTTTTGAGCGACGGGTGTTAAGAACCATCTTTGGTGGAGTACAGGAGGACGGACTATGGAGGCGAACTGCGCAACTCGCCGGCGAAACCAGTATTCATAAGGTGGCAAAAGCTGGAAGGATACGCTGGGCAGGACATGTTGCGAGAATGCCGGGCAACTATCCTGCAAAAATGGTGTTCGACGGGAATCCGGTTGGTACAAGACGACGTGGGGCGCAACGAGCAAGATGGTCAGACCAGGTGGAGCAAGACCTAGGGGGTACAAGGTGCCCAAGAGATTGGAGAAGAGCAGCCACAAATCGGGCATTATGGAGGGATATTGTGTATCAGGCTATGTTATAGTATCGTGACGTTATGCCATGTAAATAAATAAATAATAAAACACCCCAATCAAAGTTTTTTCTACACTCTTTTACACACAATTTCTTTATTTTAAAAATAAAAAAATTAAATAATACAGTATTTATTTTTATATATGTATTTTCTTTCATTTTTCATAAAAAATTATAAATAACAAACATCACTAACCACCCAACATACAGACCCCTCAAAATTTACTTCCACGAATGACCCAAGCAACATATAATGTTTTTATTGTGTAGGGATCAACAAAATTGAGGACCCTTAAAAAATCCAAATTGTCATTATAAGGTCTGTATCCGCAATAATCCGGACACCTCAAAACATGAATAAAACATAAATTTCGCATTATATTTCCGTCGTAGTTGTTTATTTCAGATTCATGGGATGTGTTTTAAAAATTCGTGAAGACAAAACATAGTTATTCGGTATTTGCATAAAATTTTCGAAGTTTGCGCTTAACTCCATCCATTAGGGTTTGTACAGACTCTTCAGAAATCGTAGCAGCCGTCTTTGTCCAAATTTGCTGGAAGTGTTTGATGTCTTTGATTCCTTGCTTCTTTCCAGAAACCTTCCGCTTCATCAGAGCCCAATATCTCTCGATTGGTCATAGCTCTGGGCAATTTGGCGGGTTTGAGGTTTTTGGTACAATGTTCACATGATTTGCTTGGTACCACTCCATCACAGTTTTAGTGGCATGATGCCAAATCGGGCCAGAACAAAGGTTTTTCTTTGTGACTTTTGATGAAGGGTAGCAATCGCTTCTGCAGACACTCTTTCTGATAGATCTCCTTGTTGATTGTGCCTGTAGTGACGAAAGATTTACTGTTTTTGCCACACGTGCAAATTGCTTGCCACACAAGGTATTTTTTGGGAAATTTCGATGCCTTCTTCGTTCTGAAATGCTCAGCTGTAGCATTTCTGGCCATAGCAGAATAAAAAGCCAGCCCTGGAAGCTGCTTTAAATCCTCCAGGACATAAGTTTCATCGTCCATAACAACGCATGAAAACTTCGTCAAATATTCGCAGTACAAACGTCGAGCCCGTGATTTTGCTGCCAAGTTCTGTTTGTCGTTGCGATTTGGAACTGTTTTTACTTTATACGACTTAAGTCCCAAACGTTGTTTTGATTTTTGGACAAAAACAGGCGACATCCCTATTTTACGAGCCACCGTTCGAATGGAGAGATTAGGATTTTTCGTGAATATCCTTTTCACCTTTCGGTCCATGACAGGATCAGCGCGTCCAATGTTTTTGTCACTTCACGGTTTCCTCTCCACCGTCAAACGTTCCGAAAATGATTTGAGCACATCGTGAACAGTGGATTTAGGCAAATCCAATGTGTTTGCAAGGTCCCGTATTGACAAGTCAGGATTTCCCGTACGCCCGTACAAAGTTCACTCGCGCACTTGTTTTTCTTTCGTCGCCATCTTGAATACTAAACATGAAATGTAAACATCAATCATAGTCATTTTCATCATAGACTCTCAGCTATACCACAGTGCAATTTGTCATTCCTACGTGCTTCGTACAATGATTTGAAGGTGTCCGGATTAATGTGAATACAGACCTTAATTAAATTTAATTGGATTCTGTGAGGTTTTAGGACCAAATTATTAGACGAGTTGGCGCGATACATGGTAAAAATAGGACATGAAGCATTTGTTCTTAGAAAAACTTGTTTCCCTTAGAAGTGCCCATCTTGCATTTTATGAAAAACTTTTAGACAATTATATTGCCTTTATTGAGAAAAAAATTGTCCAAGTCTAAGATAGCCATTTTTTGCAAATTGACTTTAAATTTTACAATATATTTTTTGAGCGTGTAATTTTTACAATTATGTTCATAAAAGTTAAGACAATTTTCTTAAAGTCACTAATACATCACTTTTTTGCAAGTCATTTCCATTTTGAGTTATGTTGACATGAGAAATTAGTTGTTAGAAATACTTTTTTTTTCCTTAAAAGTGCCCACCTTGCATTTTATGAAAAATTTTTAGACAATCGTATTGCCTTTATTGAGAAAAAAAAATCGTCCAATTCTAAGATAGCCGTTTTTTGCAAATTGACTTTAAATTTTAAAATATTTCTTTTAGTGTAAAAATTGACTTTACAATGTTTACATTTTTTGTCATAAAAGTTAAGACGATTATCTAAAAGTTACTTGTACATCACTTTTTGGTAAGTCTTTTTGAGTTATACTGATTTAAAAAAAAACTATCAAAAAACTTAAGCCCTTTTCATATGGCAGTCTATTTTTAAAAAAACTAAGTATGCAAAGTTGCTTGAAAAGACAAGTCTACACACCCACAAAGTCTACACACCCACAAAGTTTCATTGGATTCTGAGAGCGTGCTGCCAAACACTGGATGAGTTGGCGTGAAATTTGTCATACTGTAAAGTTTTCTAAGTGTGTATATCGATATATATTCAGGAAGTCGAGAACTTTCCTAACCTGAAGAGTATCGTTCGGAATTCCATTACGTGGTGCTTTTTCAACGCGATTTAGGCTATCTAGGCTATCTATTTGATTAGTTTCTTTAGTTTCGTAGCGGAACATTGCAACGTAGGTGTCCGAGGATCGGTACATGGTCGTTTCGGAGGGTTTTCAGTTTGTTCGATTTTACCGCGATTTTTCCGAAATTTGCGCATACAGTTGACATCAAATCGATTAGGCATCGCACTTATTCTCACTTTTAGTTTCACAAAACTTATTTCTTCCTAGAAGTAAAACTCTTATCCAACGCGAATCGTTAACACAACAGAATACAGGGGATGATCAAAAAGGAGAAGACTAGCAAAATTTTGTCCAGATTCAAAGTGATACAGTTCGGTGAATGATTAACCGATTTTGATGAAACTAGAAGCGTTCGACGGGGAATTTATTCTAGTTTTAGCATGTTTTATCAAATTTTTTGATTTGACTTCCGGGCACCGGAGATATCACGGATACTTTGAGGTTATGTCAAATGTGCTAATTTTCTGCAGCTCGTTATTTTTTATGTTACTTGAAAATCGGAAATATTATACTTTTCTTGGAAATTAGAATTCATAACAAGTCTGTCAGTGGTTAAAGATTGTGAATTGGCCAATAAACAACCGAGATATGGCTATTTCCGTAAAATGTAGTTTTTTACCCAATTGCCTGACACTTCTTATGTTGAAAAACTCCTTTTTAATTTATCTGTAACTCTGCGTACCCTTAACCAAATTATATGCAACTTTTTCCATACGATCACAAATTTATCCTAGTTTTTGGAAGAGTAATGGACATTTCGTTATTTTCCGTAGTTCCGGATTCATTATCGGGAATCGTGAAGGAAGTACCCTACCAGTGTAATGGCCAATACCAACAAACCAATACCACTGGTAGTCAACCTGAGAGTATTCTTTCACATTGGCCACACCTGGTGACGTTCCGGATTCCGGGTTCCCCCAGGGAAGTGGCCAGATTTCGAATGATGTCAAACCCTGGCTTGCGACACAGCAAACTTCATGATTTTACAAAACAATACCGCTGGTGGTCAACCTGAGAGTATTCTTTCACATTGGCCACACCTGGTGACGTTCCGGATTCCGGGTTCCCCCAGGGAAGTAGCCAGATTTCGAATGATGTCAAACCCTGGCTTGCGACACATCAAACTTCATGATTTTACAAAACAATACCGCTGGTGGTCAACCTGAGAGTATTCGGTCACATTGACCACACTTGGTGACGTTGCGGATTCCGGGTTCCCCCGGGGAATTGGCGAGATATAGAACGATTCCAAACTATGGATTGCGACACATCAAACTTCATGATTTTACAAATCAAGATTACTGGTGCTCAACCTGAGAGTTTTCGGTCACATTGGTCAGACCTGGTGACGCTCCGGGATCCGGGTCCCCCCAGGGAAGTGGCTGGATTTAGAACGATGTCCAACCTGGCTAGCAACACATCAAACTTCATGATTTTACAAACCAATACCACTGGTGGCGAATCTGAGGTTTCTATTGTGGGCATCAGGATTCAATGGCAAATTATTCAAACATAGTTTCGAAAATATATAAAAGTTCGGATATGCTAACAATAATTCAGTTATTTTGATTAGATAGATCGTTTCAAAGGAAAATCGCGTTTAATAAGGCGTGAGTTTTTTCCAACACCGATTGATGAATATGTACGCGAAATATATTTATCTTTTATTTGTAAAATTTTAAATACTTAAGTAAATAAAATGAGAATCGTTAAAACATCGAGATTAGCGCAAAACCGGTGTTTAAATTTTTCATGACGACAGCCATTTGTATATTGTGCACAATGCTCAAGGTATGCAACGAAGAGAAAACTAAATAGTTAAAGTCACACGCTGTCTGCCTTTTGGTAAGTTGATCGATAAATCCAAATTAAACAAACTCTCAAAGTTGGATTGTTTGTCCTGAAAAGGACGAACATGAAATACTCCGCATTAGAATTGAATCCTTCTCGGTCTTTTCACGAAGAAGGTTATTTCTGCCATGCACGTTATAAACATGCCATGTACGTTATATATAAAGATGGGCTACCAAGAATATCACACACCCTCAGGCACCTTATTTAGCTCCTCGTGGTGGCGCCCACCGGCTGGCAACAGGTAATCACCGGCTTTAGAGGCTGCCTAGCAACGATTGCTTTGCTACAACAGCCTGCTGAGCAATCAGCTACCTATCCACTGGTTGGTCCCCACTGCACCTTCTATGGTACGTGCCACCACCATCTGCCAAATCCACATTGGCGCTTTGCCGCTCCGCGCTGGAGGCTTCGTGCCATCGAGGTTGCCTCCAGAGTTTATGCCATCGCCAGCTGCTGATCCTCGATGGTTCGTTGGTCTGCCCAGCTCCAGTACTGCGACACTAATGAGTAAAATTGCGAAGGTGTACCCCTTTTATGTCGTTCACTGCTGCATATGAGACCTCCCTTGCTTAAATTTGAAATCTGTGATAGGAATGTACTGTGCATTTAGTAAAATTAAGCCCACAAAACAAAATAATAACACATTACTTTCTCTTTTCTCTATTTTCAGTAGTTCAGAATTGAAAACGGATAATGGTTGATAATGGAATTGATATTTTCCAACCGATTAATGTAAACATCTTGAAAATCAATCGAGCATTTATGAAGTTATAAGCGTTTGATTTGTAACGATATTTCGTGACGGTCGATTATTTTTAGATTTTCAATTGACACCCTACCCTTGCCGTAAGACGTAGTCCACGTCAAAAAAAAAGGTGAAACACTTTTTCAAACTATCACTAGTAAACGCGAGTAAATTCCTTTAAACTCCACTGGAATAACTTTTTCTAAAAACAAAAAGGAAAAAAGGAATTTGCGCTGGTTTACTAGTGATAGTTTGAAAAAGTTGTCAGCTTTTTTTTTCAATTTTTGTGTGCACAAGTGAAGTGTTAGTTTAAATTTCTCTAATTTTCGAATAACAATCGTTCAACTTAAACGCTCGTTTTTCAATTATTTAGTGAAAAAAATAAGTGTTAGTTTAAATTTTCCTAGTGTTCCAATTATTTAAATGGATTTTTTAGAGGTCACCGAGACTCACAATTCATAACTCATAATTTTAGGGAACCGTTAAAAATAGATTTTTGCTTTTCTGTTCATAGCAGATAGGATGAAGACACAACAGTCAACCCTATTCGTGAGAACGAACAGTAATGACTCTTTGCAGCTTCATTCCACTGCAATCGTTTGTGCGTATTTAAAACAAGCAATATACATCCCCTAGATGGCAGGAACACCTGCGAGTAATGCCACCAGCGAAAAGCTCAACGTAAGTAAAAAAATAATTAAATTCCTCTCCCGAAAGTACTTATCAAAATTGTAACCCTTGAGTTTTGCGCCAAGTGCTTGACATGAGATTCCCCTTGCACGTGTCAACCTTTGCCCCAGAAAGTACGAAAGACAAATTTACTTTTCGCAGGAACCAAAAGAACCGAAAGAATTACGTTTGTGTGGATAAAAGTTGATTCTTTCATTTCTATCCCCCAGATTTCGACTTACCAGGCACATGCAAATCAAAGCTTGGTACCTCCGGTGAAAACTTTCTGACTTGTTGAAAAATGATTTTATTTCACCTGTACTCTGGTTCTCCAAGTCCGGATAAAGTTGAAAAGATTCATTCCGTTGATGGCTTTTCATCAATCCTTCCTCACCGATTGGAGTTTCGCATTTCTTTGGATCCGTGTGTCCAACTAGGAGGAGGTGGGCGCTCATTTGAATGATTGCATACATTTGGGCGGTGAATTTGTATTTTCTAATTTTCTTCTCCAGTTTCGATCCGTGGAAGAAGTTCAAACGAAAGAGTCAATTTATTTCCCTTGGCGCATCCCTCCCAGCATCCGGAAGGAATCCGGAAAAGATCGATTTTTTTTTATCGGAAAGGGATAAACTCTTTCGTTTGCTCGATTATAAAAAGGGAAGAAAGCCATTAAAAGAACCTGAAGCTGACAAGCGAGCAAATAAATCACTGCTCAAAATCGACTACATTGTACACACATAAACTTCAA
The DNA here is from genome assembly GCA_024533555.2 of Aedes koreicus. Classification (NCBI taxonomy): domain Eukaryota; kingdom Metazoa; phylum Arthropoda; class Insecta; order Diptera; family Culicidae; genus Aedes; species Aedes koreicus. Next base: position 180,962 of record JAHHFK020000138.1, on the reverse strand, counting down.
TAAAGTGCAATTATTTGCCCCCGCCGTCCTCCCTGCATTTTCTTGCTGAAACCAAATAGCCTAAAGCTTGTTAGCCCGGATATTTAGTAGAAGAGGCAAGCAGTAGTTGTCTGGCGTCGTGTCCCATTCGGGGTCGCCCATAAACCGGTAATCCTTCGAACCTACTATAAATGAAAAAGTACTTGTCGTTCCACTTTCCTTGTCGATATGTGGTCGTCGTCGATGGAAGAAAAGCTGCCCGTCTGCTGCAGGTCCTACTGCTACTTTTTTTCGGTACTACAAGGACATAAAATTTTCACCATGTCCTGCTGAGTAGTAGGAGCACACTCAAGTACTCCAGCTATGTGGATGACATAAATGGCAAGAAGCGACACGGGGGACACCAGTAAAATTTAATCCGCCAATGATGATCGGTCCTTGAGAGAATGCGCTTTCCGGGAGGATGGAAGGTAAGTGGTACACTAAAAGGGTGATTTTGCACTATTTGAATCAGGAGCACAACTGCCCATAAACATACCTAAGCATTGCAACTAAGGATTGCAGTGATTTGGTAACAGCCACTTAAATTACGTTTTAATACCACGATACCACTTAAAATGACTACTTTTCAAATCTGAATCGATAACTTAGTTTTCATGATTTTACCAGCTCGAAAACGACAGCAAAACAAAAACACGTTATACATCGAGCGCGGACTACTTCGATTAGCCTGGATAAAATAATGCACCAAAAACTTCTAGAGTTTCATAGCGCAAATTTGGGTAACTTAAACGAATACATGTTATGACAATTATGTTGTAATTTCTCACATTGCTGAAAAACACAAATGCTTGCTTTTGTTTCCATTTTTATTCCAAAAAATTCTACGGAAATATCTCTTGATCGTCGCACTTTTACGACTGTAAAGGTTTCGGATTTCTTCGTTCGGCCGGGAGGACAAAACATAACCTCACTAAGAGCACTTCCCTCCTCTTTCGTTCACCAGTTTTCGGTCACAAACTCCTACGTACCAGGACACAGGATTATACCAACGGAGAAATTGAAGTAAATCATGCACTGCCTCTGCGCACATATCCCCTTCATACAAAATAAAAGCCGGCTTTTCTGCAAAGTTTGCTTCACGATGTGTGAGCGAACAGCACCCACTTTTTCGGTTAAGCTTGTTACTGAGGCGTTTGCCCGGTTGGAAAATCTAGTCGCTATCATTGTACCGGGAGGAAATCAGCTGGAAATATTTGGCTCTTAGAGCTTACCGAGTTCCATGGTGGAGATTTCTTCCGATTTCTTGGGGTGGTTGGAGGGGAAATTTCTTCCCAGCTAAGCAACCGACGGCCGAATGGGACAGTCGCATACACACCAATAACGGGTGTGCAGTCAACCGGAAGTGACCCTGATAACAGTAATTGACGAATGAAGCGGCATTGCCTCGGTCGACAAAGGAGACAATGCTGGATATGGAGTTTGTGGAAGGAAGCTGATCAGTGTTGCCAAGTTTTAAATTTAATGTAAATTCTTAATATAGAAGAGGATGGGAGATTCCAGTGCATGGTATCATTTTGACATTAGTCTTGCTGTGGAAGACAATATTTCTTCCTTACTAGAAATAGATAACCTACCATACATATGGTCTTGTGGTTTGTGGCTGAACGTTTGTCGACTGAATTCGAATAGATTTGAAGAATGGATTTTGTGCTTTTCGTAAAAATGTGGACCGAGACGTCCTTTCTTGTCTATCCGTTTCAGTTCGCAGAGTAAGCTATTTTGAATTGACTTTCATGTAGATGAAGGAATCAACATTGAAATTTGCTGATCTAAATTTCTAAAGTGATACTGGACGCCTTAAAAATCTTGTCATGTCAAACCGAGTCACGAGACAACGTAGCCTAGAATTTTTGACGATATAGTCGATTAGGAACGTAATTTCGAAGTTTGAACCAAAGAACCATCACTACCAAAGTAACATTGCCAACCCAAAACCAATAAAGTTTTATTGAAGTTTTATGAAAGCCACTAGAAATCAATTTAGTTTTGTATTTTTAAGTTCAGAGGTGCCAATAGGTTTCATATTTTAGTCAGGTTTATGAGAACCTACATAGATTGTTTACAACGATCTTAAAACCTTGTTTTCTCAAATTCCTTTTACACATATCAAAGGTTTTATTTCGACTTTATGAGCTCGTAAAATGCTGTTTTGAAATGCCGTTTTAGGACTCATTCATATAATCTTACTAAGATCAGTTGAAAAAGCATTTTAAAACCATTTCGCCTCCAGTAAATGCATTTAACCCTTAAAGGTGCAGGACGGACTTTTTATTTTGAAAACGCTATATCTCAATGATGCCTTAACTTTCCAGCTGAAACTTTCACTAAAATCAAGAAGAATGGTAGTCCTAAACTTTGGATACATGTACTCCCCTCCAACCCTCCCCCCTTCTTTTCGTGGCTGAAACTAGGTGGCTTTGAGGGTATTTTTCATGATGATATTGAAATTGTTTTTGTTTTTCACTTTTTTTATAAACGGTTTTATGGTTTTTAATTAGTTTTTAACACAAAAGGTACATGAAAAGTATACAAGTGCGTATATACAAATGTTTCTGGATGTTCTAGGTCGTCCAAACTCTCCGGGAATGTTGATCATGGACTATGTCGCTATGGCATCTGAGCATAGAACCTACATGCATGAAACATGTCCAACAATGTTTAAGAAGAGTGTTTTAATTATCTGTCTTTCATCTCCATTCATATCAGTCGTTCAAGTCTCTCCAAATTGTCCTGGAGTGCAGGTCAAATGATCTACTAGATCAACCATGACTGGGCTACTTTCATTAGCAACGCAGCATACCTAAGCAGACTCAAAAAAGCTAAACAAAGGGATTATAATATATTTACCTCCCTATAAGATGTTCTAGGTTCTCCAAATTGTGCTGCAGTTTAGATAGTTCGTTGCCATTAGTTCAACCAAGACTAATGTAATTCCCCTAACATTGTATAATGTCGTCGCTGATTTATAGTTCCAGTGCGCATCGTTTTCGACCCATTTACATTTATATTTGTTGTTCTAGGTGCTCCAAGTCGTTGTGGAGTTCAAGTCATAAAATCTATTCAATAAACCACAGCTATGATCTACTTATATTTTATATTTTATCTATTTTATTGAGTTGGAACAAATTGTTGTTTATGATAGGAGTTTTGCCGGGTGAACGGAAGAAGGAAGAGAATAAGATTTGGCCAGTTGGTGTGGAGATATAGTGGTGTTTCTTGTTTTATTCAGAGTAGTTTTTTATTCTTAGTCTTTGTGAGAGTATCACGTTGCGCGAGTGATCGAGTTAGCATGAGATGTCATGATTCGCCGGGTAAGATGGGTCGGTGGTGAGGTACATAATTCATTGTGATCCAAATTACTCGTTCGCCGTGATCGTCGGGCCACCCTATCTTGGAACAAATAAACCATTGTCATATTTCGTGAGTGACTTCAGCGGTATCCGTACTGTTGGTGTAGATCGGTCCAAGTTGGCTCTCAAGCGTTAAGATGAATTACCTTGTTTTCCTAATGAAATACCACTATCAAACTCTGTGAGTGGCCCCAATATCAACCTTACTGTTGGTTTAAATCGGTCCAAATCGGCTTTTCAGCATTATAAAACATCTCCTAGTTTCCCAATAAATAACCACTATCACATTTTATGAGTGGCTCCAAAAGCATCCTCACTGTTGGTTTAAACCGGACGAAATCGGCTTTTCAGCATTATTGAAAATCACTTTGTTTTCCTAATGAAAACCCACAATCACACTTTGTGAGTGGCCCTAATAGCATCCTTACTGTTGGTTTGAATCGGTTCAAATCGGATATCGGTACTAATTTTTAAATATTTCACTTGACTGCTTATCGTTCACCAAAACGAACCCTGCTGCCACCCAATCCTGTTGTCCAAAATCCCAGTGATTTCTCGTGGAAGTGCAGTGGACTCCGCGGCTTACAATAAAGCGAGTCCCAAGTAACACTTCAAATGCAAATTGGTTTTATTCATGTTTTATTCCTCTCGCGGGTCAAATTTTTCACCTTGTCGACGATGAGAGGGCTTATCTCATGCTATAAATATGCATGTGAGACCAAAAATTTGACCAGTAGTGAAAGTATCACATATTCTGCACATTCATTTCACTGCCACGTCGTAGAACGTTTATATAAAGGCACTGAGGCACTGTTACTTTAGACGGACGATGACAAGCATGTTTATTAAAGCTACACTCAAAAAAATCGAAACGTTGTTTCCACTTGAAACGCACGTAATTTTCGTCCAATGCTAAAACCAGTAATAAACACGTACAATTCACTTGCACGTAATGTTCACCTGATTTTACTGAAAAAGCTTTGGTTACGTGTTCAGGTGAGAGTTACGTGAAATTTCACGTGGGGGCAACTGTCGTTTTTTTTTTGGAGTGTAGGACGCGGAGGGCCCGCTCAGGAAGCACGAGCAGTAGATTGAAATTTTATAAGTAGTTTATTTCAGCAACAGTGTGGAGGGTTCGCTCAGTGTGTGGGTATAGTATTTGACTTACTTTAGAAGGGGGGGGGATTTTTAATCACGGTAGTTCCATTTCAATTCCGGTTCAGTTCCATATCAGTTCTGTTTCGATTCCGTTTCGGCTCCATTTCGGTGCTATTTCGGTTCCGCATTGGTTTCGTTTCGATTTCATTTCAATCCCATTACAATTCCAGTTCGGTTCTATTTCGGTTCCGTTTCGAATCCGTTTTGCTTCCATTTCAATTCCATTTCGATTCCGTTTCGGTCCCATTTCAGTTTAATTTTGATTCCATTTCAATTTAACTCAATTTCAATTTAACTCAATTTCAATCAATTCAATGTCAATCAACTAATCATGGTTTCATCTATTCTTTTTCCTCTGCTGTCAAGGTTTATTAAAACTAAATAGCTCGGGGCTGTAAAATGAACGCCATTGACATAAGACAACCTGACTGACTGACCCTTATAACGCACTTTAAAAAGTTAAGCTCATTAAATACAAATTCAAACAAATTCAAAGGATTATTATTAGAACATACCCCAATGCTGTAAATAGCCAACATAGGCTCACCATTGCAATTGAGGGTTGTCTAGAAATATCATTCGCTGTATGAATAATACATATTATGCATACTCTTCTTGGGGTGGACTTCAGTACTACTAGTTGTCAACATAGACTACATCAAAGGCCTGAATGTCGTCCCGAAATGCCTAAGAATTATTGCTTGGAAATTTACATGTCTTTTTGAAATCTAGTTACTACCGCATACGGCCTGGAGATGACTTCAGCACTTAGACGGCACTTTGCCCCGGATTATCATCTCCAGGAAACATTAGAAATCAATAAACAAAAGCTTGTGACATCTTGGATGGGGTATTAATTTGAGCTTCCATTTTACGACTGCATAACAAAACATCATCGCGGGAAAATTGAAACTGAAAATTCCAATACTAAATTCCTATTACTATTAACCTCGAGGCGGCCGCGAGTAATCGGTTCTGTCCCCTTAACTTTAGTTTTAAGATAACTGATGTATATAGATATGGAAACTTGGCTCTGTAAAGTAGATTCGATTGAGCCTGAAAAATAAATGACTTATAAAAAAAATGGAGGTCATCCGGTTTTGGTAGGGCATTTTCCAAATTAAGGTGGTTTAAATTGATTAACAGTTCTTAAAAGTGTATAACGAACATTTGAAGAAACCTAAATTAAACTACATAATTTATAAGTGTAATTCACCTTATAAGTAATTTTTAAGATACTTGATCCCCCTCTCAAGACATCGTTTCGCAACTTTCATAAAACCTGATAAAAGTTTCATGACATTCTTCTTTAAGATGAATGTATCTTGGAAATGCTGCCACAAAACGCTCTTAGAACCATTCGATTTTAAATAAGAGCATATACTCTTGAGAAAGAACATTATGTCAAATATAAACAAACTGTCACAATGGACGCCCATAGGTGGAAGAAATTAAAAACTAGTGGATTGTTCAAGCGGAAATTCATAAAAACCTTGCCAATATATTGTATACTCCTTCATCTCAGCCACCAACGACACCACAACAAGACGAAGATGCCTGAACAAGCGATACTCATTGCCACAGTAGTGCGCTGGAATCGCTCAGTGATCCACTACATAGCGGCCTTCTTCTGACGTTCTGACGTATGGATCAAGAGAAAAAATATTTTTCGCTCAACTGATGTTTCAGCCGTCGAACTTATCGAAATAAAGATGAACTTATCGCGCTCCTTAAAAAATCTTGATAGTCTTGTGCAAAAAATATTAGTTTTATTTGCGCTTTATAGAAGTTTCAGATGAAACCATTATAGTGAGCGTAGTGAGCGTGGCTATTCTCGATGTCCTCGGAATGGTAGCCATTTACATACGTACGCATTAATTCAAGCAACTGTTGTTGGACAAATTTTTCTGTAGCTATAAAAACGACCGAATAAGAAAATTTTTTCCTATGTAGCTTAGGGTGTCTCTAAAAAATCAGCTATTTTGCTCTAACTTTTTTATTTCAAATTTTTCAGCAAAGCTGTGTTGTGTTGTAATTTTATGAGAAAATTGAAAGTAACTCGCTAGCGGTAAAATATATCGTAGATTTATAGGTCAAAAGTTACATCTTTTTAAGTTCCAAAAACCATCTCAAAGATACTTTTTTGGCAAATTTGAATTAAAAAATTTAGAGCAAAAAATTGGTTTTTGAAGGGGCACCCTAAGATATTCAGGGAAAAGTGTTGTAAATCGGTTTTTTCAAAAGCTACAAAAATGTGTTGTTGGCAACTTTGCTTGAAATAAGCTAGATTAATATTTTACCAAATAATGTATACCTTTATTTCAGCAATAAGTTATATATATCAACAAACATAAGAACCAACAAACAATACTTGATGTACACACTTAGATTTTTCTACAGAAATCTGTTAAATTTTACCGAATTCTCAACAGCTGTAAAATTTCACCGAAATCCGTTAAATCGGATTAACGAACGTTCAGCTGTTGAGAATTCGGTAAAATTTCACAGATTTCTGTAGAAAAATCTAAGAGGTTACTCAATTAGGTGCTTCGCTGTATGATCAATTAGATCCTGAAGCACAACACTTGCCTCAGACGGTTTTATACGAATACCTGTTGTAATTATAGGATTTATTATGATGTCAGACATTGCCAAAGCTTTTCTGCTTCTTCGTACAACACTATGCGATGGGTAGTAATTCGTACGTCCATGTTTTGTGCTGAAATCATTTCGGCATTTGAAGCCGATTGCTTTTACGGGAGACATTAATACAGCGGTATGATGACTGGTTTCAGATGGAAATGAGTCTGCAAGATCTGATTCTGGATTTTCCGCATTTTTAATAATACCTTTCCAGAATAACGACGACCTTCTTCCCTTGCAATCCCAATTCTTTGGTGTTAAATTTCCCCCTCTCCCCCCCCCCCCCCCAAATTTCCCTCCCTCACACCTTCCCCCCCATCCCCCCTCTCAAACCTACCAACACACAAAAACCCAAAAAATCCCAAAAAATAATAGAAGAGAACTCCCACATTTCCTTAACTTTCCCCCCCAAAAACCAATTTTTCCCCCTTTTCTTCAATTCCCCCATCTTTCAATGTTTTCCAATTTAAAAAGATAACCTATCTCAAGTTTTCAGATATAGGGAAGCGGAACCTATGCTCACCATAGTACATATATTCATCACATTCTGCAGTCATCCAACTTCAAACGTAAAAAGATGTTTAATTTCTCCAATAAATGGACGCAGTAACCAAGAATATATAATCCTGGCAAATAAAATTAGGTCTTGAATATAATTAAAAGCTACAAAAACGTTTCGGAGACTTAAATTTCGTAAAAATAATGAGCAGTCAGATTTTCAACACAATTTCTTACCTTTGCACTACAAATTCGTCGTATTGATCTAACCGTACTAGGGAATATACTCGAGCCAGACTCCAAGTTTTCTCTTTAATTGCACTATATCCTCACACATTTTCGTTGCGTAATTGCACAAACCATAAAAATCACACTTCACTTATTACACTAGCCACACGAGAATCTACGAATACGTGATAAAATACTAGAAAACTATGGGATTAATTTTCACAATAATTTAAATACGCTTGCACCTATTCTGAACCGTGTTTACAATCGACGTAATCGCTTGATGTTGCCAAACTATTTTATTATGACTCTTATTCGAATGAAATGGGTTTGGCAGTACTTCAATATCACCTTTTTTGTGGGAGTGCTACAAATCGCCCAAAGTTGAACTATTTTATTTTTCCATAGATTAAATAAATAATAACATACTTCTAATTGTAGATTTTTTCAATATTTACCGAGAAATAAAATTCCACATTTAATAATATTTTTCCATCTCTGTTGAATTTGGCGGCACTGCTCACATACTGTATAGCATACACATCAACGCTAGTGTGCGTGTTCAATCATTCATAGAGCATTCTATGCCCAACGTTATGGTGAGTCTTGTTGTCAATATTCTCATGGAAGAATAACAAACAAACCCTTTCATTTTGTCTTGGTTATATGCATGCTACCCAACACACGTGAAGTGCTGTCAAATGATCTACTTCATGCGAGAATTTTTTTTTAAAAGGGCCTAGTCGAAGTTCTTTTGATTGCAAACATTGAGCTTTTACTTATGTCACACTCTGCATTTTAATTAATAAATATTTTCAGTCAAGTTTTGAACTTTTTATCATTGATTTGAATCCCCCCCCCCCCCTATATAAGAAAACCAAAACACCCAAAAAAAAAAATATCATTTTTCCCACAAACACCCACCCAATATTCCGCCTTTCTCCCCCCCCTCCCCCCCCACATTTTATTAAAAGGGGGGTTTCCCCCAACCTGTTTTTTTCTTCCGCGCCCTTATGCAACGGCTCGCGAAGAATAATTGCGCCGAAGACATCGACACGATTGTATGCAAACCAGCACTTTCGTTAACGGTTCTGCACTTAAAATTAATTGCGAAACAGTAGGGTGCAAAGTGCGCAATATAACCAATATGTTATAAGTGCTGAAAGTGAGATATTAGGCCTGTTTAATGACCAGCTCGCGATGACTCGCAACCTCTTTTTTGTCTCTTTCTGCAAGACGCCAGTGTGCGTGCAGTAAACGTCACTAATATTCATTGCACTTACTCTTTGATGTAAGATGAATAAGAGCGGCGAAGACATCGGCACCTGGGAGTAAGAAACAGATACGAAACATGTGAATGTCAAAACGAGCCGATCCCTCCTATCAAATCGAGAATCAAAACAACGAAAAAAGCTTTGAAGAACTTGGGAAAACAATGCAACAAACAAAATCGATTTAGTTCCTTTTTAGCTATGACTAAAAAGGTCAATACAAGTTTTATCCTCCAAATCTGTCGCAAAGATGTGATTTCTGACACAGTTTTCGCAACAGATATTGACGGATTCCTTGAACATGATACATCGCGTGGCTGTTGTAAAGTTCCCAAATGCACATTTTCACGAAATTCCACGCGGCGCTAAACGAACAACCGCGTCTCACGAAACGTCGCAATGTAATCTCCCATAAGGATGGAGTAAACAGAGGTACACCGCGTGGAATTTTGAGCAAATGCGTCAATACGAAGTCGGCGAGAAGAGATCTATCCAGGTTTTTACGAGCGCTAATGGCCGCCACAATCATGCTCAGTTTCTGGTAGGCAGCGAACGATTTGACGTTTGTCTTGTTTCATTCGATCGTCTACTTACTAGTCGACACAAGCCAAATGTCAAATCCTTTGATCGCTTCCTGATAGTGAGATTGATTGTGGTGGCCATTACAGCTCTTAAAAGCCTGGATAAAACAGTTACGCCATTATTTTAAATTGATACCAAAGTTCCAAAGTTGCCCACTAAATACAATCTGGTGGGTTTTCTCAGTTGCTTTAATTTTATACGGCGCATTGAAATTTTCTTGAAGATTGATAAAGCTATGTGTTACATTTTATGTGTACTATATAGAGCTTCCTCCCAGACACGATTCAACGTTAGATCGGACTTGTATTCGCGTTGTCGCACTTATAGAATCACACCGCGCAATCAAAGTGGGCTAAAAAGCGCAACAACTAGGCTTGTTGCAAACTCGGCAGTCAAAATACCATTACCGCATCGCAAGTGCGACTTAGTATATGAGCGACAATAGAAACAGTGATGTTTTTAAAGCAGCATAGGCCCTTTTAAAAGTTTTGTTGACGTTTATATTTTTGGGTGTAGTAGTGGAGAGCGTTAACTTGTTTATATTTTTTCTTGATTAAAATCAGTACGATTAACATATGTACACAGATGGGATTAATGTTTTTCGTGATATTATTAAAATAGATACATAGCAGTGGCAACTTTTCCGTATTAAATTGGAAGAAAATTATCAGAATCGAATGTTTTGTGTGTTGCTAAACGATTAACGGTAAGTGAACGAATAAATTGTGAATAACTTGTGTACTCAGTGTTCGGTATTCAGTGCATATTCACCGATTTCCACTGGAGGTCTGCTTATTGAGCTCAAGATAGGTTCCGCTTCCAAACAAAAAAATAAAAAAAATTTAAAATTACAAAAAAAAAATTTTTTTTCCCCCCCCACCAAAAGTACTCCCCTTTTAAAAAACCCAAAAAATTTTTGTTTGACATACGATAGCGACGATTTCACTTCACCAAAAGTGGTTTCTTTTATTGTTCTAGAATCAATGCGACCACAGCTATGCTGAAAGATTTGAAATAAAAAAGTTAGAGCAAAAAATCTGCTTTTTATAAGGACACCCTAAGCTACATAGGAAAAATTGCTCTAATTCGATCATCTCAAAAGCTACAGAAAAAATTGTCCAACCAAAGTTGCTTGAAAATCTCTCATCTACAGCTGAAGAATATAGCCTTTATTTCTGCAAATAAAAAAGTTAGATTTTCGATTTCTCTGAAAACAAGGACCACCCTAGTTTTCATTCATTCCTAAAGAAGGGCCTTATTATTAGAAACAACTTTGTAAAATAGAATTTTTCTCCAAAACTTCAAACTTAGGCTGAAAACGTATCTCTCCAGCTAAATTCTGGACTACTGTGCACTGTGCGATGCTACGAACAATTTCTGCTGTTTAAAATACATTCTGAAACACAACTTATTCCTGATCTTGTTACTTAATTGTTGAATTTACAAGTATTTTTTATTCTTTAAAGAAATCAATGTTCTAGCAATAATTTCGTGGCCCATTAAAATTTTCTAACTTTTATGTTATAAAACACCAATAAACTGAAAGTCGCATGAAAAATTTATCAATTACAGGCAAAAAATTCAAGCATTTATGATCAATTTTGCAATTAATTTACAGACGTATCCACTTTGGAAAAGAAACATCATATGTATATCGATATTTTTTTTCTTTAACAGACTCCACTCAACTATAGACAAAAAAAAGTCCCCATTCAGCAGAACGAATCCAAAATTTGAATCTTCGAAACATATTTTTGACGGACTGGAAGTGTTCTTAAAGAGGAAAATCATAAAACTATCACAACTTGTGGTAGTTTTACCATAATTTTAGCATGTCTTGAGTGTTATTACAAGTATTTACCGATATTATCAAATTTTAATTTTTGATTAAAAATAAGATTAATTTTGAATTAAAAATAAGATTAATAAGAAAAATAGGAAGAATAACACTTCTTATTATTGACAAACATGGCTCGCCGCTTTCATTTGACCGAAAGTACATAGAAACGCCTGGTGGCCGCACATTGGCTTTTCAAAGTAAAGAAAAATTGTGATTCAGCGGGAGAGCCAACAATTAGCGATTGGAAAAAAAACACCTTGTTAATATTTTTCTGATCTACCACTATTGATGGATGTGATATGTAAGTCTATTTAATCCAAAAGTCCCGAATATTTTCACAGCAATCCTGGCCTCACTGGCCATTCCGCCAGCCGTGGTACATTAGTTGATATTTTGCTCACTCAACTGCATTTTCGTTCCATTCTGCTATCGCGAGTGATTCTGCTGGTTGCCCCTTCTCGAATGCTAGCCAGCATTGAAGGCGGTAGAAACAAGAGGAACAGGAACTGTTAAAAAATACTATATCTTATCAAAGTTGATTTCAGCCGAGTTTTCCTCCACCATCTTCCGAAGCTGATCTCGAATTTCGCTTCGCACTCCAACTTCAACTCCATAATGGAGTTCGAGAGCCGGAAGCAGGACTATTCGGTGTCGGGTTCATCAGTGCTCGCTGGCAGCTGCAGCCACCACCGTTTCTTGGTTATGATGATCCAATCCCATTATTTCCGATACATTACACTTTATGTCATCGCATCTCATTCTTTTGCCCGTCCGATGAACGTCTATGACGAGCGAGAAAGATGTCGTGTGTGCAATCATCATAGATGGCGTGTGCTATCAGTCTGCGCCACTACTGTCGCGACGGAACGGAACCGTAGTCATGGAAACAATGGTTTTTGAAAAATAAAATAAACAAGCTAACCAGCGTAGACTGCGTGAGAAGAACAAGGACTACTTTCGTACGTTTGATTTATATAGGTATTAGAAGAAGTTTGCTCTGTAATGACCGCCGTAGACATATCAATCAAGGCCCAGAAATGCCGGTTCACGTTTTTTTTTGGATCATCGCAGATTAACCTGTCAGCTTAGTGGAGAATGAAATTCTGTGGTGCCTTCCGTTGTGCCTGACAAAGAGAATGGTTTCGTGGTGAGCGACCGGCAACGATGCAGAGTCAAGTGTTAGTGAAAACATCAATCATGCCGTCCAAATAGTAGGATGACGCGCTTTTTTTTTTCTCTCCTCAATCTATCTATCGAAGACGGCGGATCAATCAGGTCAAGTGATTAGCGAAGATGGCTTTTTCGCTCTTCGAAAATAGAGGGTGAAATAATCGATACCGATTTTGGCTGTAATGAAGGGAGAAATGCGGACAAATTTATTCAATGTGCCAAATTTTCGATACGAGTCATTTGATACCTCCCACTCCTAGCCGACTGTTCTTCGTTAGGCTGAATGTAATTCCTCTACGACTACTCGTTTCTTTCGTTAACATAAACAACCAACAATCCAATTTTTAACCCTTCCACAAATAATATAACAATTTTTCAACTTTTCAACTTTTACCGCAGTCCCTTGACGCATTCATGATTCGGGTCTCGCAGCTTCATACATATGTGTCGGTACGAAACACCCCAAGTTCCAACGATCTCAGATAGCCAAAACATTCCATTGTTTGCACGGTCACTAAAAGTTAATCAACCCTGATGTGGATATTTCCACAATGAAACGAGAACTGGCAAAATGGGTTCCAGCCAACGCAAACTTATGGGGTGCTGCCGATAATTACTTTCCAAAATGAAACTAACCCCATTCGGCTTGGTTTGGTTAAATAGCCGAAAACCGTAGATCTCCCCTCGTGTTATCTTTCCCCACACATCGTAAAGATGCGGCCAGCAGAACTCTACCTGTGGGATAACAATCAGGATCCGAGTTTCATAAGTGCTTCACAACGGATGCTGTGCTGAGTCGGGCTGCTGGGATTCCCCCGGGCCAGTGATAATGTAGCAAATTTCTCTCTGCACCAGCACGGCTTGAAATCGAAACGGACGAGCTACTGCTTCTGTTGCTGCATGTACCTATGAGGATGACGACGGTACGGTCGCCCTCTTGGTTTGGAGGGAAACGAGAACATTTGGATGAAAAGTTTTACGCGTTGAGCGTTGTGCTATAGAGAGCTTTTGTTTAACTTCGTGTTGTGCCCAGAATCAATATAATTTTCCAATGTTTAAACAAAGAGCATACCAACCAGTGTGAGATTGAGCCCCATTTCAGAAAAGGGATCCCTTCGTGTCAGTGTTGTAGTCCTAGCAACCATCGCAGAGTAGATTGGTTCAAATTTACAGAGCACAGGCTGCCGCCTGCTACGACGATATCGACGAGGTCTAGAATTTACTCTGATGTAATGGAGGAGAAAGTTCGTCTTGCTCCGGATAAAGTTCAGATGCCACTTTCGAATGGGGAATTGAACTACTTTCATCCTCAGCAGAACTCACGAAAAACAAGATCCTTCCACATTGCGGGTGCAACCCCGAAAATAGGTTAAAAGTTCTATTTATTCTTGTGGGAGGCACACGTACAACGTATCAAACATTTCCCTCTCAAGGATTCGCCAATACGACTGAAAGTTCTCTACGACTTTGGTGGAAATCAAAACTATTTCTTTCTCTCGTCAGCAAATGAACTCTCCCCCTCTTCAACCCGTTCTCGCATTCCATCAACAGTTGACACTGAAGCAGATTGCAATCTGCTGGAGAAGTCGCTTTGATCACGTCAGCAAATAAATCAATTCGATTACAATGTTCAAATGACGGAGGTGTACATACAAAGCTTTCATCAGCTATGCAATCGAGACAAGGGAACGATATGTCTTGAACTTTGCATCAGAAAACGACCGCAACAGCATGTCCGTCCTGATCCTGCATCAAACGGACAGCCAATCAAAGCATGTGTACGACGAACGTAATCAAAGTGACCGTTGGTTTTTGGGTTCGGGTTCGTTTGTTTGGTTCAAAGTTCTCGTTCGTTAACGGGCTTCTGTTTGGATTGGGTTTGGCTTTTGGCTTTTGGCGAACATTTAACTTCACTGACTGGTGACAAGACCAGCAACGTAAACGAAACACGACATATGGGCTGCACTCATGATTGATGACAGCACTCCGATGGGGCCAAGGTTTTAACCCCAAGGGAGGAGTTTTCGTTCATAGAAGAGGCTTACTGGCAAATTAGTATGGTTGCGATAAAATATACAGAATTATAAAATTTTGGATTTGAATTGAATTTGGATTAGATTTGGATTGGATTTGGAATGGATTTGGATTAGATTTTGATTGGATTTGAAATGGATTTGAATTGGATTTGGATTGAATTTGGCTTGGATTTGGATTGGATTTGGATTGGATTTGGATTGGATTTGGGATTTGGATTTGGATTGGATTTGGATTTGGATTTGGATTGGATTTGGATTTTTGGATTTGGATTGGATTTGGATTGGATTTGGATTGGATTTTTGGATTTGGATTTGGATTGGATTTGGATTGATTTGGATTGGATTTGGATTGGATTTGGATTGGATTTGAATTGGATTTGGATTGGATTTGGATTGGATTTGGATTTTTGGATTTGGATTTGGATTGGATTTGGATTGGATTTGGATTGGATTTGGATTGGATTTGGATTGGATTTGGATTTGGATTTGGATTGGATTTGGATTTTGATTTGGATTGGATTTGGATTTTTTGATTTGGATTTGTTTGGATTTGGATTTGGATTTGGATTGGATTTTTGATTTGGATTGTTGGATTTGGATTTTTGGATTTGGATTTGGATTGGATTTGGATTGGGTTTGGATTTGGATTTGGATTGGATTTGGATTGTTGGATTTGGATTTATTGGATTTGGATTTTTTTGGATTTTAATGGATTTGGATTGGATTTGGATTGGATTTTGGATTTGGATTTTTGGATTTGGATTGATTTGGATTTGGATTTGTTGGATTGGATTTGGATTGGATTTGGATTTTTGATTTGGATTGGATTTGGATTTTTGGATTTGGATTTGGATTTTCGGATTTGGATTTGGATTTGGATTTGGATTTGGATTGGATTTGGATTGGATTTGGATTTGGATTAGGTTGGATTTGTTGGATTTGGATTTGTTGGATTGGATTTGGATTGTTGGATTTGGATTTTTATTGGATTTGGATTCCAATCCAAATCCAATCCAAATCCAATCCAAATCCAATCCAAATCCAATCCAAATCCAATCCAAATCCAATCCAAATCCAATCCAAATCCAATCCAAATCCAATCCAAATCCAAATCCAAATCCAATCAAATCAAATCAATCCAAATCCAATCAAATCAATCAAATCAATCAAATCAATCAAATCAATCAAATCCAATCAAATCAATCAAATCCAATCCAAATCAATCAAATCAATCAAATCAATCAAATCAATCAAATCAATCAAATCAATCAAATCAATCAAATCCAATCAAATCAATCCAAATCAATCAAATCAATCAAATCAATCAAATCAATCAAATCAATCAAATCAATCAAATCCAATCAAATCAATCAAATCAATCAAATCAATCAAATCAATCAAATCAATCAAATCAATCAAATCAATCAAATCAATCAAATCAATCAAATCAATCAAATCAATCAAATCAATCAAATCAATCAAATCAATCAAATCAATCAAATCAATCAAATCAATCAAATCAATCAAATCAATCAAATCAATCAAATCAATCAAATCAATCAAATCAATCAAATCAATCAAATCAATCAAATCAATCAAATCAATCAAATCAATCAAATCAATCAAATCAATCAAATCCAATCAAATCAATCAAATCAATCAAATCAATCAAATCAATCAAATCAATCAAATCAATCAAATCAATCAAATCAATCAAATCAATCAAATCAATCAAATCAATCAAATCAATCAAATCAATCAAATCAATCAAATCAATCAAATCAATCAAATCAATCAAATCAATCAAATCAATCAAATCAATCAAATCAATCAAATCAATCAAATCAACAAATCAATCAAATCAAATCAAATCAAATCAAATCAATCAAATCAATCAAATCAAATCAATCCAAATCAAATCCAAAATCCAATCAAATCCAATCCAATCCAATCCAAATCAATCCAAATCCAATCCAAATCCAATCCAAATCCAATCCAAAAATCCAATCCAAATCCAATCCAAATCCAATCCAAATCCAATCAAATCAATCCAAATCCAATCCAAATCCAATCCAAATCCAAATCCAAATCCAATCCAAATCCAATCAAATCCAATCCAAATCCAATCCAATCCAAATCCAATCCAAATCCAATCCAAATCCAATCCAAATCCAATCCAAATCCAATCCAAATCCAATCCAAATCCAATCCAAATCCAATCCAAATCCAATCCAAATCCAATCCAAATCCAATCCAAATCCAATCAAATCACAATCCAAATCCAATCCAAATCCAATCCAAATCCAATCCAAATCCAATCCAAATCCAATCCAAATCATAGGAAAAAGAGTGCATACAGGCGAAAGCAATGGAAACGATAAAGCAGTCACCATATTTTTTTTTCTTTGCCCAGCATATTCCTCAAGCGTCGTGGGATAAAAGACGGAAAAGTTTTCCGATTTCCTCGCATTTTGCAACCGAAGAGCAAAGCAAACAAAGGACGGAAAATCTTGCAAGACAAAAGGAGCAACTTTGCGAAAAAAGGGATGAAAATGTTATTCAAATTGTGCAGTTTTTTTGTGTGTATTATCTGCCACGAAGGTAGATATACGAACGAGTGGCATCAGGTTGCGAAATCGCTGAAGTTTGAGCGAAGAAAAAGTTTGCAAAATGGTGGAGGAAAGAGTTAGAACGAAGATTATGTTCGAGATAAGCTTGTTCGCAGGAAATAGTTTTACGGTGTGGAGAAAATTGACCGTTTGTAAGAGACAACTAACTCCAACGTTCAGGTGAACGAGCATCTTAATATTTTCGAAGAAGTTTCTAATTTGATTATTGCTATAAAGTGTTTATTAACAGAATATACTCAACTTGGGTTGCAATATTGACGAGGCTTTGACGAGGCAGGTATCTTCTGCAGAAGTTGTCTTTGTTCTTCGTATTCGGACTCGCAGTTTGCACGGGGTCAGTTCGCCTTGGGTGACTCTTCTTATTGAGTCAGTTGGTTTGTCAGCACTTACCTACTAGTGCGAGTTCGGTTGCTTGCTTACTCGATAAGAACGAAATCGTGCTTACAGATGGATTCTTCTAACAGTACTACAAGCGGCTCCGTGTTGCATTCTGACTTCATTATCTAACCGTCCAGAGTTTGCTTTGATAGTTCTCAACGCTTTCCAATTCAGCTGACACTCGTAAGTTCCACTGCGATGTGCTTTAAGCATAGTGGCGTGTAGCCAAATACGTTTTAGAACTACTTAAGAGTTTTATAAATTTCTTAGTTGATGATGCCTGTTGTCACGAAAAGATCACTCCGCTTTTCATAAATACATATTGCCGGCTAAATTAGACATGTTGAAGCGTATTTCGACAGCTTATTCCTTTTGAAGAAATCGATGTACCGATTATTCAAAATTAACCTTTGGTGTGTAATTCTCTTGGCCTGGCAACTGCTTAGAGTCATGCACGATACGTCAACTAGTGTTGAAGACAGTCATTTCGAACACACTTAACGAAATATTGTTTTATATAAAGTTTTGCTCTTTGCTTCTGAAAAGTATTTACTTTTCATGAAAATTAAAAGTTAAAATTATCTACTATGAAAGTTAGGGTTTGATTTTAAAGTTTTTTTTTTCGGTTCTGTGTGTAAATCTAACAGCGTTTTCTTTTAAGGACTGTATCGAAAATGAGTTATCCAAATATTTTTCTCTCAAATCATATAAAAAAATAAGATGTTTTATTCAAACAAATGGACGATGCTTTATTGTATGGGATTGAACTTGAACATTGTGAAGACCGGATGATATTAATACTATTCTTTCACGCATTTGCGAAGTTTTGATCGAACACTTTGCATTAATTTTTGAAATTGGAAATATCTTCCCAACATTATGGGATCCCTGTAGTGGACAGCAATTTCTGCTAGAACCAAAGATTTGAAGAGAAAGTATCGATAGGCCCGATAGAGCTCGGCAGGTTATGAAATTGAATAGAAGTAGTTTGAAAGTGCTTAAAGTGCCTTAACACCGGACAAGTGTTTCATCACATTTTTTTGACGCCTTAGCCCAAATTTTTCGAACTCCTGCATATTCTCAGCTGCTTTACCAGTCTTTTTCAAGACCCTCTTCACAATCGCCCAATAACGTTCGATGGGCCGAAGCTGAGGGCAATTTGGCGGATGTCTTTCTCAACGAAATCTATACCCTTTTCCGTGAGCCAATTGAGAGTTGTTTTGGCGTGATGCGCAGACGCTAAATCCGGCCAAAACAGTGGAGGGGTACTATACTTATGAGATAAAAGCAGCAACTACTTCTGCAGACACTCACATCGATAGATTTACAGTCGTTGCAAAAATCGCGAATACAATTTCCGGGCCCTTGTTACTGCGCGTTGCTTCTGTTCTGCACTTTTTTTTAGCGATTTTCTGCTTCGTGTAGGTCTTCAGGTTGTTCCGTTTCTTGATACTTTGGCTTTATTGGCCAAATTACGTATCGAAATTGATTGTTCCTTCCGAATTAGAGCTACCATTTTCTGATCCAGTTTAAGGTTGAAAGATCCGAGTTTTCTGCCTTTTCCTGGCAATTCATCCGAAGAACAGTGTTGCCCAAACTTGGTTATGATAGATTTTACACACGCGTGATGAATTCCAAAGCGCTTCGCTAATTGTCGCATAGTAACACTATTTTCACGTAGCCATTTGTCCAAAAAATTAATTTTCACGTCTTTTTTAATGCGCGTCATTTTGAAATCGAAGAATTTAAACCGTACAAACAAGTAAACAAATGAAAAATGACAGTCAAACGCACAACATGCTATGATGATCACATTAAAACCATCACAAATAAACGCGTACAACGCAAATGTACGTGGATAGCTTATTTTCGATACATTCCTTATGAATCTTAAGTTTTTTCCCTATTTGCCGTTTCGTACGTGCCTTGCAAATGAATGTACGGAAATTCACTGAGTGCTTCGCTAGTTTGGGAAAGATAATTCAAAAAGTTAGGCGAGGGATTATAATCTTAAAAATATGTATGACAAAACACTGAAAGTAAAAGAGAAACGAGTCTATTCATATTAAAAAGACATTTCCTAAACCGTGCAAAGTGCAAAGTCCGGTAAAATAATTTTTCGGTTTTAAAATAAGCGTACGAGTAAATTCTGGTCTGAAGAGCAATACAGCAATCCCTTGACCAGTGGTGGTAACGGTTGACATTTTTCAGTAACAGTTTACTTCTAAAAAAAATTGTCGTTGAACAAAGCTAACAATTTTTGCCTACACCACCCGCTTGAACATGTAACACATGTAACATCTCGAATCATGTAGTTACAAAATATCCTAGTTTATCCTAGTTTATGGATCTGCACTGGTTATTCCGAAAATTTCCGTAGTTTCGGATTGCAAGGAAGGAGTACTGGGGTCCGAAGATGGTGGAAAAAAATATGTTTAGATGCGAAACATAGCATGCGGCATATCAAACTTTATGATTTAGCAAAACTATCTCATCAGAAGACATTTTGAGGATTGTTGACCATACTGGCCACTAAAAGAGGCCCTGCGAGATCCGAATTCTTACGGAAAAGTGGCCATATTCAAATCGTTTCCAAAACCTGGCTTGTGACATAGCAAACTTCATGATTTTGCAAAAATAGGTCTTCGGAAGACATTCTGAGGATTCATAACCATATTGGCCACTTAGGAAGGCCCTGCGATATCCGAGTTCCTCCGGGAAAGTGGCCATATTCAAGTCGTTACCAAAACTTGGCTTGCGACGCATCAAACTTCAAGATTTTGTAAAACTTTGTCTTCGGAGGACATTTTGAGGGTGTTTGAGCATACTGGCCATGTTGCGGTATTTTGAGTTCCTCTAGAAAAGTGGTCATAATATTTTTTTTACCAAAACCTGGCTTGCGACATGTCAAACTTAATGATTTGGCAGAAAAAAAAGAGGTCTTCGTAGGACATTCTGAGGATTTCTTACCATACTGGCCACTTAGGGAGACCCTGCAGGATCCAAGTTCCTCCAGTGAAGTGGCCATATCCAAATCTCAATCGGTTGTGTTAAAATTATGCGCGCCACGTACATTTTCTCTTCCAAATCGCTGTCAAGTTTACTCAACAAAACATTCAAATGTTTCTTCGAACAATTTGGTATGCCGGTCAGTTAGCACCAACGTTATCGCTTTGAAAGACATCTCGACATTTACTTGGTTCGAGGTTACTGACAGCAGAAGCAGCGTAATCTCCGCAAGTTGGGGTTGTGAGCTCCGACGTTCCACCATTGTTTTCAAACATCGTAAGAAAACCTTATATGCCCAAGTAACAATTTTAGTTTTATTCCAGCCGTATAGCACTCCCCCGGTTTTGTTGATAAAACTACATTCAAAACAGTTTTGTCTACCAACACCTCCTCTATGTTTCTTTAAAGCCAAAATTTGTACAAAATGGCCCACTTTATAGACGGTTGTAAAAACAAGTTAATAAAACCTTTATAAGAACATAATGATTTTGAAAATTTTCTAGTGAAAGATGTTATGACCACTTGAGAACCTTCATAAAACCTATTGGCTGCCATGAAAACCAGAATGTGGCCAAATGGCTACAGCTGTCAAACTTCACTGTGAAATCGAGGTTGTTTTTTGTTGTTCTGCTTTGTTCGATTCTCTGCTCTTCTGATTCATTTAGCAGTATAAAAAAGGTCTAGTGTTGCGGGAAATTTTGTTTGATAGCAAAATATCCAAAACAAATTGTGTTTTCTACAGCATATTATGCTCTAAATTATATGCGCATTTAACTTTATGGTGAATATTGGCACGATAAGAGCTGAAAATTAATGCGCCTCGGAAATTATGCGAATTAACAACAACATAAATCAAATTGAAACAAATATATCAGACTAACCATAATAAGATAATATCAATGAGTCCTAAAACGGCATTTCAATACAGCATTTTGCGAGTTCATAAAGTCGAAATAAAACCTTTGATAGGAGTAAAAGGAATTTTAAAAACAAGGTTTTAAGATCGTTGTATACAAGTTGTGTAGGTTCTCATGAACCTGACTAAAATATGAAACCTATTGGAACCTCTTGGTGCCATAATAAAAGAAAACTGATTTCAAGTGGCTTTCATAAAACTTTAATAAAACTTAATAAAGCTAGACGAATTATTCCTCATCGTAGCTCCATATACGAGTTGTGTAAACGTCAATGCTACACACTTAAGTTTTTTTTTACAGAAATCTGTTAATTTTTTCCGAATTCTCAACAGCTAAACGTTCGGTAATTCGATTTAACGGATTTCGGTAAAATTTTACAAATTCCGGTAATATTCTAACAGGTAACTGTAAAATTTCATCAAAATCCGTTAAATCGGATTATCGAACGTTCAACTGTTAAGAATTCGGTAACATTGTACAGATTTCTGTAAAAAATCTATGTGTGTAGTGCCGTTGCGAACGCTTCAAGCCAAATTGTGACTTGGAAAATATTTGGAGTTTTCCTTAGAACACCCCTACTTGTGGCTTAAAGGAAGCAATCGGTAATTGTAGTTTTCTTAAGTTCCGCCGGGGTTAGCTAACTGTCCATACCAGATATTGAGATTTCGGCTGCAAAAGGATTGACGAATTCAATGCTGGCAGTCAAATAAACCTATATCACGTGAAATGTGAATTTGAATTTCTTTCAAATTCAACAACATGGAAATATACAGCAACCCGGAAATGCCAACGATAAAAAAAAGCGTTGAATGAAAAAAAAACTTCGCATTGAAACTCAATAACTCAACTCTCAATATTTGCATCGCTCGCAGACTGCTAATATTTTGCCCATCACATTTTCCATATTTCCCTTCAACTTGCTTGCCATGTGATGTTGTCCATGTCAGCTTATGTTTTTTTTTTCCTGCTTTTCCTCTCGATGATGTTTGAGAAAATATTAATAAATTTTTGCAGTCAGCAGCATAAGCATCCATCGAGCGTACGAACGTCTGGTAAATTTCCCGGATCATAAGTCGGTAAACTGCCAGACGGAATCGTTTCCACTTCAATACCCAGGGTCTCCCCGTGGCGAATGGAATCAAATCATGCCTTTAATGTCAGCAAACTGTAAACAAGAAATGTCAATTTGATATGCAAACGACAACTTACGGTGGCGATGCAATTGCCGCTGGTCGTTGAAGAGAAACTTTCTCGTTTGGTATTCGACGGGAAAAGCGATAATATTCAACGATTTTCATTAAAAATCTACAAACTACTTGGCTTGGCCGTTACGCTGGAAGAACAAAGAAAAACTACCACTCAAGTGGCGAGCGGAAGTGGTACTTTGGAATTGCATAATGTTGGCCGAAGCTGTTTACGAATAAATAGCGTTTCTTCTGCGCTTAGAAGAGGGGGTCCTTTCATTTTCTTGCTCGGGTTGGGAAGAAGTAGTAGGCGAGTGCCTGTTATCGTCAAGGAGTCAACGTCGCTGATTACTCACGGCTTGCTACACTTTGATGCGTTTCTCGTTCGCTCGCTCGCTCCTCTGCTAATGATTATTACAGTTCCGGAAAGCAGCCAGAAGTGTGCACTCGGTTGGGATAAAATGGGACAAAAAAAAAAAACAGAAAAAATAATGTATGTTGACAGGCACTTCGTCGTTTTGTTTGATATGCTGCTGAATTAATGAGGTGAGCCTGTTGAAAAAGTTCAAGCCGGCGATAAAGAGTGCTTCAAGAAATTGTTCTGAAAGCGACTCATTGAGATGTCAGTAGGTCAAGGGGGAACCTACCTATTTGCTTTCATCTGAGGAAATCATTTCTAATTATAAAACACAAATTAATCCTTGACTCCCACTTTTATCAAGTTATAAATTTTCCATTACACATTAAACCATTCATCAGTAGCTTATTGCGCTGAATTTGTTCGGCTAATGTGCACTCATTGTAACGTAATAAATCAATACGCGCTAAATGAACATCAATTTCACTGGAAATTTTATGGCAAATATTTGTATAACCACAACAGCCGCACCTCCCCTCCTCGGACGATGGCAGCAATCAACAGATTCCCCCAGTTGGCAATCCCGAAAATTAAACATTACCGATAGGAAAACATCACCGCAACCACGCACTGTTGGCCGACCGTGTGCATTCGGTGGTCACTCTGGTCAACAAACGAGCCACGATGCACCAGCTGCCCTTTAATTATGCACCCGGGGAAAATCATGAAGCAAAATTCCCCCTTGGCCAACTGCGTCGTCGTCGCCGCCGTTGTCGGGTCGCGAAAGCGGTTCAAGTTCAATCGATAGGAAATTTTATCGTTGCCATAAATTTCGTTGTCATTTCGCGCGGGGGCCAACTCAACATGGCTAGTTTACCTACCGTTATCCCCCAACCAAGCAAGGGAAAAGAGTTGCTGTAGAAAATCGATAAACAGCTTGAACGCGTTTAAGGCGGAAGCGGCGCAGCGGAAGCGGTTTTATTTAATTTGAATTCTAGAGTGCCAAAAACCATAATTGATAGATTCGAGCGAGAAAGTGGATCCGTTAAGCTAATGGCCAAGCTGGGGAGTCGATGTTTTGCCGATAGTTGTTGGGATAGTTTGCGTCCCATGTGTTCATCGATTATCCTGGGGGTGTGTGTGACATGGTGCATCGCTTGCTTGGATCTTCCCTGGGAGGTTGTGTTTGCTCCCTGCACATGTTAATTCGCCGGCGAGGTTCGGTCCATCGTTTAGTCTGGAAATCCTTTGGGAATTGGCCCTGCTGGTGATGTTGATGCCGTCGCGGTGCGGGTGATAGTGCTCTGCCATTCGTGTGGTTTTAGCTTCACGTCGTTGCACACTTGTTTATCTATGGCAATTCAATAAATCATGGTGAATAATGGGTGACAAAATGGATGCATCCGGTAGCCATCCGGATGGCGTTGTCTACGGCGTACCATACGTGGGATGTGATGGCGTGTGCTGAGTCTTGCTGAGTCTTCTGAGCGGAAATTGAGTTTCCATACCCGAACAGGACCTTGACTGTCGTTGTGGCGAAAGAGTTCGATGGTGGCCTTGAGATGGATGCGTTGCATTTCGCATGTGAAAAAAGTGATTTTTTAGTTTTGGGTCGACCCTGTTCATGTTCAAGCAGCATTTCTGGACAAATGCGAAAAATGTCACTCTCCATGCATCGATTAAACTACGATTTTGGTATTATGAAGGTTCTGTTTCAATAATGGTCTTCTCTAGATGAATGTTTTGAAACCTTGATAAAAATTTGAATATTTCTTGGGTTGTCTACTCCATTTTGATAACAAAGCTGATTTGATTGATTCTTATTCCAAGCCATTCCAAAGTGGTTCGAAAAAGAGTCTCAATGAAACAATTTTCGTGTCGCTTAACTAGATCTAATATATGAATTATATCGATGAATGAAAAGTTCGGATTCTTATGGGTTTATAGGTATGTACACGGCCCTAAGCTCTTCCAATGCCAAAATATATATGAATATGTTTCAATACACATCGTAGCTTTGCATAGCCCAGAAAGCTTTTGTTACAACTGCAGGTCCTATGTTCTGATCTCAAGGATAGTTTGGATGACCTAGAACATTTCATATTCGATTATGATGTTTTTTAAATTTAAGAATATTAATTGAAAATGTTTGAATATTTATTGTAGCTTTGTATTGACTAAAATGTACTGTTACAACTGTAAATCTTAAGTTCTGAACGCCAAGACAGTTTGGATGACCTAGACTATCCCAAGATTATCTTCTTGTGTATTTTTACGTTCGAAAATATTCACTGAATATACTGAAAGACGTGACGTAACTTTGAATAGCCCAAAAACGTACTGTTACTACCGCAAATTTCAAGTTCTGAACTCCAGGATGGTTTGGATTATCTAGAGGATCTCAAAGTTATAAAATAATGACTCTTGACCCTCCAAAAGATTCATTGAATATATTTGAATACATGTGGTCACCATAGATAGCTCAAAGAACTACTGTTACAACTGTAGACCTTATGTTTTGGACTTAAGGACAGCTTGGAGTACCTAGAATATCCCAAGATTGTCACATTATGTATGTTGGCCTTCCACACTATACAATCAATATGGTTAAATGCATATCGTCCCTTTGCACACTCCAAACACCTACTGTTACTGTAGATCTTATGTTCTAAACTCAAGGACAGTTGGGATGACCTAGATCATCTCCGTTTATGTCATAGTGTTTTTTTACGTTCGAAAATATTCACTGAATATGGTTGAATACGTAGTGTAACTTTGTTTAGCCCAAAGAGCTTTAGTTACTTCTGTAGATTTTAAGTTCTGAACTCAAGGACAGTTTAGATGACCTAGAACATCATAAAGTTGTCAAATAATGACTGTTGACCTTCCGAAAGGTTCATTCAATATGTTTGAATATATATCGTAACCTGATATAGCCCTAAAAGCTACTGTTACAACTGTAGATAAGAAGTTTTGAACTCAAGTACATTTTGGATGACGTAGAACTTCCCAGAAAGATACAAAAATATTTAACGTTTATCAACGAGAATTTAAGAATACGTATACATACGTACAATATTCTAAAACAACGGTGTACACTATTAATATGGCATTAATTTTTTTCTTCCTGAACTTCTTCATATTCAGGATGTTCTAGGTCGTCAATTGGCCTGAAACTCGTATGTTTTTTTAAAATATTTTCCAGATAGAAAACGTGATGGAAAATAAACTTGCCGAAGACAGTGTACACTTTTATTCAGTCTGTGTGATTGTATACAGCCATTATCCTTTTGGGGTCATATATGACCATTTTGGCCTGAAGGAGTTAATATACTTTTTAAGGCAAGGTTTAACATTTATGGAAGTATGTGGCCCGAGATGTTCTGTATTGAAATTGATGCGTAGAAATACTTCCTATCGCTTGGTGTAAATTTTTTGAAAGTCTTTTGAGAAATGACTGAGATACTCAAAACCTGACCACTTCTCGTGACGGTCGCAATGCGATTTTTTAATGAATTGTACCCCAGTATAGATAACGAAGACGTAGTCCTACGTCAAAAGTCTGGTTTGCAGAACTCGTTTATAAAATATTGCCAATGCCTCAACCCACCAGCCGTTGCATCCAGTGAAAGCTCCAAGTATATTGTGAAAATCGCCAAGTTACTTCAGTTGATTCAGGTCAACTATGATCTTCTTTTTGACGAATGGAACTTGTTAAAATGCTAGGTGCTGACCTTGAGTACAGAGTACAGAATTGAGGAGTATTGGAACCAGTTTTTTACTAAGAAAACGTCTGTAGGTGAGCCTAAATACCCTCAGGTGATTAAGGTAGTGAAGTCAGAAGTAATTCTAGCACAGGCGATGGTGGAAGGCGTTTCAACCGTACGTATAGACCCGTCTCCGCAAAAACGAGCTGCGGACCAAAGCAGGAGGTCGTTGAGAAAAAAAAGTCACTTGATTACAGGCTTCTTTACAAAAAAAAACCCAAAAAGTGATACTGCGTCGCAGTAGTATTCATTTTTAAAACGAGGGTAATCACATAGTTCATTTTTACTGTATTTATACAAAAAAAGTATAAAAGATTAAAAAATACTAAAATTTGGAAGTCACTATTTGGTCACTATTTGGTCACTATTTTTATTATTTTAGTCACTAAAGTCACTATTATTTATCCATACATCCGCTACCAGCCCTGTACAGGGGTCTAGAGAGAATCTCCTTCCAGAAACAAGTTCGCAAAAACCACACCACAACCGAGTCCTCGCCTTGTAAAAAGTTCCACTAGATGGGGAGAAAATTAACAACTGGAAGTTGGCAGTCCCACTCTTCCTATCCAAATCGCTTCAATTGGGTACTCTGACGGTCCCTCCCTTCATCGAAACATAGGGTGATATATCAATATATGAAGAATTCATGAAATAATATGATTTTCTTGCCTTGATTTTCAAATCATCTTACCTTAAAGCTTGTGTTAGAAAATTTGGCTGCAAGTAAAATTGGTTACCACTTACTGCTTCAACCTTCCTTTGATGTAGGGTCCATTGTCATCTCGGTGTTTCTGCTTTTGAAGAGTTGGCTTTAGTAGCGAATATCGAGATTCAAAATGTGTTATATGGCACCGCTCGTGGCCATGAAATAGGGAAGCGAACAGGAGAAAGGAGAGAAGCATCAGTAATTGGTGCATGTGAGTTTTTCATAGTGATATTCTCACAACGGTCGTTCAGAATGGTTCGACGGAAGCATATGAGAGATCATTCCCGATGAGATTCCGCTCGTTTACTCCATTCCACCACGTTCAGTTATAGAAGACAATAAACCTCTTACAACGTGCTACATTTGAGAATATCAGGGCCATGATCTCCCATGGCATCTTCAAGTAATCATTACAAGCTGTCCATTTGGTTCAGGCACTTTCGAACGTTGATGTGCCAGCCTATTCACACATGAAATACCCCTTTCTGAGCCGAAGGGCAGGGTGCTCTTCAACTCTCTCTGTGACACAAACTTTTTATCTCGCTTAGTTTTTATGCAAATTTGTTTTGAATGCGAATGTTTTGCCTCCAATTAGCAGATAATAGAAAAACGAATTCAACCCCACCGGTCAGTGATTCCAAGGCGGAAAAATCTCATATTTTTGTATTTTTGTATACTATTTGAAATTACTTTTTCCATGACGCGGCTGAGTACCTTAGTGGTTACCCGTTCTGCTTACTGAGCAGATGGTCGAGAGTTCAATCCCAGGCCCGTCCCCTTCCTTACCATTTTTCACTTGCCTCTTTCTATCACCACTAGATTTGAAATAAAAAAGCAGTCTACTGTGCTTTCTTTCATTGATCGCATCACTTACCACAGTGCATCCATGATCTAAAAATAACCTACCTCACAAACACAACTATCCTTCCCTTGGCAATTGTAGAGATGCAGTGGTGTTCACGGTCTCTAATAACAACGATTGTCAAACTAATCATCCTTCCCCCCTCCCCAAAAGATCGTGAGGACGTGGCCGGCGCCGGTACTGATCTATAAATAGAATTAGTGAACTTGTACATTGAAGATGTAAAAGCTACTCCCAAGCTCCATCTATGTGGTTCTCTGTGCAATTACACTAGTTCTGTCAGTAACGGAGTAGCAACTACGAAATTGCACGGTCTTTTTTTTTAAACTATTTGAAATTACTTTTTCCAAAATTTCATGAAAATTGGATGAAAATTGCGCTCTTCACAATTTTGCAAACTGTAGGTTCTACATGGTTGTGATTTTTTACTCCCATATAAAATGTATGGAGAATCGAGAAAAAAAAACTTTAACGATGTTTTCAAATATGAGCACACACGCTCACATACTCCACAATAGGCTTATTTTGAAGATGCCAGCTTTCCGAAAATTTGGGTTTTATCTTGCGCAAATTTACGCAAATACGGTTCCGAGGGGCCAGAGTACTGGAATGTCTGGGAAACCCGTAAATTTGGTAAATTAATAAATCTTATACTAGATGGATACCAGATTTACCTTTCTTTCACTGAAGTGTATTTATATATATCTTAGAAAATCGACTTTGATGCAAGGCCTGTGTTATATACAACGAACTCAGCTCAATCAACTGAACACATAGCTGTGTGTGAATGTGTGTGTAACGAAATTTCTAAGTCAGTTTCCCAAGCAACTACTGAACCGATTAGAATGAAACATCCGCCAAATGGAAGGTACTGTAGCCCTATATGACGTTTTAGAATCTATTGGAATCGGTTAACTGGTTCCGGTGATACCCCCGGGGAAGTGGCCAATTTCTGATT
Organism: Aedes koreicus; assembly: GCA_024533555.2. Classification (NCBI taxonomy): domain Eukaryota; kingdom Metazoa; phylum Arthropoda; class Insecta; order Diptera; family Culicidae; genus Aedes; species Aedes koreicus. Next base: position 151,375 of record JAHHFK020000138.1, on the reverse strand, counting down.
TAGATCAACCCCCATTATGCGACACCTCATATTACATGAGAATTCAAAAATAAGTCCAATTGGTATGATATCAAAAGTCCACAACCACATTTGCTATATCCGGGTTGACGTTCCGGCTACTCCCGGGAAAGTTGTCAGATTCGGATTTGGATCAAAACCCTTCATGTGACACATCAAATAACATGAGAACTCAAAAATAAGTGCAATGGTGATGATATTCCAGCACGAAACTGACCACATCCGGGTTCGTATTCCTATTACTCCCACTCCCAGAGAATTGTAAAAAGGGTCAGATCTCACGATAGGTTCATAATTTTAGGTTTTTATTTACAAATAAATTTACATGTTATGTGAAGAAACGTAAACAAGTTACTCGGTTTATCATTCGCTTTTAAGCTAGTCTTGTGCTCCATTTACTATGCTTGGCATTTAGCGGATGATATGAAATGTTTTAGGGAAATCATCATGGAGCGAAAAGAGAACTTAACAAGCATGTTTTCATAAATAAAGTGTTAATAAAGAAAGCAAAATGACAGAAGCCTCAAAACAACGTGCAACACATTAAGAGTAATAAATTATGTCAAGCAACATAGAGGAAAACTATAAATCAATTCCCCTCCACCCCATTTTCATCTCGTTTTTCCTGTATTTTGGTTTTTTCAGAAGCCAATTAGCCGGACTTTGGGTTTTAAAATTGATGATAGAATAATTTTAAATTGTAGTTGCCATCAAAATAATAAAAACTACAAATTTCAAAAATAGATTTAAATTATAAGATTTTACCCTTTTTCATAAAACTTTATCCCATTATTTTTCATTTTCTTTCATCATAAAAATTGAGAATCGGTCCCAAAAGTGGTTGATTTAAGTCAAACATTTTCCGAAAAGGAACAAACCTACCAAATATTGAGAAATTCTAAAATCCACTTCATCTTCTTGGTATGGAATTGATAAGTTATCAAATGTTACGGATGTTCCGGAACTTCCGGAAGACCATACAATGGCCACCTAAGGCTATATATTGTTCTCCACATCGCTTCAATTTTTACATTTATAAACAAATGGTTTTGAAAAAAATCATGTTGCTTTAGGACGAGACTAATGCATTTACCATTTTATCGCATGTTCCGGTATTCCACGGAACCATAAAGTGGCCATTTCTCAGTAGTGTGACCCAATACGTTTATTCATAGAGGAGTCAGCAGGCTTTGGTATGTACAACGAAATTCATAGCAACACTACGTCAACAGGTCATAGGTCATGGAAACATTTTGCCGTTTGGAATGAAGTAGACTTTTGAATGATCGAAAATGGTCGTGCTTAGAGTGCCATGCTTTTGCAAACCATGATTCTGTTCACTGTAATTTAATCATTTCCTTGTTCGGTTGTGTTCTTGCAATCTTTCTCGAAATGGCAAGTGTTGAAGCAGGTACAAGTTCCCGTGAGCCAGGCAAGGTTCAGATTTTGCAATCTTCTAAAGGAAAAGATATGCTAGCGGTTGGATACTTTCTCCACGGTATTTTTTGGCAACTGGTGACAATCCATGCTCCAAACCATCAACAAACGGTGCCTCTTGTGTACATTCTGATGTCATCTAAAAGTGAGTCACTGTACAGAAAAGTTTTCGGAAGGATTCAAGATGTGGCTGGCGAGATCGAAGTGGACTTGGAACGCTCTGCAGGCTGAATTCGGTGAGACAAAACATACTGGATGTTATTTTTTCATTTCACCAGCAATCTCTTCAAGTTTATTCAGCAGCATGGCCTACTTAAAAATTTTGGCCAGAGTGAGCAAGTTTACAAAATATTTAAAGAAGTTCAAGCTTAAGCATTTGTCCCAACTGAGAAAATTCCTGAAACTTACGAAACTATAAAACTTCAGTCGCCAACTGAAATGAAGGAATTCATGGAATATTTTGAAGACACATACTTACATGGGCGTCAAAGGCGATCAAGAAGATGCAATCAAGTTGTACGTCTAAACCCAATTTTTGCACTAGAACTGTGGTCCGTTTACAGAAACGTTCTGAACGGAATACCACGCACAAGCAATCAGATCGACAGTTGCAATAGCCGCTGGGCAAAGCTGGTGGGTGCATCACATCACTGATAAAAAATTACCTCAAACGAACGATATCAAAAATCCTCCAACCATTTCTCTAATGGTTTGGATGATATAGGTCGTTAAGAAAAATAACCATACGAAATTTATTAGGGATGTCAGTGTTTTCCGACTGATTTCAGAGATAAATCAGGAATATAAGTACACCAATGTGACTTCAATCTTAGCTGCTGATTCCGACAGAAATCGAAAAACCGCTGAGATTATTTTCGAACGCTATAATCTGAACGATTTTATAAGGCGATTGCTGCTAACTTGGGATCTGATGGAAAATAAGGATATGATTTGAGTTCGACTGTTATTTTTTCACATTTCTATTGTTATTATTAAAAAATATTGAATTTAAATAGTTAACCAAATATTGAACATTGTTTTAATTTCTAAAGTTCCTGGAAGAATGGGTTGAGGAGAAACAAAAAATCAGGCCTCCAGCACGAAAACTTATAAAGTATCTTCTCCCCAAATCTGTATTCGGCCAAACGTCCATTCGGCCAAACATCCGTATGCCAAACGTCTTTATGCCAAACGGGGTATCATCAGCGGAAACGACGCAGAACGTGCTTCTCATCGTAGATAAGCGTGTCGCTAAAGTAGCTCTGATGACCGAAATGCAAATCACGGTCGATGTTGGGGCGTCTTCCAGGGCGTGACTCTCTCTGTTTTGACTCATGTTTTTCTACTTGTTTTTCTTATTACAAATCAGCATTATCTAATATCTTTTAAATGAAATACATGCATTCACACACTCACCTTCAGCCAAACGAAAGAGCAAATATAGAAGGTCATTGAATTGATCAATTCGATGAGCAGTTAATTGTCAAACGAAATGAGATGGAAACCGACGAATTGTATTATTTATGAGTTTGTGTCTTAGCTACGATGTGAACAGTTGAGGATATGTTGGAGGTGTTTACTATATTTTAATATGGCGTCGTGGACAATGAATATTATTACGGTCATATGAATGAAGTTTGTATAGGCTGCTTCCACAGGTCTTCGACGATTATCTCTTGAATTTCAGGGAAGTTTTCTCCTGATCTTCTTCGAAACTCCCAGATGAACTCCTGGAAAGATCCCTCCTAAACTTTTGGCAAGTTTTGTCACAAGTTTCTGAGCAGTCACTCCTAAATTTCTTGGAAATACACTCCTAAAGTTCGGAATAGTTTCTACCAGACTTTCTGAGAAATCTGAGAAGGGAAATTTTTTCGGAACATCTTATAATTCGTATCCTGAACATCGAGGAAAATCTTTTCAAAACTTCGGGGTGTTCTCTTCTGAACTAAATTAACTAAGTTAGTTGCATCCTAAACATCGAGGAAGTTCGTTCCTAAACTTCTGGGATGTATGACTTTGAACTTCACGGATGTTTGTTCTTGAATTTCTGAGATATTCTTGCTTGAACTACTAAAAAGTGCCCCCTACAGTAAAGTAATGTTCCTTCCTGATCATCGGAGAAGTTTTTTTTTGAGAAATTATTTTTCTGATCTTCTCCTTCAGTACTTTGAAGAATCTTTCTTTCTGAATCTCTAGGAAAATCTCTAAATGTTCTAGGGAGCTTCTATGATTGTCAACAAGCTTACAGAATTTCTTGGAAGCTTTATTAACATACAACATACATATACCAATTTTGTTGTTGAAGTTGTATGTTTTAAGTTGGAAGTTTTTTTTTTAGAAAATTTTACATGCTAACAAAATATATGAAAAGTTCTCTCAGATCCTTCTCATAAGTCCACAGCATTGTTTGTATGTATACGAGATACTAACGAATATTGTGCTGAACTTTCTACAATTTCGTAGAAATTTCGTAAAATCATAAGTGGACCGATCGGAAAGTTTTAATAACTTTCGACATGCTCATTTAAGTTTGTATTGTTTGAAAAACATGTACACAACTTCCGAAAAGAATAAAGTTCTTTTTGGAAAATTCTAAAAGAAATATCTAGAACAGCTGATACGTCCATAGATTTGCTTTTTACAACTTCTATCAAATTAATAAACTATTCAAAATCTGCATAGAAATTACAACTTGTCTTTAATAAGTCCCAATAACGTGCGTGAAATTCGTAGTTCATGTATTCGATAATTATGTTATGCATTATTTCAAGTGCTATTTTTAAGATGCTGGATTTCCACAGGAACCAGTATTGCTTACATTTTACCGGAACACCCGCGCGCGGTTATTCCTTTGATGTTTCCTTCAAATATTACTCTTGTTTTTTTATATTCAATTTCGTTCTATTTAAGCTCAAGTTTAAGTTTTTCACTTCCTCTTTTCTAGGTTGTCCATTGTTCTTTGTCTTGCGTCGGCTCTCAAAAGATTGAATTCTGTTCAAGTCTTGCATCTACCAGTTTTGTCGATCCAGACCTGTAAAGACAATCATAACAAATATATGAATGTATACTTCTTTGTGATGTGTCGGATGCTGAAAGCTAGAATCAGATTTATTCTGCGCTTCGAGTGTAGCGAGACGACTCGCATGAGGTTCACAAGTTTATTGGTATTCAAACGAAGAATAAACACTTACTTTTTGCCATTCCGACCCAAGGTGCATTGGTGGTCCTAATGATTCGAGCTCTAGGCCAATTTACTTCTCATTTCAGATGCATTCACCACGTGGTGTACAGAGTTTTGTTATGCAGGTTGCATATCTAACGAGCGGTTTAGCAACGTTTGTTTTGGCGCTTATTTTGTCGCGAGTGCATTACATTAATTACGAATCAACGTCGAAACTTTTTATTTTTACAAATAAACGAAATAGTATCATTAAGGAAGCAGCCATGGGTGAGATCTATCTGATTATAACTATATATCAATAATCCTATTTTCAAATAGTACTAAATACGTTCCTGGTTTGGAGATTTTACATTTCCAAATCTGGAAGTGTGTTGCAGTGGCCTTATCCAAATGGTATCGGTAATGTTAACATGTAGGCTCATTGTAGATGAAAGTAAGCTCGGAAAGGGCATGACCCTCCAGACATTCTGAAATCGGATGGTGGATCTTCAGTAGAGCTATCACTTTCTAGCTCCAGTATTAGGGCTGCTTCCAATAATCACTTGGATGATTGTTGTAACAGATTTCTTCCATAGTACCATTGCCGGCCAATGGGAGTTAGATCGAATTCACAAACATATACACACTGAAAATTTCAGAATGTCTGGAGAATGACGCTCATTCCGAGGTTACTTTCTCATAAAATAAGATCCGCATGTTATTTGGTATAATTTAAAAAATCGTTTTTCTAGATTATTTATAATCAGATAGATGTCACCGATCGGCTCAGTAGTTTCCGAGTCAAAAAGGGCCAGACAGACAGACAAACAGACAGACAGACAGACAGGCAGACAGACAGGCAGACATCTACTGGCAGTTAAAATAATTTGTTCACACCAACCCAAGGCAAAAAGTTTGTGAAAAATCTGCGATCTGTGAAAAAAAAAAACTTCTGATCACTTATGTTGAATGATTCACAGGATGTCAGGTGTTGGCGGGTTTAACAACAAGGAATGCAACACCGGTGCGGGAAACGCAAAGTTGGTCTATTTTAGCTGGTTCTATTCAAGTTTTGCTGATGCAAATCAACAGACCACCGCTGAAGATGCCCTTATCGAAGCAAATAAATAACCAGTTGAATGTTGTTTCGGGCTCAATTACTTTATGAGTTGCAATAACAAATGTTATCAACCGCTGCATGGCGGAGTCAAGCGACATATACTATATCTTTTAGTATCTTATTCAAATGGAAATGGTAATTTTATACCCGAAATATATCCAGACCGCATCGGGAATCGAACTCAGCTTCCCATCAAGGAAGGCCCTCCCATCAGTAATCTATCAACAACTTCCCTTCAATCTTCAAGCCCGATGATCGACCTGGAACGGGGGCCGGGCCACTCAGCCATCTTTCATTCAAGATGAAATAAAATTTTCAGTTGTTCAACTTTATCTCAAGTAACACGTATTGCACCTTTTTCAACCACGACCTGCCAGCATTCCCCATAGTCAGACCCACGCCACCTGCCCGGACGGAACTGCAAAAGCCCGTCTCGGAGGACGTGACCCGGATCACAAATGGAAAACTGGTACAAGAAACAATTATATCCCATTTCTTGTTGCTGGGGTTTTTTTTTTTTTTTTTGCCAAAGTCCTTCCACTCTTTCGGTTCTACTGGCCCCGTCCACTGTGGCAGCAAGAGGTCAAAAGGATAAAACCACGCGTCAACGTATAGAACAAGCCACCGTGGTACGCTTCTCGTAGTCCAGTCATTTGTGACTTATTTCACTTTGCACTCTCCGCTCCACCCGAAGCACTTCGCCTGCTTTGTTCGGGTGCAGAAAAGCGAGGAAATTTACTGCGCTCCTTCTGTCCTTCGTTCGTCGGTTCCGTACATGGCTCACTTGGATCGCGTCGGTTCTATGGCTGGTTGGGTCGGTGGCTTCCTAATTGATTCAATTGTCTTTGATTTAATTTTTTCGGTAAAAGTGGGAATTCGTCGTTCGGCTGGCGTTGACTAGCTGAGGAATCCCATTGGAAGAGAGTTTTGTTTTAGCCACCAGCACCAGAGGTAAATTGCTCCACAGTAAATTATGGCACCTTTTGCCGAACTCGTGTTTCTGTTTCTTTTAAGAAGTCTGCAATATTACGTGCAACGACAATTTAGATAAAATTAGGGGATCCGTTTTCTTCATTTTTCTACCTTTTGGTGCCGAGAAGAAATCACTTGTCGCGTGTAATACCTTTATTTAATTAAACGGCTATTAAGTTATACATTTTCCCGACAGAAACAGAAAGTGCACCATTGTTTCATTAGAGCTCTGTCCGTCTCGGGTTTTTCTCTCTCTCATACCGACGATTCGTACAAGCTCGCAGAGTATCGGAAAATATGTTCTAAAGATTTCGCTGCCGCCAGCGCTACACGATGCCACTTCAATTTGCCCGTAAAACTCGACGACGAGGACAAAAAAGTGCATAAAAATAATTAACACAGAAACGTTGATACCGTGAATGGATGTTGGAGAAAGAAGAAAGTTGTGATTATTACTAAGCTGGATCAGCAAGGGGTGATTCAATGAAGTTGTAGAAATGGTATAAAACTACTGGATTTGTTTGAATGCATCCCCTCCTGCATCTATCCGAGCGAACTCCTTTGTAATTAACGTAAACTTTCGAAACCAGACAGTTCTCAGTTCCAAAAGCATGCGCTACAATCGTGCCGTGGTAGCATTTCTTATCCATGCTGTATCGGAAAATATTCTTTCGACATTGTGACAACCAACGCAGTGCTTCATCTAGTTGACACCGGCATTTAGCTACCTGTGAAAGGTGGCCTGCCTGGCTGTTGCCCGAGTCCATCGCCAAGGAAACAGAGGTCGGGAAAGAAAACTGCAACGAAAGTAATTTAAGTTGGAAAATTTAATTTGACTTCACAGCGCAATGAAGGCGGATTTTGTTCTATAAACGACTGCAATACAAAACCCATTCTATTTCTATGATAAATTGTTTGAATTGGTTTTCTGAGTACGATTGTTCTTTTGAATGGATTCTATTAGGCTGCCTGAAAGTTTGTGTCAGCAGGTAATACAGTTTGTAAACAAGTTTTGAATTAATCAGAATAGCTTCACGCTATCTCAAATTTAGTTGAACAAGCGTCACATTAAATTAATTCTAGAACATGAAAAGTTTGATCTTTCAGAAAGGTCTCACAAACTGACTGCGGGGCGCTGATTTTAATGCCTACGAAACAAAACTGCTAAATAATTCATACACAATATGCTCTTTTGCCATTTTCACTTCGAAAGGAATCCCATTTTTCCAGACCGTAGTTAAATGCATAATGATGAGGAAGCCGCTCTTCAGAGACGTTTGTCGCTTTGAAGTGGAAAATAGGCGTGGAGCAAGATTCCGGGGCGCACTTTTCACCGCATCATCGCAGGAGGCACGTGTTTTTTTTTAACTCTTTATTTGTTCCAAATTTATTCATATTTACATTTCATGTTAATCTAGGTGCTCCAGCTACTACCGTAACGTATCAACCTTAATTGTTAAAATATGTACCTAATTTTGTTTACATTGTTCATGCCTTAGCAGTTCAGTATTTTAAACAGGTTTTATTCCTGCGTGTCAGTATAACAATAATAATCTTAAAACTAAAAACAAACTAAAATTAATCTTAACTAAGCATAAAGGGAATTAATCATTGCAATAGAAGATTGCAACGATTTTTTGTCTGAAATTATTAATTATTTTGTTGGACATTTGTTCTAAAGTCTCAACATTCGAAATTCTATGTACTTCGTTAGTACTGTACCAAGAAGGCAGCTTCAAAATCATCTTCAGAACTTTGTTCTGAATCCTTTGAAGTATTTTTTTCCTGGTAGCACAACAACTAGACCATATTGGAACAGCATAAAGCATGGCCGGTCTAAAAATTTGTTTAAATATTAGTAGTTTGTTCTTCAGACAAAGTTTGGATTTTCTGTTTATAAGAGGATATAAACATTTTATATATTTATTACATTTGGCTTGAATGCCTTCAATGTGATTTTTAAAATTTAATTTTTGATCAAGTAATAGACCAAGGTATTTCACTTCGCTTGACCAGGAAATTGGAACACCGCTCATAGTAACGATGTGACTACTACTAGGTTTCAAAAAAGAAGCTCTAGGTTTATGTGGGAATATTATTAGTTGAGTTTTGGAAGCGTTGGGAGAAATCTTCCATTTCTGTAAATAAGAAGAGAAAATGTCCAAACTTTTCTGCAGTCTCCTGCAAATGACACGAAGACTTCTTCCTTTAGCGGAGATGCCTGTGTCATCAGCAAACAAGGATTTCTGACAACCCTGAGGCAAATCAGGGAGGTCGGAAGTAAAAATGTTATATAGTATCGGCCCAAGAATGCTACCCTGAGGAACTCCAGCTCTAACAGGTAGTCGATCAGATTTGGAATTCTGATAATTTACCTGCAGAGTTCTGTCAGTTAAATAATTTTGAATTAATTTTATAATATAGAGCGGAAAATTAAAGTTTTCAATTTAGCAATCAAACCTTCATGCCAAACACTGTCGAATGCTTTTTCTATGTCTAGAAGAGCAACTCCAGTTGAGCAGCCTTCAGATTTGTTTGAACGAATTAAATTAGTAACTCTCAAAAGTTGATGAGTAGTTGAATGGCCATGGCGAAATCCAAATTGCTCATCTGCAAAAATTGAGTTTGTATTGATGTGAAGCATCATTCTATTCAAAATTAGCTTTTCAAAAAGTTTACTGATTGAAGGAAGTAAACTTATTGGTCTGTAGCTAGAAGCTTCAGCTGGATCTTTCTCGGGCTTCAAAATTGGAACAACTTTGGCATTTTTCCATTTGCCAGGAAAGTATGACAAATGAAAACATTTATTAAATAATTTTACCATGAAAGACAAGGTACTCACTGGGAGTTTTTTGATGAGTATATAGAAAATTCCATCATCACCTGGAGCCTTCATATTTTTTAACTTTTTAGTTATAGTTTTTACTTCATCCAAATCAGTTACTTTAGGATTCATCAAAAATATTTTCCCATGAGGAAATATTCAGATAATCAAGAGCAACCTGATTCTCAATAGGACTAGTAAGACCCAAACTGAAATTATGGGAACTCTCAAACTGCTCAGCAAGTTTTTGAGCTTTTTCCACATTTGTTAGCAATATTTTATCACCTTCTTTGAGCGCTGGAATAGGCTTTTGAGGTTTCTTTAAAATTTTGGAGAGTTTCCAAAAAGGTTTGGAACTCGGCTCTAATTTTGACACATTATTTTCAAATTGTTTGTTCCTCAGGGCAGAGAAGCGTTTTTTAATTTGTTTTTGCAAATCTCGCCAGATAACTTTCAGGCGGGATCACGTGTTCTTTGATATTGTCTTCTACGGATATTTTTCAGACGGATCAAAAGCTGAAGATCGTCGTCTATTATAATTGTAGTGAACTTTACCTCCATTTTGGAACTGAGACAGCTCTTGCTTCAACTATGGAAGTAGTCAGAGAGTCAAGAGCATTATCGATATCATTTTTAGTTTCCAAAGGAATATTAGGATCAAAGTTATATTCCATGAATGTTTGATATTGGTTCCAATCAGCTCTATGATAATTGAAAGTAGAACTGTTGGGATTAGAAATTATTTCTTGAGATATTTCAAAAGTTACTGGAAGGTGATCCGAACCGAAGTCAGCATGGGTAACCAATTGGCTACAAAGTTGACATGAATCAGTTAAGACCAAATCAATAGTTGAGGGATTTCTGGCAGAAGAAAAGCAAGTTGGGCTGTTTGGGTATTGGATAGTGTAATAACCCGCAGAACAATTATCAAATAGTATATTACCATTGGAATTACTTTGAGCATTATTCCACGATCGGTGTTTTGCATTAAAATCACCAATAATGAAGAATTTTGACCTATTACGGGTAAGCTTCTGTAGGTCACCCTTGAGAAGATTCTTTTGCTGACCTACGCATTGGAATGGTAAATAGGCAGCTAATAGTGTAAGTTGACCAAATTTTGTTTCAACAGAAACCCCCAAAGTTTCAAAAACTTTGGTATCAAATGAAGAAAGAATTTGATGTTTGATACGCCTATGAACAATTATGGCAACGCCACCACCTGGACTTTCAAGACGATCATTGCGGTGTACGAAATAATTAGGATCCCTTTTTATTTTATCACCTGGTTTAAGAAAAGTTTCAGTTACAACGGCAATATGCACGTTATGAACTCGTAAAAAATTAAACAGCTCGTCTTCATTATTTTTAAGAGATCGAGCATTCCAATTTAAAATATTCAGTGTCTTAATGCCCATTGCTCAATTTCAGGGTCATGACAATATTGTTTGCCAAATTTTATACCAGTTTGAATTGGATCAAACATGGGTTTGTAATTTAACATTCCACGGCAGCGTAGGAAGCTCCATTACCTAGCTGTACATTGCTACCAGCAGGTAAGAATTGAGCATTGACATTGTGCAAAATATTTGACTCAGTTTGTATGGAATTACAACTCAATTTCGTACCATTTAACAATTTTTCACTCCTCCACGAACCTTATCTGCCTTTTACATGCCCCTTGCTAGTTTTAACAACAAAATGTCAAATGCTAATTTTTAAACTTCATTTGCTTTTTAACTGGGCTATAGCCCAGTTAGCGAACGCCCAGCAGCCCAGTTAAACAGCACCTAGTTAGCAAACAGTTGCTGTATTTGAATATCTATAATTTCTACGCAAGCATATACACTGATTGACATAAGTATTCGTCATAAGCATATCGTTTGAATTCTTATTGAATATCTAAGATATAAATTTTAACAGAGCTCAAGTCATCATACAAAAAAAAACAAATCAAGAATAAATTTCATTCTCCTTTACTCAAAATTCAACATATTGGATAAATTCAGATGATATAACAAACACTTTCAAAACAATCTCAAAAGAACTGGACAAAAGTATTCGTCTTACATAGAATTGATCAGAAAAGTTAGTTCTGATTCAGTTTTTGAAAACTTTAATAATTCGTATTCAATCGTTTCTGTGAAATAACTGCTTTCAAGCGATTTTGCATTGAATGCACCAGTTTTTCGCATACAGAGGGCTCGATCTTATTCCATTCCTCACGAATAATTTCTTTCAGCTGCTTCTGTGAAGTTATGTGATGTTCCCGAATGCGTCGATCAAGTACATCCCACAAATGTTCAATCGGATTCGTGTCCGGTGATTGGGGTGGTGTTTTAAGCTAGTGAGGAGTATTGTTCTGCGGTGTGCTTTGGATCGTTGTCTTGTTGGAAATAGAAATCGCTTCCTATTCCCAACTCTTCAGCAGTCTTCTTCATATTTTGTTTCAAAATATCCAGATATTGCTCCTTTTTTATTATACCATCTATAAATACCAGTTCCCCAACACCAGATGCAGCCATACAACCCCAGACCATTACTGAAGAACCTCCATGTTTAACAGTGGCTTGAATGTTTTTCTTCTGCAGCTCAGTTCCTGGTTTCCGCCACACTTTAATACGCCCGTTAAACCGATAAACGTTGAATTTGATCTCATCAGAGAATAGCACCTTATCCCAGAAACTGGTTGGGTGGTTCTGGTACTCTTTAGCGAAGTCAAGTCGTTTCGTTTGATTGACTTTGTTTATCAAAGACTTCTTACGGCAAACACGTGCATTGTATTGAGCTTTATTCAAAACCCTGTGAACCGTTCTGGAATGAACTTCTTTTCCACTGAAATCTCGTACCTCTGCGCGTACTTTTGACGATGAAGCTTTTGTTTGATTTTCCGCTTTTCCCTTTCTGACAACTTGCACGGACGCCCTTTCCTAGCTTTATTTCCGAAGTTTTCGCTGTTCATATGTCGTTTGATAATATCCTGAACAGTTGTTCTGGACCTACCAACACTTTTAGCTATCTCAGCAATAGGTTTATTCAACTTGAATAAATTTAATATGATTTTTCTCTCTTCCACTGTAGTTTCTTTGCCTTTTCTATCCATTTTCTTAGGATGACGATATAAATTATAAAAACAACCTACCCCAACCTAGTAAACAATAATGAATAACAAATGACAGTTACAACTATATGCAGTGTTTCCAGATTGTTTGAAATGCGAAAAACAAGAAAGTTCATTCATATGACGAATACTTTTGTCCACGCTAAAATGTGAAGTTCAACTATCGCCTTCTAGTTTCTGATATAAATGGAGTTTTTTGCACTAAAAAGTATGCATATAGGATAAAGAAAATGTGGCAGAATATTTTCCATAAGAATAATTCAATTGATAACATACATAATTTACATAAAGTAACTTATATACTCTAAATGAATGCATGACGAATACTTATGTCCATCAGTGTAACAGAACATTCCAGAATTGCTTGAATTTCAGCTTGGAATACAGTAGGCCACCTGCCCATCGGAATCGACATGTCTATCCCTGGACCAGTAACTCCTGCTCCAACTTGATTGTTCATTCTTGAACCATCTGTAAAGAAAACTATCGATCCTAAACGAAGATTCGGACCACCGCATTCCCACGAATCACGCCCAGGATCAAATACTTGATATGCGCGGTCGAAGTTGTAAGTTTTTTTTTTCATCCAATCTTCGTTGTTCATTACTAAAGAATTTAGTTTAATATTTTTTAGAATGCTTTGATGTCCTATTAGATCACCATCGAAGAGGTTCACAGATCTTTTATTCCTCAGAGCGCTCTTTTCAGCTTCTAGTTGTACACATTGATGCAATGGTAGTATGTATAGTAAAGCATCCAGTGCTCTCGATGGTGTACTTCTCATTGCACCAGTGCCGAATAAATTTCATATGTGTTTCTCAGAGGGTTCTGTTTATGTGTGAACAAATGAATATTATGTGGAATTTTACATGGTTTTTTTTTTTCCAATAAATATGTGTGGATTTTTACCCGTGTCTTCCAATTAAGTTTGCTGTCAAGGATTATTCCAAGGTATTTGACAGTATCTGAAAGTTCCAAAAGGGTACCTTTCAATGTTATATTTTCGAATGTTAACTGTGGTGTTAAAAAATTTCAAAATGTCTTTGAAATATTACACCATGCAGTAATTCAGAACATTCACCAATTTCATTGTCATTGTTGAGTCAAAGAATAAGTGTTTACATTTTTCACTCTTGTTTTGTGAATTACACAATGTTTTTGTTATTTAAAAAACCTCACTTGGCCACTGTTCCAAAGTTGCAATTTGAAGTATTTTTCGTGGATTATGTAGGGAAACTGCCCCCATATTAATCTCATTGTCCCTATATTCATCCTACGATGAATCAAACAATTGGGCAGTTGAAGGATTAGTTAGTAATGTTTGTTGTAGTTATTTAAAGTAAGCAAACATTATTAGAATACGAAACCGATCCTTCAACTGCCCAATTGTTTGATTCATCGTAGGATGAATATAGGAACAATGAGATTAATATGGGGGCAGTTTCCCTATTAATTAATATGTGGACTAGTGTCGATATCTATTTCAAAGATGATTCAGAAGAGGGGTTATTATCTAGTTATCATCAATTTATGCGTGACGATACTGAAGCCATGGACAGCATTAATTCTTTAAACATTCAACATTCAAAGGTAGCTGTATAGATTTGAATTGATCGATCTCATTTCAACGATTTTATCTCAAGGTTCTCTGACCTTCTGGTAAAGCATTGAATCTTTTTCCTTAGCTTTTAGTACCCCAATTGAGCAATTTTCAGAATGGCGGAGTTTTATTTTGTATTTTCGGAGGATTGTCTGAATTTTGGAAGAATTCCCGAAAGTTTTTTGATCTATTGATAAACTTCGTTAATTTTTTTTATACTTCTCTGCTTTACTTCAGAGAAGTTTTCTTACCGATGAAATCTCTCAAGCGAGGTGAGATGGAAACCAAGGAATTGTAATTCCTACATGAGTTGTGTTCTAGCTCATAGTACGATGCGAACGGTTGGAAAGATGGTGTTTACCATATATCAATATGGTGTCATGAACAATGAATATCATTTCGGTCATATGCATGATTTTTTGTGTAGAATGCTTCTTCTGTTCGTCAGTGATTATCTCTTGAATTTCAGGAAAACTCTTTCCTGGTCATCGACAAAGCTCTTTGCTGAAATTCAGGGAAGTTTTGGCAAGTTTCGTCATGAACTTCTTGGTACCCAGACAAGCAAATTGTACGTTATTGAAAGTTGTTTTCCTGATATACAAACATATATGTAAGCAATCAAATCGTATAGAATGCAAAAATATGGCTTATATGTGCAAAAGTGGAGGCCATATATGTGCAAATTTCATTGTTTTCTCAAACGAGTTAGTTTGGCTTCGTATGCGATTTCATCTGTAATAACAAATTCATTTTAAAAAGTCTAGCGTTGTAAATCCGATTTTGTTTGTAACACTTAACGATGGATAAATGACACATCGTATATAAATCGGAAATTTGCACTCTATACGATTCAACTTAAACATAGTACGATAAGAGGCACAACTATATGCGATTTTGACTTAAAATGTCGAATTATACGATACTATCTGAACACCGTTATACGACTTCTGGTTGTCTGGGTAGTCACTCCTGCTTTTCTTTTAAATTCACATCTTACAACCCAACCTAACCCTCCAGGAACGTTTGGTATTTTTTTTCCTGAACTTAGTTACTTTCTACACTACTGATGAGCCCCATCCTGAACTGCGAGACAAATTTCTCCAAACCTTTGGGAAAGTTCCCCAGGAACTCCAGGGAAAGTTTCTTCTGAACTTCGGGGAACTTTGCTTCTGACCAAAGTCGTAGTTTAACATCATTTAGCCCATCGTTGGAGTCGGTTTGCAGTGTGCAGTGGAATCGAAGATGCAAAGGAGTGGTTTGGTCACCGCATAGACCAACGCGAGAGCCTCCTTCTTAGATTGACCACAGTTGCGATCCGCGGGTGCGAGCGTCCACGAAGCCTGTTGTACGGCCTTCATCCTGCCCTGGAACTGGTTAAAAATGTCTGTCCCGTTGTGCCAGTGCTTGATGCATCCGCTGCCACAAAGATTGGGAGTTTGTGGTCATAATGCGTCAGCGGCAAATTTGATTGAAGCGTTGTCTTGAACCGGTCTTTCTGGCATTCCGGAGTCCATCGCCATTTCACGTCCTTCTTCAGCAGTTCATGGGATGACCCAATTCGTACACGAACCTACAATAGAAGTTGACTGCACCTAGATAAGCTCAGAGACATTGGTTGTGGCGGTGGGAGTGCAGCAATGGCTTTCACTATCTCCACTATGTCCACGATATGCCCCAAGAAACCGAGTTGTGTTTGAACGAAATGACACTTCTCGGCTTTGACGTGGAAGCCGTACTCCTTGAGTCGCTGGAAATGTAGGTTGAGTGACGCTATGAGCGACTTGATGACCTTCCCGAACACGATGGCATCATCGATGAAAAAGCGGACGCCTGGTATGCCCGCAATAATTCCATCCACCACGTGTTGGAGTGCTCTCGGTGTCCCGGGGGCCAGGCGATTGAACCGGAACAAGACGTCATCCTCCTCGAGCTGGAGGTACGCTTCGGAGAGGTCGATGATGCTCTGGAGATGGTGTTGCCGTTGAGTTGGGCGAAGATTTCCTCAGGCGTCGGAAGCGGATAGTGGTTTGGTTCCAACGCCTCGTTGAACTCGAACTCGACCGTCCAGTTTGCACACAGCCACGATACGATCAGCCCATTCAGAAAAATCGACGGGTTCGATTATACCCAAGCTTTGCAACCGTGTGAGTTCGGCATAGACCAACGGGATGGTGTTGAAGGAAAATGGACGTTTGGGACATTTGGCATTTGGTTTTAGGAAAAACTTTACCTTTGTTTTCTTGCAGCGCCCCAGTGAATCGTTGATGACATCTGCATGCTTTTCGGAATTCACTGATCTGCTGGTCGACCGACTTCGTCGTTACTAGATTGCAAACAGAGTCGAGGGGAACCGATCACAGCTCGAATAGTTCCTAGGAGGTTAAGGTTGGCAGCCGTCGTAACGAAACATCTTCCTTTCACCTATTAGATACAGCGGCTTACCCGTCGCGTTGATTGCTTGGATCATCGGTCTATTGATCGGAGAGTTGCCCAAATAGTTCCAGGATTGCTCGAGATCACTGTGATGTCACTTGCTGTGTTCAACAGCAGCTTGATAGCCGCGCAGTTGATGAATGTTGGCACGTAATTACGCTTGCTGGAACTTTCAGCGATGTGGTTCACGATGAACGCCCCTCTGGTTTGGGCTTTTCGAGGTATGTTGATTTGTTTGCTGGCTTCTTTTCCTCCCCGGCTGGAACCGATTGAGGTTTGGAAAAGCAGACGCAATGGCCAATCCGGTTGCACTGCTTGCACTGGTGGTTCGAGAATGGGCAATGTCAATGGGAAGAAAGAGTTCTGTTTGAATATAGCTGTTGATCAGAGGTTTCCTTCTTCTCCTGGACACCATGGACCGAAGATTTCGAGCCTGACCTTCGCTCGATCATCGATGTGTCCGCCTTGAGATTGAATAGTCGCTGATAGTCGTCAAGCAGGGTCTGGAAGGTGACGGGATCTTCTGCTGTTACGCCTTCGATCTGGGAGAGAAGCCCTGCTCGGATATCCTCGTAGGAATGACCTTTGAGGCCAAACACAATTCATGTTCTTGATATATAGCTGAATATGTCCCCCGCTTCCAACTTGACCAGCTAGAGGCACTGGTATCGCTTATTTAAAATTTTCAAGAGCGTTTAGACAGCGTCGGCAAAATCGACGTCTTTGGGAAGCTTTGGCAGGCAGTGATGTCCATATCCTCAGTGTGTTAAAGAGAGATTTTAATTTTTCCACACACTCTTCCTACCTCAATGGGAGCTCTTCTCTCTTGTTTATATTCACCACAGTGTTTGCTTGCGGGTAGCGCATGTGAGTGAATGAAAATGGGTTTTATTCACACAACACTCGATTGCTCTAGAGTGAGAAGAAGAGCTCTCAAATTCACAGAAGTGAATGCAGATAAATTCCCTGCGCGTGCGCCCCAGTGAGCTCACTGGCGTGGGCTCTTCTGCTAATATACAGCAGTGATTGCAAATTCCCTTTGGCGCTACATAACAAAGGAAGAAAGAAGAATGTTTCTTCCCGCTTCCTTTTTTCGGAAGATTTCTAAAACTCCGACGAAGTTTTCAATATCAATCGCACCAGCGAATCACAGAGAGAGCACTCGCGCGTCCTCGCCCAAGTGTACGCGGCAGCGATCGCAGGCGATAGCACGGGGGCGAAGACAAATGAGAGCACGTGAGAGCGGTCGTTTAAAAGAGAGAGAGTGAATCACTCACGCCAAGGCATCCCCTCACTGGCGCACACTTTCACTCTGTCAATTTACCACCGAATAAAAGAGCACTTTGCATTATCTGCAGTGAGTTATGGTTTTATCCTCTGTAAAGTTACAAATCTCACGCGCTGGCGTAACATTAGTGCGAAATGCCATCTCTGTTGGCAGGTTGACAGGTAGGCAGGTGTGTAAGGGAGTGTGCAACTACCTCAGCAGCAGGCGCACCTTGGCGACATCGTCCTGGCTCCTGGCATCAGATTCGAATAGGTCCATCTACGGGTTGTACCACTTGTCGAAGGTGATTCTATTTTCCGGGTCGAACGCAAATTCGCTGATGTTGGTTGCCAAGACCTCGAATGTTTGCTTCAGGTTGCTAGGGGCTGGCGTTGCCCGTGCCAGCTCCTACAGGAGTATTGCCATCTGGAGGACTGCTTGCTGTAATTCTTCCATCGCTTCCGTAGGGTTCTTGAATTTTCAAACTTGAATCCTCGTCGCCAAATTGATATGTCCGGATTACTTTCGGAATGAATGATCTGAATGAAAGGCTTGATACTAGAGTATATGTTACCTTATTGCAAGTCAAATTACGGATCAATCATGACCTAGTAGTAGTAAAGTTTTGTCTATATTCATAAATTCATTATATGTGTTCTTACATTTTTGCCTTTTACATGTTTAGATTTAATTAACTAATTTGATAACCTACCTTACTACTAAGACTACAATTTGGAAGTACCACAGCCATTCAGGGTTGAATCTCAGCGTGTGTAAAAATCCATAACCGCCATATTAAAAGAAATCGCCAAATAAAAATAAGCAACTAGCAACTAACAAATCTGTCAGTTTTGTTGCCGCTATGTGATATACGACGACTTTTGGTTCAAATACCAAAAGTCTAGCCACAGGCAAAAGGAGTATAAACTAATCTTTCTAGCATCTATGCTCCCAACGATAAAATACAAACTATCACATTATTTAACTCTTTATGGAAGCGTTTGGTACACAAGGTCCACGCTTTCTTCCTTCCCTTGATTCGAAGTAGTAGAGCGATTTCAGACACTCTTTCTGGAATCGCTCTATTTCTCGGAGTCCTCTCTGCGGCACATGCTACGCAGTTGGCCTGGCCGGTGACAAGAAAAATTATGCATTCAAGAAGTCGTCATTTTCAAGGATGCTTTCAAGAATTGGCTGCGTTAGTGTGAGATTAGATTAGATTAGAACTTCGGGGAAGTTTGTTCTTGAGTTTCTGAGAAGTTCCTGCTTGAACTACTAGGAAGTACCTATACTTCTGGAATGTTTTTTTTTCTGTTCTTTGGAGCGGTTTCTCCATGAACTTCGAGAAATCCTTATCCTGAAATTCTGAAATGTTCTCTTCTGATCTTTGGGAAAGACCTTTAGCACTTCTCGGAAGTTCCAACCAAACTTTTGGGAAGGTTTTTCCGGATCTTCCGAGAAATCCTTTCCTGAACTTCCTGAACTTCAGAGAAGTTTTTTCCTGAATTTCTAGGATGTATCGTCCTGAGCTTCATGGAAGTTTGTTCCTGATTTTTTGAGAAATTATAGGTAGTCGCCCCCCATAAATGGTTTAGTTTCCTCCTGAACTGTGAAATAGTTTTTGTTCTGAACTTCTGGGAAATCCATCTTGAATTTCTGGGAAAAACTCCTAAGCCTCTGGAATGTTCCAAACTTCTAAGTAGTCCTCTTCCCTAAGCTTCTTCCTGAAGCTCTGAAAATTCCTCTCGTGATTTTGGGGCAAAATCTCTCCTGAACTTCTAGGAAGTGTGATCTTGAACTTCGGGGATGCTTGGTCCTGTTTTTGTTTTGGGATACTAGTACTAGTACGAACTACTAAGAAGTTCTCACCATAGTTCTAAGAAGTTTCTGCCTGACCTTCAGAGAAGTTTTTTTCTCTCTAGGAAGTCTCTTCCTGAGCTTCTAGAAAGGATCTTTCTAAAGCTCTAGGAACGCTCCTTCTGTCTCCACTTAACTCGTGGGTCGATTTCGATGTTTTGTTATTCCGACCCAAGGCAAATTGTTGCATTGGTGGTCCTAATCAATCGAGCTCTTGGTCAATTTTCTACCGGTTTTGTTTAGCATTAGTTTTGCTGGCTCCACGCCTCAAGACCCTTTGGCGATGTCCACACCAATTTGTATCAGTTCGATGAGTCATTCGAACTGACGGTCATTTGTTCTGTTTTTAATAAGGTTAGAAGTCAATTGTTTTTCTGTTAATTCTCCTGCAAAAAAAAAAATAACGGTCTAGTGTAATTCTTACCTCGCTCAAGCAATTATCACTAACCGATGAAAAACGCGTATCAAAACAAACTCTTTCTCGACAAAATGTGACAGATCAGTCACTAGTTTCCGAGCGGGCGATTGAGTCGACCAACTCGACAAAATTTCGTCGATCTTGACATCTGTTATAGCAAAATAGATATGTCGAGCAAAGTGACGGTGGACTCGACTTCTATAATTGGCCCCTACGCCATTTACGCCATTTTCAATGTTAGCCTCACAAGTACTGGAAAAAAAAGTGTCGCCCTATACTATTCGCCTATTTTTTACATATTCGTAGATTCTGCCCCTTTTTATTTTTTTTTTTCCTTTTTTTTTTCCTCCTTTTTTTTATTTTTGATATTGTCATTTCTCCCAAATTTTTTTTTTGATTTAAATTAGCGCCTCCTCCCTCCACACACAAAAAACAAAAACAACATACAACACCAAAAAAAAAATTTTTTAAAAAAAAAAACAACACAACGCTTTGCGCAAACCAACAATAATGAAAAAAAATAAAACACCAACCACAACAAAAAAATAATATTTTAGTGTAATAATTTACCATTCCATTAAAAAAAAATTTTGTCCGCGTTTAACATATCCGCCCCCACCCCACACAGCCCGGGATATATGTGATTGCCAGAACGAACAGATAACATAAAACTAACTCGGGAATCCCTCCATAAAAAATCGGACCGAAACAATAGTGTCACCACTAGTACATACGCGCGGAGTGTGTGCATCCCTATCGAAACGTCAACAGTCTCAACTACGCTAGGACAGGACCTGCCAGCTCAGAAAGAGATGACCTCTTATAAATTTATGATTGCTATGATACGGGGGTCGCTCCAGTGTTGCCAGATATGTTTACACAGTAATCCCATTGAAAATAAAGTAATTAAAAAAAATCTTTTGTCGTTGATGCTTACGCTGCCAATTCTGCTGTGGGGAGAAAGCTTGAGCAAGAGAATGTCTTCCTCGCTTGCGTTCCCAATGCAGGCCTTCACTCACTCTCGGTGAACGATTGGATCTCTCGGGAACCGATGAAAATGGAGACCCGAATGTGACACGTCACTGCGACCACAATTTATCGCTTTGCACTTCATTTCGAACTGATTTAAAATAAACCACTGCAAAAGTGAACTTTTAGTTCCGCATTTCTCGATTAATCATGATTTGGGCCTTAAAGCCATTTCCAGCTACTCCATATGGTAGAACCAGAGATCGAAATTCTCACTCAGCTGGGTGAAAACCATGCTCTCTCTCAAGCAGGTTGTCGATGAGTAGCGAATCGTTCAAATTTTCATCTCTCCTTTTTCGCCGATAATTCATTATCCTCTCTCTTGCATATGCGAAAATATCTCTCTCCAAAATTCAACGAAAATATTTTCTCATGTCACATTTTTCACTGAAAACATGCTACCTAGATCGTATACGAGGAGCAAAAACCGAAAACAAGGCCAAGCCGGTGCACACTGGTACCGCCATGAACCATAAATGAAGACTGGTGCATTTTCACGTGTCAAAAAGTAAGTGAAAAATAATTATCGGCATCTAGGATTCACCGAAAAAGAAACGATTTATCAGCTACTAAAGATCTCCGAAAATTACCAATCGCCGTTGTTTTTCTCGCGAAAACTGCTGTGAGCGTATAATAGTCTCTCGCTTCTCACATTCTCATCTGTTTCTCCAAGCGGGTGAAAAAGGACGTTTCTCTTCTCAAGTTGGCGAAAATTTCGGTCTCTGTGTAGAACTAACATTCTTCTACCAGATGCTGCTTTCATTTTACGAGAATGATTTATGATTCAGGAGAAATTGACCTTTAAAGCCATTGTTTACAATTGGCTTTTAGGCCCTTAACATGAATTACTCGAGATTTGTTCTAGTTGTCACAAAAAGTGAAAAAGCAGTGACTACTAGCAACACCGCCAAACCAACAACAAACTACCTGATTGTAACATAACTCGACGGAGGCGGTAGAGGCGGTTGTCAAAGCGACCAATAAAAAACGGTCTTTTTTGACAGGTAAATGGTCTTGTTTTTGCACTAACGGCTGGCAGGTCCTGTCCTAGAAGCAAAAGTGTGTCACTACTGTAAGAAGCAGGGAACTTTCCGATGCGATTGCCGAAAGTTGGCTCAAGATCGGCAAGAAAAGGGAAAAGCTAATATGGTTGCCGAGTGTGATGAAGGTTTCGAGATGTATCTTGCGGCTGGGAGTACTGAAGAGGCAAGTCATGGCCACATGACCAATGATGCATCTGTCCTTGGTGAACTCGACCGGTTCAGAAGTGCAACCATATGTTTGGTCAATGGTGCTGATTCTGGTAAGATTGCCTGTGAGACAACCGAGTGATCGTAAAACTGGATGCTACTCGCTCGCTAGCAATCTGCTCTCGGTGAGTAGGACTGCTGATCTATTTTCAATCCGTATGCTAGGTGTTCGAAGGAAAGGAAGTGGTTGGTCCGTTGGCTGGCCTGTTCCATTTGAAGCAGTTTCCGGATAGTGGATTGTCGGCTGAAGCGAAGCATAGTGATTCGTGTGAACGTCTATGGCACCGCGATTCGAAGGCTGTTATGAAAATAGTGCATGAGATTCTTGGCCAAGGTTTGACGGTAGGCCAATGTGATGTGGAATCGGTTTGTGGACCGTGTTGTGAGGGGAAGATGAGTCGGGCTCGTTTCCCAAGGCCTCGAAGAGTCGAGCTAGTAATGTCTGTGAGCTTGTACACAGCGATTTGGGCGGTCCAATGGAAGTGACAACACCGCGCGGGAATCGTTTCTACATCATTCTAGTGAACGATTACAGTCGATATTCAGTGATTTACTTGCTTCAGCGCATATCGGAAGCAGAAGAGAAGCTTCGTTTGTCGTTTGGTGAAAAATCAGTTCGGACGTTACCTCCAGTCCATCTCATCGGATGGGGATGGCGAGTATTCTGGCGGAAGTTTGATTAAGTTTTTCGTGGATTATGGCAATGTTCACCAGATGTCGGCACCGTATTCGTCACAGTAAAACGGGGTGGCTGAACGGAAGAACAGATATCTCACGGAGATGATACGATGTATGCTGGCTGAGTCCGGTATGGAGAAGAAGTTCTGGGGTGAGGCGATCAGTGTTGCAAATGATTTGCAGAATCGTTGCCCATGTTCGTCAGTCGATCGTACACCATACGAAATGTGGAACAGCAAGAAGCCATCGTACAGTCATCTGAAGATTTTCGGAAGTGAAGCCAACGTGCACGTTCCGAAGAAAAAACGAAAGACTCTGGATATTAAGTTCGAAAAGTTGATTTTTATTGGTTATGCTAACGAAACGAAATCCTATCGTTTCTTGGATGTACAGACAGGCCGTGTCACGATCAGCAGAGACGCGAAGTTTCTGGATTTGTGGAGCGCGAAAGAAGCCGTTCGTACGTTTCCAGTTACAGGGCCTCCATCCGCAGGAGGAGTTTTTCACGTGCCGCTGGCGATACCTTCGGATTAATTGGACAAGGGAGAAGATTATGAAGAAGACTCGGAGTCGAATGGTGGCAAGGATCCGGATCAAGATTTGGATTCGACGATGTATGGCAGTGCGTTCTTGTTAAGTTTCTTTGTTTCGGAAGTTTTCCGTTGGAATGAAATTGCAAGGCGCTCAATGCGCTCAACGAAGGGTGTTCCTCCAAGCAGGCTGATCCAGAAGATTTTTTAGCTGAAACTGTATCCGGGGATGAATTGGAACCGAAGAACTTTAAGGAAGCATTGAACTGTGAAAGAAAAGATGAATGGCAAGTAGCCAGGGAGGATGAGCTGAAATCTCCATCGGAAAATACAACATTGTGAGCTACGTCGCCCTTGATCCCCATACAACTGTTCTGAAATAGCCGTAGGAATCAACCTGGACAAAACCGTTTGCAATAGAACCAGTCATGTTTTCAAAAAGGCTGTTGTATTCAAAACAAATTGAAATCACCTATGTTTTTGAATCAATATTTAAAACGCGAATATTTCCTTCCGCCACTGTATAAATAAATGTAAATAATGTCATGTGAGAACGGCCCTACTGCCTCGAACAAGCCCATTCCAGTCTATGCCAAAACAGTTTCAGTGCTTATTTTCCTTATTCGATGAGCTGATGAATTGCATGCCTACTTATTCGTTGTGCCTATGGCCTCGGAATTCGTAATCCTTACTACAAGGAAAAGCTAACCTCACCTTTTTGTCAGAAGGGTGATAGAGATAGCAAAGAATGGGCATAATCACCAGTGCTGAAACAGGATAGAGAGATTAAGGTTAGGTTGCGCGCAGTGCAGTTGTACCTTACAAACTATCATTATAAATGTTTCCTTATGTCAAAAAAACATTTTAGCTGAAATAAGCAGCTGTACACAAACAACTGCCTCGGGGGTCGACTTATGTATGTTAAATTCATTTGAATTGCTAGATTTATATTCTCCTTCTGAATCCCTTATCAATTTACCAATTCTTATACACTGTTTCTGTTGTTTCCTAATCAGAGAACCGATCCGTTTGTCTGACATTGACAATCTGCTTGAGGATAGCATATTCACTTCGTCCAATGGCGCCAAGTTGGCGGATTATCTCCGAAAAAAGAGAGGAGCCGCCGGGCGGGTAAGACTGCAAAATATATTCGAACAGGTGGCAGCGAACATCGTACGTGTTCTGTGACATCAAATTTAAAATAAGAACGTGCTAATTAATTACCCTTTACTTCCAGCCCAAACCCGTTTTCAACTTTAACATGGATTCGTCCGATCCTAATCCCCTTCCGGAATCTCCACAGCAGCCTGGCGAAGAAACCAAAGGAACAGCTGCTGAATCGGCAGCGTCGGCACCAATAGCGGGCACCAGTGCACCGACACAGAATGGAAACGATGTGGTCGAAGCGGTTCCCTCGAAACTGGGTGAACCCGTATTAACTCCGTTGGTTGTTCTGCACGATTTAAAGCTCGCGTCTCCAAAAGCGAACACTAAGTCTTCGGATCCAGGCGTCAGTAACCTGGGCCGCCAAGCACTGCTGAATCAGTATCATCGAACAAATATGGCCAAATGCGAACTGCTCAGACAGATTACGTCCAGCACCCCAAAACCGGAAGCGATCTCTTCGTTGGGTCGAATCTCCGCGTTCACAACTTCGATCTCACCTATCACGGATCAGGGTACGCCACAAATTGTGGTACCAGATCGTTCAACACCACCACCAACACCACCGGTAGCGATACAAATTCCGGATCCAATCACTTTGCTAGAAGTCCCAGCAGTACCGGTTTTAGCTATCGACGCAGTACTCCCGCCAGAAATACTTGCCCCATGCACACAAGCGCCGGCAGAAGTAACGCCGCGGAAAGTGATTGTCATCAGCACACCAGCAGTGCCTGTTCCAACGTCAGACATGATTATCCCGGAAACACCTAGTCCTGTTAAAGAACTGGCAGAATCTCCTAAAGTTGCTCATCAAATTCTACCACGGAAGCTTAGCGTTACGTTCAATAATTTGGTACAGCAAGAGGAAAATGAGTCTAACCCAAACATCACATCTGATGATAGTGTATCGGTGGAAGGTGAACAGATTGGATTAGTGAAACATATTGCAGGGGATGATCAACCTGTGGAACAGGAAAACCCGATAGAACAGGAACAACCAATGGAACAGGAACAACCAATGGAACAGGAACAACCATTGGAACAGGAAGAATCAATGGAACATGACCAACCGGTGGAACCGGATCAACCGATGGAACGGGAACAATCGATGGATCGTGAACGGTCTGTGGAGCCAGAGGACGAAGAAAAAGAAAAAAGCAAGGAAGACCAAGAACAACCAGAACTGCCGGCCGTATTACAGCCACTGCAAAACGCTGAGAACAGCTTTACAACGAAGAGCATACTGAAGGATTCATTTTCTTCTTCCCAGAAAACACGACATAAACTTCGAGTGTCATTTTCCCAACAACTGGTACAGCAACGGGAGATTTCACCAGCACCATCCATACCGGAAGCGCATTACTCAAGTTGTTCTGATGACAGTTCGGATTTAAGTGATGAAGAAGACTTCGAGAACTGTGAGTATCAAGTGGTAGATGAAGTATACAGCGATGACGGAGAGTGTGATCCCAACGATATCGAAGAAAACTACAATGAGTTTCTTCGGGATCAAGAGATGGAAAAGCGACTGACAGAAATTCACGAGCGAATACCATCGCCACTGATAAATGTGGTCGACGACGCACCGGTACAGTGGTACGAGACTAGGACTCCTCGAAGCCAGCGCCAGAAAACGGATAAATTACTGGCACCTGCTACCTGTACCAAGGACAACAAGACCGACCTTCAGTTGGTGGATATTATCACAGACTGGGACGATGAAGAGGACGACGAAGATGTAGAAAAAGAAGATCAAGAAAAGTCTCCAATCAAAGAATCTCAGCCGATTTCCATCGATATACCCGAAACTCAACAGTCTACCCAGAACAATGTTACCGTCTGCAATCCAACGGATATTTCCAACATGGAAGACTCAGCAGAGCGATTGATAGACCTTCCTCCACCTCCGCCAAGTATCAATGGCACACTCGAAGAAAATCACCTATGTTCACCGGACAAAGAAATCACTCCCCCGAAACAGTTTACCGATTCTGCCAAGCGTCGTTTCTTGCGGGATAACGAGGATGCATTGATTACACGCCTGCAGAATGAATTACCTCCTCCCAGTCAGCAGCCACCGTCTCTTCCCGATACTCCGGAGCGGGTGCCGGAAATCCTGATAGAAATGGTCCAGTCATACAAAGATCAACCTCAACCGTCGAAGGCGAGTGAGGCATCTAGGAAAACAATAGTTCCTGTTAAAAAAACACGTCGTCAAGCGTCTCTCCAACAACCAGTAGATCCAGCAACCAGCTCATACTTTGAGACTGTTGAAAAGCCATTCGCAAAGCCGACTGTACCAGTCCCCATTGAACAGCCTAAACACAATCTGCTAACAACAGCACAAAAACGAAAGCTATACGCCTCGTCCAATGGAGTAGCAGAACCTGAACAGCAAAACGACAATGTGGAACCGTCCGCAGCGATGCGAAACCTGCAGATCATTGTTCACAGGCTCGAAATAGATACCTTTTCGGAGAAGTTGACCGATTCCGACAAGGCGCTTCTACAAAAACACAATTTGAACCCGAAGGAACTGCAACCGGATTCTGTTAATACCAACAGCCCTAGAAAGATGACTGAAGCAGCACCAAAAGCACCGACGGTCCGACAGCGGGGAGCTCGTTTGGAACAGCTCAACAAAAAGGGCTCTGAACCCGTTTCAGAGATTTCCGAACAGCCTTTTGCTGGGTTCGACGAAACCATAGATTTGGGAGTTCATCCAGAGGTATTGAGGAAATCTACCGGAACGGATCTCGATAGCTGCAAAGATAAAGTACTGGATGCAGAGAGAATCGAGGAGAAGGATGCTGAGAGAATCCAGGAAAAGGATACTGAGAGAATCGAGGAGAAGGATGCTGAGAGAATCGAGGAGACGGATGCTGAGAGAATCGTGGAGAAGGATGCTGAGAGAATCGAGGAGAAGGATGCTGAGAGAATCGAGGAGAAGGATGCTGAGAGAATCGAGGAGAAGAATGCTGATAGAATCGAGGAAAAGGAACTGGATCCGATGCAAAACGCACCATCAAATCCGCCGGTTGTAAGCAAAAGGGTCCTCAGGAGCAAAATAACTACAAAATCCAAACAGTTGAGCAAACCAGCTGAGGAGGTGATTTTGGAAACACCAGTAAACGTCCTTTCGGATGAAGGGTTGAACAGAAAAGAGGCACAAGACCCATCAACCAAAGAGGTCGGGCTCAGGAGGTTAGCAAGGAAGGCGAAAAATAGATTGGCCGAGAAGACTACGGAACCTACAAGCGTTGAAGAGAGAACCGCGGACACAGATGAAAGACTGACGGCCATTGACGGACAGGAGCCACCAGTCGGGAAACTTAAGGGCAAAAAATCCGCCAAGGCTAAGAAAACTTCAACGACGGACGATGGCGGAGCAGAGACTGTAGTAGTCAGTACACCCGAAGTGATGAGTACGGAGACCGTTGAGGTATTTATTTTAGGTTATCAATTGATTTTTTTCAATTTTTTGTGGTATTTTCAAGGAAATTATCAGCTTAGTCATCGAAATGCATTAGCAGAGTTGTTAGTTTTCGCCATTTAGTGCATTGGTTCTATTCGAATTTCCTGACCGTTTCCGACCCGTTTCCTGACTTGTCTGTCATGTACGATGCTGAAGAATAGTTTCTTCTATTAAATTGTTGTGTTGACAACGGCTGATCATGTTTTAAAAAAGCTGCAGACTGGCCTTCAACCCGAGTTGCTTGACCTTACCATATAGTGTATTATTTATATACGTATCTATCCCTTCGTACGAAAAAGGTATACAGAATACTTGGAATCTATAGTAGTTACACATACCAGTCGACAGGGATGAGACGGGTCATTTAATAAGAGTACAACTTGATTGCGGGTATCTCCTTTCACAAGACAGTTTTTGAAAAAAAAAAGTTGTATGAGGAACTTGTAGCGCATGTTTTTTTTTTCAGCGAGTTTGTCTAAGAGTATAATGTTAAAACTCTTAAATTTACAGCGTGAGAGCACTAGTAATGAACACTAAATGAATGTGACATTAAGTAATTTAGTATGTTTCGATGTTACTAGCCCTGTCACGAAATACATATAGTAATATAAATATTAAGAGTTATAACATCACACTTTAAGTCAATATTGTTGACAAAAACATGCACTACAATTTTATCAAACATGAGTTTATGAAATTTAACTTGTGAAACAAGTTACCGGCTAACGAGCCATACTCATACTAAATTATCCGTCCCAGCGCTGCCAATCGACTCAGTTACATGATAAGCTCATGTATGTTATGTGTGTGTTTGTATGTCTATGACGAAACAAAGCGTACTTAAGGTGAAGATACAAATTAGCCTTATCGTTAAACTTAGAGTTCACAAATATCATTTCCCACATAACATATAGTTATGAAATTGCTAATCCTTTGTTGGTACGTAACAACGAGCAGAGAGTAGCAATTTGATAACTGATATATTTGGTAGATGACATATGTGCTCTCGACGTTTCAAGCTAAGACTTACATGAAACGCGATAAAGTATTTTAGGAATAGACCAAATGGTTCCGGAGATTTCACAGGAGCAACATCCAGTGAAAAGACCGTGAAGCAATAGAAAATTCTACGAGAAGAGTTGAACAGTGTTGACCAACTTCCAAGCGAGCTATTAAAATACGGTGGTGAAGAACTGGTAAGAGCACTGCACTGGGTAATTACTGCTGCAACTATCGTGCAAGCGCTACTGAGCGCCGCTTACAAGTTGCTCTCCCAAATGTTCTGCCGCCATCCGTCACCAATTGCAAAGGATTCATGGCTGCCCGCGCTAATACGAACCAAATTTGTGTGCTGTAAAAATTTCGCCTTTTAATGTTAAAAAAAAAACCTTTTCATCGATTTCAAATGAGCTTACGACACAATCTATCGAGACCAGCTATGGCAGATTATACACGAATATGGATTTCCAGAAAAACTGACGCGGTGGTTCGAAGAGCGGGGATAGATCAGGTGGTACGATCTCTAGGAGGTTCATCCTACTCTGGCTTTGCCGACGACGTACGCAACTTTGGAACGATGACGGAAACGTACATCAGACTTAATGCTAAACCTAGTAGGATTGGGCTTGTCGTGAAGAAGAATGAAAAGAAGACAATGTTAGCGTCCCATCACGAGTTCCGATCGTCCATTACGGTCACGAAGCATGGGCATTGGTCGTGGAGGACCAACGCGCGCCCATGGTGTCTTTGAACGGAAGGTGCTGCGTACGATTTACAGTGGAGCACAGATGGAAGTTGGAACATAGAGGACACGCCGGAAGGATGTCGGACAACAACCCAGTTAAAATAATTCTCGATAACGATCCGACGGTCACAATACAAAGAGGCGTGTAACGAGCAAGGTAGAAGGCAACTTGCGAACCCTTCGTAGACTGCGAAGCTGGTGAACTGCAGGCATGGACCGAATAGAATAGAGACAACTTCTGCATACAGCAGAGGTCCCCCCGGCCTGATTGATCCAATTTGATTCAACATCCAGTCAATACGGATCGCAAGCCAGTCAACGATCCCAATCGGCCGAAATCGATCATTTGATAGCGCAAATCGTTATTTCAAGTCGCCACAACAATGATTTGGCCCAGGTCGAAATTTGTTGTGTTTCCGTTGTTGTTTTGTTGTTTTCCAATATGAATTCTCGCGTAACAATTAAAAAGGATGTATCTTTGTTGATCAATTCTTTTCATCGGCTTCGTCTGGATTGAATAACGGACAGAAAATGCATTTTCCAACGTAGCAAAAATTTTCAGCTCAACCTCCCATATCGGTACACCTGGAGATCACCACAACAAACCGAACTGAAAATCGGCCATATTTTGATCTAAGAAAGGCATTTCTCGAATATTATCGACGTCAGGACCTATCGTGGGGCAGACTTTGATACAGCCAATCGAGACAGATCTTGTAAAGGTCAAAGTACGCCAAACACTTTTCCTTGTTAACAATATCCGGCATCGACGCCCGTCACGGTATAATTTGGAACGGCTAAAGCTACCTGAATGCGCAACTGAGTACACACAAAGCTTATAAGCAACTTAGCCGGATGAGAGATAGCAGTTCGCAGCCCCCTTGAGGGCTGCTAGAGTAGTTAAAAAACAGCCATAAATAAGTAAAATGTTCCACAAGGTGTGTGGAAGCAAATCGACGGAACAATTGATTCGTGATTCTGCTGCAAGGAACCCGTCAAAATTCGTCTTTTGACATTATCATATTAGTTCCAGATCATGCCGCAGAGATGGCGCTGCAACCTATCTTTGCCAAATGAAGTGCTAGAGAATTGCCGTTTTCTGCGAAGTTTCTCATTACGCCAATTGTCGTCTTTTGTCATTATCAGATTAGTCCCAGATCTTGCCACAGAGTTGACGCAGCAGTCTATCTTTTCCAAATGAAGCGCTAGATAGTTTCCGTCTTCGGCAAAGTTTTTTAGTATGTCATTTGTCGTATGTCATTTGTCGTCTTGTGAGATTATCACATTAGTTCCAGATCTTGCCGCAGAGATAGCGGATTGGCAAAGATAGGCTGCAGCGCCATCTCTGCGGTACGATCTTGAACTAATGTGATATTTAAAATGTCTTAATTTTACATTCTCAACAACTTTGCTGAAGACGGCAACCGTCTAGAGCCTCATTTGGTAAAGATAGACTGCAGCGCCATCTTTGCGGTGCAATTTGGAACTAATCTGATATAGTCTAGTGACTTCATTTTACATTCTCATCAACTTTACCAAAGACGACAAATGTCTAAAGCCTCATTTGACAAAGATAGACTATAGCGCCATCTCTGCGAAAAAATACGGAACTAATCTGATAATGTCAAATGACTTCATTTTATATTCCTAACAACTTTGCCGAAGACCGCAATTCTATAGAGCTTCAGTTGGCAAAGACTACAGCGCCATCTCTGCATTACGATTTGGAACTAATGTCATAATATCAAACGACGATTCGTTTCGTATTGAGAAACTTTGCTGGAGACGTAAATTCTCTACAATGTGTCTGGGATGTTTTATATGAATTTCTGTTAACACAGCCAAACTAAAACTTTCTTCCCTTTGTAGCAGATTCCCGGGGGACAATTTCACCGGAACCAGTTTTTTATTTGATCCTATGCATTTATGAGACCAGAACCTTTCAAATGGTGCATAAACATTGACTCTAAGTTAGAATTTAGAAATACTACGAAGGGTTGAAATCCGGGTCAATATTGAACCTAGTTCAAGTCTCATGTGGCACTTTTTTTGTAAAACCACCTTAAACTTAACCTTAAAAAAAAATATTTTAATGCAAAAATGAAGAATTCCGTACAATATTAAAAGTCAGAAAACTTCAGCCCGATTGGTTTAAAAATAAAAAAAAAGATAGCGTACATTGAAGTTGCGCCATGGGTCAAAATTGATCCCAATATCTTAGGAAGGTTAACAGATTACCGTGAGTTGATTGAAAGGTAGAGACAGGATTGGATTGGATTGGATTGGATTTCTTTATTTAAGATGGCTAAATGACTTTCAGCCTACAGGATGAACGCCTAAATGGCGCAGTGGCGGAACACCAGGATAGCAGAAGGAATGGTGTTATCGGTACGCAGTCGGCGGAGACGTGCAAATTCTCACGATAACTGAAGTTAAGAATACTATCAAACAACTTGAGAGCAACCAGACAGCTTAGAAGGATGACATCGGAGTGGAACTTATAAACTAGTGATTTGTCTGTATTGGCTGATAGGCAAGATCTGGAATACAAACAGCTACCGGTGAAGCGGAAAGAGGGAGTGAGTTATTTGCCCAATCTAAAATAATGATGAAAAGTTAGAATGTGGGACTACCGAATGATCACTATTCTCAACGTTTAGCATGAAGTCATTTGGCATAAGATGTTGGATAATCAATGGTCAGTCGGCATAAAGGCCGTTTGGCATAATTACCATTTGGCATAACACAAAGAAACAATTAAAAACAATACGGTCATTGGGCATAAAGACCATATAGCATAAATATTGGAAAAGGAAAGCTGCTTTAGGTTCAGTTGGCATAATTATAATTTGGCCTAACTTGGACGTGGAAGGGTGACCCGGGCCATAGACCATCGGGTCCGGGACTTGTGATTTTTTTTCAAGTATTTTCCACCCTGCCCAGCGTGGCCGACCAGCTACCACTCCACTGCGGCCTAGGTGTGCTACCGGGCCATAGGTTACCGGGTCTGGGACTTGCACTCTCCATTACTTTTACGTCCGAACAGTCTACGAAATGAACTTTTTGCTAAATGGCTTTATGCCAAATGACCTCATCATATAGTCCTCCCGCTGTACCAATCGGTTATTATGCCAAACGACCACTTGTATTCAATGTTAATATTTCAAGAGTGTTATGCTAAATGGCCATTATGCCAAAAGGCATTATGCCAAATGACCACTAAACTCAATTTATTGTTACGCCAACTGATGTTATGCTAAACGACTTTATGCCAAACGGCCTTATACCATATGGGCTTCCCCCATTATGGACTAACTAAGACTGGTCAAGATTACGGTGGCTGGTGTACAGTGCTGTGTGAAGATGTCGAGTGCGTTATCAGACTCGTTTGACACACGTAAAGGATTGTGAACCTTTTTTTATTCTGCATCTTTGAGCTGTATGCACTTTATTTGCTAAAGATCAGCGACCTAGGTAGTTGAATTTGTATGCTATTTTTAGTAAATATCAAATAATAATGTACAATGGTAATTCAGGTTCGGTCATGAAAAACAGTATAACTTTCTCTTTAGTTGGCAAATTAAATTGGTCGTCCTTAAAATATAGGAAGCGTTTAAATTTCCGAGCCGTGTTTGAAATTGTGCACATTAAGGTATGCGACGAATGAAGGGAAAGCTGTTTCATAGCCACCGCTAGCTGCCAACTGACAAGAATACGCTACGGTAAGTTGGAGAAATTTCAATTAAACAAACTCTTGAGCTGGGAAAATTGAATTGTTCGTCCTGAAAAAGACGAATTTTGGATAGTAAGCATGGTCCGCGATTGAATTCAAGCCTTCTTTTCGGATTTCTGTGTAAGCAGATGATTTCACACCTCGTCGATGCGCTTTCCCAATTGCCTAACTACCTGCTGCTTAGAAACGACTTGCTCACACCCGAATGCAGTTTATTTAACTACTTTTTTTTTGCAAAACAGTTACCTGTTGCGAAATTTGAGGCCCGCACACCCCAAACAGTTTATGTGAACAGTTTAAGCGAATGCTGAGGATAGAAAACAGAAAGAAAAATTAGTGGTGGGTTATACGACGGATATAACCGCAAGGTTCACGTAGGACCGCGTTTGTTTATAGTATTAATGGTATTGTCTAATTTATACGTATCATTACACATACACTGATAGGCAAAATAAAGTGCCCACCTCTTCATTTTTGAATTTCTCTCATTTATTTGGTTCAAATTAAAGGAAACGCACTGTAGTCTTCTGTTAGATCTTATTTTTTGTATTCTTTTCAAGTGTCACTTCTGGAATAATAATAAACAAAAAATTGAAAAAAAAAACAGTGCCAAAAAAGTTCCCACTTTATTTTGGCTCCCGGGAAGATAAATTTAAGTAAAAGAAAAGCATTTTAATAATCTATGTGTCCTCCTTTGGCCTTCAGGACCAGTTGCAGGCGCTTCGGCATTCTCTCCACCAGGTTCCTTAGGTGCTGTGGATCAACCTATTCCCAGGCGCGCTTCAGGGCTTCAAAATAAAAATAAATTTATTGGTAACACCAGTTTTGTCAACCTTGGCATCTAGAATCGCCCATAAATTCTCGATGGGGTTGAAGTCCGGGCTTCCAGCGGTTTGATACGACCAAACCGGAAGAAAGATTTGGTCTTCTTGGCAGCATGCTTTGGGTCGTTGTCCTACAGAAATACGAACTTTTCTTCAAGACCCGTCTGCATCAGCGAAACCTCCAGATTTTCTCGCAGGATGTTGATGTAGGAATCTGCCGTCATTATTCCGTCGATTTTCACGAGGCTACCCACTTCTTTCCACGAAAATCTGTAGTTAATAAAATAGTTCTATATTGGTGGTCCCGTCCCTTCTTATGAATTTAGCTCCATACTGCACTTTCGTGATCCTCATCTTTCTGGTCCATGCTATTCAACGCTAGTATATAGCACGCGAGACGAACCGAGATGATTTCATAAGGGACGAATGGCCAGTTTTCAGTGGCTCGTGATTTTATCATTGTATTGGGTAGACATGGAAATCGGTAACTGTCCGACTAGCCGGTCTTGCAATACTCTGAGAGGCACGAAAATACAGAACGAAGCAAAATTCTAAAGAAAGGACGGGCTTCAGTTATAAAATCAGACACCGGTAACAAAGCAAAACAATTTTGAAGCTGAGGGGTGTGGCTATTTCTGTATTCAACATAGAATGAAACTTTATGAAATAAAAAGAAGAAGACAATTTGACCCATTTGTTACCCCGATAGGAAAACACATATTTTCAACCTATTCATACGGAGATTTATATGGCAGCAAAAGTAGGTAATTTTTAAGTTAAAAATTGAACTACTTATTCAAATAGAACCTAATTGTAATTTCAATGCAAACATTTTGCAAGTTTTTCTAATCAAATGGTGTATGAATGAAGTCGTTGTGTTCAGTTCAACGAGAGTTATTAGCGTTCAAAAACCTTTCACTTTAGCGTAACACTCGCATTTTTCAAAATTTTTAAATGACACCCGGTATAGAAAAGAGAAACGTAGTCCTACGTTAAAAAAAGTTGCCCTGTTTCTGCCGACAGTTTCAAACTGTTTAGAAATGGTGTATGACTGTACTTGATAGCTGGATTAAAAATGCACTTATAACATTTTACAATCTGTGGTTGTGAGTTGTTAGCATCCATTCTAATAATTTGATTCCATATAATAAACATCTTATAAATTCTGAGCTATTTAAGTCTATGCAACATTTTCTAAACCATCGGCTGTAGGCAGCAGAAATGTATCGTCGCCTGTAGATAACTGTCACCTGTGTTTCGTCGGCTGTGCCTGGTAACAAAAACTTGTTTAGAGGTTTTGCGCAGAAATTGACTCACGCATTTTTTAGCCAAGAAGAAAATATACATATATTTTGGCTTAGGAAGTACCTGCTCATCGATCCCAAGCTCGGTCCCAAGCTTAATGATTCGTCCCTAAAAAGGTATCCCGAATAGCTGCATTCGGCCTCAGGGCATGGGAGACCTGTTTTGTTTCATACAGTGTTAAACATTTGTAATTACTGACAATAGCAAATATTTAACTTACCTGTCAATTTAGCGAATGCGTCTGTATCCAAAGTATTGGATAATTTCTCCATTTTTTATACTGCGACAATTCCGGAACTTAAACACTGCGCTTATCAAATAAATGCTTATTTATTAAATGGCATCTAGTCACGGGCAGAGTTAATTTTCTTTTCTCAGCGGTGCCTACTTTTTACGCATTTTTCTGTCGCCGTTGACATACTTGAAAAGGCGTAAAAAGTCAGAGGACTGAAGAAAGCGTTAGTTCTTGAAGCCTGCCACTTTTGGTGTGGCGCTAGTGACGATATTAAAATTTTAAGCTCGGTTCACAATGGGTTATATTTAGTTACAATATATCTGCTACCAAACTACTAGTATCAGTAATTTAGATAAAAAATTATAATACCTGGCTGATAAACATTGAAAAATTACTATCGTTGTGTTAACTACTACACTAAATACAACACGGAGGATTTTTCTCTCAAATCGAATTAACTACAAAACACGACAACTTCCACCGCAAATATTGTGTTTGCTGCATATAGCCTTCGAGAAAACCGAGCTGTCAAATTAGCACCACACGCAGCACCAAGTTTTCGGCTTCACGATTATTGTTCGTGGATGACAGTCGTGTGTAAATAGTACTCTTCATACGTGTATGAAAACTAGTAACCTTTTGACGTATAAACTATAATCTTGAAAATGTGCAAAATATAGTCATAAAATGAGTTTATAAGGTTTACCGTGTTGATAACTGTACAAGAATGGCATGAGATTTTCTCCCACGACGGTTCACTTTTTGCGTGTGCTCAATTTGGTCGTAGTGAAAAATGTAAAATTTTATGGAAATATAATATCAAAATACAGTACCTTTTCCGCCACTGGTATCACCTTACAGGCTTGTTCCTGTTGTTAGGCTGCTGGCTTTCAAGTGGCTCACAACGAAAAGCAATTTATTCAACACTTTGTTGTTGCGGGTCCCCGGCGCTGGCTGCCAACTAACGAGAATATGCAACGGCAACTAAGAGATGTTTCAATCGAGCAAACTCTTTACCCGGGAAAATTGAATTGGTCGTCCTGAAAAGGACGGATTTTAGGTGGTGACAATAATTTTAAGCAAATTATTTCACGTTTCATCGTTGCACCTTACCAGCCGGATTCACATCCTAGCTTATATTGTACGACAATGCATTAGCCTATCTACAATACTAGCATCACATTACCAACAAGTATTAGCAGATAATTGATATGAAACATCTGCAAATAACTGCGCACATCCATATTAATTTGACGATGAGCATTGTCGGTAATATTAGCGATGGAGCGAACCCAGTATTAACAAACAGCAGTTTATTTCACTAAACGTTGCCCATTATCGGGTGATAGCTGCCAACTGGCTCACACCGGACTGCAGCTTGGTTTCCTCCTCGTTGTTGCGCCTTACTGGCTAAATATGAATCCACTACTGGTTCCGATTAACCGGCTGCCTAACCAAGACTGCCGAACGAATGAAGCTTTCGGTGAAGGTGCACCCGTTATGTATCGTTCGCGGCTGCATATGCGACCTAATTTGCTCAAATTTGAAAGCGTTTTCATTTTTTCGTGACGGTCCCTATTTTTCAAATTTTCACTTGACACCCAACCCTTGCCGTAAGACGTATTCTACGACAAAAGGTTGGATTAACGGTAAATACGCTGAAGACTAATGTCGTTTTCGGTCGTTTAAGACTAATGACGTTAGGTCAGAGTTGACCCTGACTCTCAATAATTGAACGAAAAATCGGTTCTAAGTCGATGCAAAACGATGGTGTTAGTGGTGATGGACCTTCGTTGGAACTGTGAAATGTTACATAAGGGAAAATCGACAAATTAGTTGATGAAGGAAACTTCGATGTGTTCTTTAACGTTTACCTCGAATTTTCAATTCGTAAACCGATAAATTAATCAGCACACAAGGTAAACATTAAATTTTGACCGTTGACGTTTTTGTAATCAACCCAGGTTGTACTTAAAAAAAACAATCGGCAGAGTGAACCTCGTCGAAATTGAGTCGGACCCAGGGTGGATCTGGATCCAACCCTATTGAATAAATACTGTTAGACAGCTCTTAATGCAAATCTGGGGCGGAATTAGCAATCATGAATATGAAACTAGCGATTTTGGTTCACTACTGTAGAACCCCTTGGTCCGAAATACACCTTGTAGCTTTTACCTTACAATACATTTTGGGCTTTCCGGTACTAGAAGCTTTATTTTTGTTTTGATTCGCTGTGTTATTTAGATATAAAATTTAAAAGTGGTTCGGGTGAGTTACGTTATTAGGGGCGAATCATTAAGCTTGAGACCGATGTGCTGGTACTTCCCGAGCCAAAAATTATATCCATTTTCTTAACTATCCAGCCCCGGGAACTAGTTTTGCACTAGTACTAAACGAAAACGACATAAGTATCTGTAGGATGGGGGATGAATTGGCGACGTCTAATAATAACAACAGCAGAGAAACTTGGACGTCATATGATTCTGTGAAGTCGTACTCAGCGTATCATGAGCAGTATGCTAATAAGACGAATAATTCTGAACAGGTATAAGACCGTGGCATCTCGCGAGTTCCAAAACTGACTGCTTTTTCATCCTGCGGCAAATTGATTACCAGGGTCCTCCCTTAGCTCAGTCGGTAAAGGCGCGGCTACAAAGCAACACCATGCTGGAGGTGGCTGGGTTCGATTCCCGGTCTGGTCTATGAATTTTTCGTTAAGGTAAATTTCTCGACTCCCTGGGCATATGGTATGTTTGTACTTGCCACACAATCATACTAATGCCAAAATGGTACCCTGGCATCGCAAGCTCTTAATTAATAACTGTGGAAGTGCATTTAGAACACTAAGTTGAGAGCAAGCAATAAGCTTGAAACGCTAAGAAAGAAGAAGAAGAAGTTAAGCCTAGTATGCAGCTGGCCTGAAATAGGCCTGAAATAACTTTTGCCATTTCTACCGAAGTAGTTTTGACAACTGCTCCAATGGGTGAAATGTCAGTCATCATTGCGGAACAATCGAACGGAATATTATTCCGCAATTCCGCACGGAAAAGCGACAGCCCTATTTAGATTACATGGGTAGGCGTTACTAACGTTACGAAACCGCCGTAGTTTGCCGTAATTTGCAGCTGCATACAAGGTAAGTAATTCCGACAGTAAAAGCATTTTTTGACCATTACTTGTCATATGCTAATGCACACTACTTTTGGACTGCATACTATCCTTTAAAATATATCAAACTGAGTTGTATGTTTGTTGTAACGTAGAACATTGTTCATGTAAGATTTAAAAAAAAAATCTGTATCGGTAGCATTCCTATGATCTAGAGCAACTGTTGAAAAGATTTAGATTTGGCTCCCTGGATTCAGGAGAAAGATGATGTGAACGAAAAAATTAAAGTAATTTACATGGAGGACGACGCCGGTTCTGTAGTGGTAACCGTGGTTGCCTCTCACCCTAGGCGGTCTAGTATCAATTCCAGTCGGTGCCGTTGAGATTTTCTGATACAAAAATCTCTGATCACGTCCTTCTCCTTCGGAAGCGAAGTAAAGCTGCTGATCCCGGGCCATGTGTTGATGGGTTCAATACGGAGAATCCAGATCGTCTCTCTGGCGTGACGAACCTGCCTCAGACTTAAAGTCACGCAACAACAACAGCAACAAAACAACAATTTACGTATCTAGATCTAGACAACAATATCTGGATCTAATCTTATCTCACACTAACGCAACCAATTATTGAAAGCATCCTGGAAAATGGCGATGTGCCACAGAGTGGACTCCAAGAAAACGAGCGATTCCAGAAAAAGTTTCTGAAATCGCTCTACTACTTCGAATCAAGGGAAGGAAGAAGGTGTGGACCTCTAATACCAAACGCTTCCATATACAGTTAAATAATGTGATAATTTATATTTTGCTGTTGGGAGCATAGATGCTAGAAAGATTAGTTTATGCTCCTTTTGCTTGTGGGTGAACTTTAAGCATTTGAACCAAAAGTCTTGCAATAATTTGCCAAGGTTCTAGCGCCTTAACAATATGTGGACCTGGAGCTAAACCGACAAGAACACCCCAGTTTTCAGAAAGATTTATTTTACCAGAAGCCAATCTACTAGAAGACTGGCTTGGAATTGTGGCGGAATCAAACAAAAAAAAAAGTCAGTATTAAAGCCTGAGAAAATCCTGGAGAAAATTCACAGCCAGTACTGAAAAAAGAGCACATCCGATTGTCTAGCAAATCCCTACGAAAATTTTGGCGAAGTGCAATGGCAAATATTATAAGTCCGTAGATAAATTTGAAAATTATTAAATTCACCATACGAGCTGTAGGAAATGTAAAAAAAAAATCTATCGGAAAATCTGTAGGAAACCTACGAAAAGTTTCAGAAGTAGTTCACCGACAGATCCAGCGGAAGCTAAGGCCTTGCCCAAGCAACACAAAATCATCATAACTCGTTGCAGCAACTTGATTGTAACTTAATTGAGTCACATTGATGGTTACTTCAATGGTTAAGTAACAAGCATGTTGCAAAGGTGAGTGGGTTCTACAAATATTTGAAACGAAATTTCGTAGGAGCTTCGGTAATTCATCGAAGGGGAATCTGTGGTGCCTCCCAAGTTTCTAGACAGACTGTGACCAATCTTAAAGAGTTAAAGAAGCCAGACTGGGCGAATGATGGGGACAATCATTCACCTTTTTTTGGAAGCTGATAGATTAATTAATGTCTATAGAGTAACAGTATCCAGAGAGCCGTCGAAGCTGGATGGGTACAATTTGCGGGACATGTTGTAAGAAAGCCGGGCAAAAACCTCGTAAATATGGCGTTTGACTCGAATCCGGCCGGAACAGGACGCAGAGGGGCGCAGCGAGCTAGATAGTTAAAACAACTAGATCAAGATCTTAGATGCCGGGTCCTAATCGGAAGTTGAACCAGCTTAAGTCAATAATCAGAATTGATCTACAAGGATAGGCCCTTTTCACGAATTAAAGAGAGTACAACTATCCAAGCAGGGTAGGACGAAAACAAAAGCACCAGGTAAAAATGTAATGTAACACAATTTCAGTGACATGCAGGGCTGGAAACGAGTCAAATGTTTTTTTTTTTAGAAATTATGACAAATAGTTACAGTTACAGTTATAGCCCTTCGAAACTATTTGCAAATGAGCTTCTTGCATTTGAAATATAAATTTGGCGATTTTCCAAGAGATTCTTTTTGTCGTGTGTGACATTAAGTCTTGCGAAGGTCCCACCTGAGGTCTTCATCGGGTAAGTTCTATCGGGCATTTCCGGTCTGGACTAGACACACTGTATAGGCAAATTTCTCGACGCCCTTGTTCTTGCTACACAATAATTATGTTTTTGTCGTGTGTGACCTGTCTGGGGCCTCCATTAGCTCAGTCCGCTTAGTCATTTCCGGTCTGGACTGGGTACATTTCATAAACGAAATAGACTATGATTCTACTTGCCACACAATTAAATAAATGCAAAAATGTTACTGCCATCGAAAGCTCTCAGTTGATTGATATGGATGTAGTCAATGATCTAATTGTGATCAGCAATATGCTTGAAATGCCAGGAAAGATAGAGAAGCGACCTACAAAATATCATTATCTTTTCAACGTTTCTCAACCTTACTTTTAGGAACGGATAATCGTCAGGACGCCTTTAGATGCTGTAGATGTTCATCCACAACACAGTAAACTAAGAAAGGGACGGGGACGAGGACAGCCATCCATGAAAGCTATGCCAATTACCGAATCGGCAGCAGCAGCAAACGGTGAGAAGGTTGTGGACCAATCTGACCGAACAAGCAAAGGCGAATCTGAAGGGACCTCGTCTCCGGC
Organism: Aedes koreicus; assembly: GCA_024533555.2. Classification (NCBI taxonomy): domain Eukaryota; kingdom Metazoa; phylum Arthropoda; class Insecta; order Diptera; family Culicidae; genus Aedes; species Aedes koreicus. The sequence goes on along the minus strand of JAHHFK020000138.1, from coordinate 109,343 downwards.
CATTCTGGATACGATTTTGTCAACGTCGAACGAAACTTCTAAAGATGTCGGTAAGGACACAGAAACCTTGCCGTTCAAAAAACGCAAAGGACGGGCGGTGTACGACGATGAACCACCTACCCTGGAGCCCTTTGGGGAAGCAACAAATAGCGACAGTAACGATAACACGCCACCGGTCCTGGTGCCGACTGAGCCGAATCCGAGTAACAGTAAGCGGCGAAACGAACAGAAAACCCGTGATTATCACGAAAAATACACAACTGAGAAGCCGGAAAAGAAGTTGCCGAGGTTTTACCGAGATATGGACGATGCTGATGACACTTGGCTTCCGAATAAAAAATCCCTCAAGAATCGGTTCAATCGACAGTTGCGCAAGAAAGTGGACTCCGTGGCTGGCCCTCGAAATGTACAGAGAACTGTACGCGAAGAAGAACCGACACCTACTACAGAAGAAGTACGACGAAGCAGCCGTAAGCGTCGACTGGCAGAAATTGTTGTCAAGCGAAATCCCAACTTGAAATCGATCTACGAGAAACCTAATTATCGGCAGTTGACCGATGAGGAGTTCATAGAATTGACTCGTGAAGCGAAGAAACGAGCTGAAGAGAATAATCTAAAGACAGCAATGAAAAAAAACAAAACTATTAGTAGTAAAAGTGTGGTTGAACAAGAAAGCCGTAAGCGAATGCAGGATGATCGTCAAGAGCCAACAACATCCAAGAGGAATAGATCTGACGATGTGACAGTCTCGATTCCGGTAATTTTTGTCCCTATATCTTTATTATTCAAAGTTAACTACGCTTTCCATCAGCAGGTTGAGCAGCGCCTTGCTGAACCTAGTTCCAGTACAACCGACACCGACAGAAGTTTGTCTACCAAACAAATGGAAGCTTACAACTGGATGCTAAAACTAATGAACACAAATGGCAGTCAGAGTATCAGTCAGGAAAATACGGAGTTGATTGTAGGTGGACAGTTCATGCACTATTCTCAGAAGCATCTTTCCTTCCGCGAACGTAACGGAATTCAGTATTCGTTCTTTCTCCATTCCGACACGGAAAACTATGGTTTTCTGCGGCTCGCTCCTTCGGCTGTTAAGAAGCTCACCAAAACGGAAAAATTCTTTTTGGTAAGTTCTCCGCAAGGCAAACGTTATTGTCATCAAACATAATGCGATAATATGTTTAATTTCCAGAAATTCCTAATCATTGAAGGCAACCTCTCTTTTCAACTGAACGGTCAGAAAATCGAGGCAAAAGGGGGCGATTTTCTTATGCTACCAGAATGTAAGATTTCCAAAACTTGATGCCTATTTTGTCATTTTTATTATTTTTAATTCATCTTGTTTTTTTTTTATAGATTCTACATATGCCATCGAGAATGGCGAGAATGTTTCCCTCATATTCATGATAAAACTGTGTCCGTCGCTTTGTGAACCCTAAATCACCCGTACCTATAGTAAGTTAATTTTAGCTACAATTTCTTTTTGCTACAGTAATTGAATAGAATGATTGTGGAATTCAATTTTAATTAAGTATGTTTTAAGTTGTATCCTGGCAATTAGTACAGCGCTGTGTGCATTAACTCTTCGTAGGGACTATCGATAAACGTTTTCTAAATATATATTTTAATTTTCATTCCATTGCTGTGCTTGCTCAATTACGATAGGACGAAAAGAACAACCTTCAACATGGGATGGGCACAGTATATACAGTGACGGACAATACATTAAGACCAAAGCCTGATCTTCATACAAAACTCCTTTCATTTTCTCATAAAGTAATTTAGCTGGCCATAACCTAGAAATAACCTGAATTTTCATCTGTAACAAATTCATATTTTTTCATTCATAACTTCAGAGGTTATAGGCACCATTTACGACAAAACAATATGACGGCCTTTTGATCTTAATAGTTTAGGTTATGTTGCTGAATTTAAATTAGGATCTATAAAGTTCTGTCCAGTTAGAATCCGAAATCACTTATTGTGTTGCAGCGGCACGGAAAGTGACCGCTGCCAGAATTATTTTGCATCGGTTTGTTTACCTAGCCGCCCACTTTCTGTGGTATAAATTTCACGGTGTCTCGTGCAGTGAGTCGAAAGTTATTCCAGATGGAAGCCGAGAGGAGAGAAAAAAATCTGCACACCCACGTTGATAATCCAACGTGGTCCGTAATAAAAATCGCAAAAACGTTGAAAATCGCCAATTCGACCGTGTATGATGTGCTCAAACGTTTCAGGGAGCGAAAGAGCGTGGATCGAGTGCCTCAAGGTAAGCGTCGTAGTGGAACATATGACCGCAAGCTGAACCAGAAGGTGTTGAGAACCGTCAGAGCAAACTCCGGACTATCAGATAATGAAATCGCACAAAAATACGCTGCTGCTCGCAGTACCGTTCGAAGAAATCGTTTGCGAGCAGGATATCGTTCTTATCGAGCCAGCAAGCAAGCAAACAGAACGTTGTAGCAAAGTTTTGTCACCAAAACTCGAGCTCGAAAATCGTACCAGCAGGTTTTGACGAAGTACAAAGGATGCCTGCTCATCGACGATGAAACCTACGTCAAAATGGATTTCGGACAGCTTCCTGACTAAAAATTCTACATGGCGACGGCACGAGATGTTCCTGCGAAGTTTAAGTTTGCTTTTACGGACAAATTTGCCAAAAAAACTGATGATTTGGCAAGGGATATGCAGCTGCGGAGCAAAGACCAAAGTGTTCGTGACGAATAAGACGATGGCCTCGAAGCTGTACAAGGAAAAATGCCTCAAAAACCGCGTACTACCTTTCAGTAAAGCCCATAAAAGTCCCGTGAAGTTTTGGCCAGATTTGGCGAGTTGGCACTACAGGAAGTCATCCAGTGGTACCGCGATAATAACGTAGATTTCATCGATTAAAACATAAATCCACCCAACTGCCCGCAGTTCCGGCCCATCCAGAGATTTTGGGCAATAATGAAGCGGAAGCTTTAGAAAAGTGGAAAACGACTCGGGACGCGACTCAGATGACCAAAATGTGGAACAAATGTGCCAAGGAAGTGGACTCCGGAGGTGTGCAGCGTTTGATGGGAGGAATAAAGAAGAAAGTGCGAATTTTCATTAGAAACGAAGAGAAATGATTTGTATTGATATTTTTTTCTTAAAGTACTGTGAATAACCTTTGTTTTGATTTATTAAACTTATTTGTACGTCAATCCGTTACCGAGATACAGATGATTTTATTATTCCGGATTCTAAATGGACATAGCTTTAGTATACTGATGTTAAAATGGCTTGTACATCAAAAATCAAAACTCAGATCCTTAAATTTGAGCATTATTTATGGAAAACAAAAGGTGGCCTTATTGTTTTGTCCAAAGCGGTGTCTGTAACTTTTGAAGTAGTGAATGAAAAATTGTGTATTTAATACAGATAAAAAATCAGGTTACTTCTAGACTACAGCTCAAATTTCAGCTCAAACTTGAACATTTTGTATGAAAATTGGGCTTTAGTCTTATTGTATTGTCTATCACTGTATATATATGTTTATGAACATAACTTCTTTCCTCTCTTGACATTTCCAACCTCACTGGACAGGTTGGAAAATTTCTCGAATTTCCATCGTCATCTCAATTAATAACTTTGGAAGTCTTTCAAGAATACTTGATCTAGAAAGTTGAGAGCAGGAAAAAGGTCATTCAAAGAGCGAAAAAGCCAAGAGGTAGAAGAACGAAATTACTCAGGTAACCAATGAGCATTAGCATAAAGGGTGTACGGAATCAAATTGCGACACACACACACATATTCGGCAAAATTCGCACGTTCAAATAGGTAAAATAAAACATGTTATGATGATGATGATGATATAAAACTACCATCTATTGTAGCAAGGTAACTTCCCATAGCAGTGGAATAATCTGAAAAACGATTTGATCAGGATTCTATTATTGTTTGTGATCATCAAGCTCCTGTATGAAGGGCCAAAAACGTTTGGGCGGGCCCGTAAGCAGAGATACTTACGCGAAACCCGCGAATATAGGGAAAAGAATCTCCTTCCAAAAGCAAGTTCACACGCACAGCACTAGAATCGAGCCCTCGATTGACAGAATAAACCCAATAGATGGGGTCGAAGAGCCCGCCCTCGTTCCGCGAAATGTTAACAATAGGGAGGAGGCAGTCCCATGCTCCCTATCCAAATCGTTTCACTTGGGTGCCCTGATGGTCCCTCCCTTTCCCCGTTATATGTTATTTAATATTAAGTATATTTTGTACACAAAAATTAAGATATCATTATAGACAAAAATGCTAATTTATTCAAATTTCAAACTTGAATGATACATCCAATGGATTCTTACTGAAAAATAAATAAAAATTAGATATGTATTAATATCCTACTAGTCCTGGAAAAGCTGAAAACAGAATAGATCATTCAAAATATCAAAGATAAAATTTCAATAAAAGATATTATTTTATAAGACATGTTGTAATATTTTTTCTTTATACTGTTCTAGTAACATTTCAAAGATAGCAATTGAAGTGATCGAAGAGTCCGGTTTGATGATTTCTGAAATAAATGGCTTATCTTACCATAATACCACTAAACACAATATTAAAATATAATCTTACATTGCTTATAAGCAAATGCCAGTCTTTTATGAATATAGTAGTTGAAGTTCAGAATTGCAATTTTAAATTAAATGTTATGCTGAAATGCTGAAAAACAAATTGAGCCTTTGATGCCTGTCATGTTGCTCCATGCTCTTACATGGTTTTGGAATGCAAAGATGATTCTAAAGCGTTATTATATTTAGCATTTCAAGCTTTTTGCTTTCACAAATTGCTTATTGCTTGCTTTCAACTTATTGTTCTAAATGCACTTCCACAGTTATTAATTGAGAGCTTTTGATGCCGATGATTCTAAAGCGTGCTGAAATTATTAATAAATTGAGAATGGAAAATATACAATATGATTTAAAGGTACACGATCTTCAGTCGCACCCCCTCACTTCGCTATTGTCAGATTGACAACATTGCCCAGGCTACGCCAACCAGCGTCTCCATGTTTCAGCTGGCAGTCTTTTGTGATCATATGACTCGTGGAGGCGTGAGGTAGGAACTTGTGAGGACCAGAGGTCGGTCGCACCCTCCTTCGAAGTTGTCAACTAACCATTTGAAGGCAAAAAAAAAAAAAATATAAAAATTTTTTCCCTTTTTTTTTTTTATTTAAATTTTCAATACCAAAACACACCCCTTTTTTTTACCCCCTCAAAAGTCCTGTACAACATTTGGATCCATTTTTTCTTTGCATCTTCCTCCGATAGGATGCTTCCGAAGTGCCTGCTTCATAATGGCACAGTACTTTTCAATTGGCCGCAGTTGGGGGTTGAGATGCTTCGGCACGAAATTGACCTCCTTAGCCTTGTACCACTCCAAAACCTCTTTCGAGTAATGGCACGAGGCTAAATCCGGCCAGAAAATCGTAGGACCATCGTGTGACCTCAGAAGAGGAAGTAGACGCTTTTGGAGGCATTCCTTTAGGTACACCTGCCCATTGACCGTTCCAGTTGTCACGAATGGTGTGCTCCGCTTTCCACACGAGCAAATTGCTTGCCAAATCATATATTTTTTGGCAAACTTTGACATCGTCTGCTTTCTAACGTCCTCAGGGACATCGAATTTATGATGAGCAGTGAAAAACTGGAGTCCCGGAAGCTGCCGGAAGTCTGCTTTTACATACGTCTCATCATCCATAACGAGGCAATGTGGTTTCGTCAACATCTGGGTGTAGAGCTTCCGTGCACGTGTTTTACCTACCGTATTCTGCCGTTCATCGCGATTAGGCGGCTTTTGGACTTTGTACGTGTGTAGTCTATCACGTTTTTTCGCATCTTGCACGAAAGTTTTGGTTAGATTCAGTTTTTTCGCCACATCTCGAATTGAATTGTTGGGATTCCTCTTGAAAGCTTGAACTACCCGCTTGTGATTCTTAACATTATACGGAGATCCATTTTTGCCACTTTTTTTCTTTCCGATCGATGGTCAAACTCGTTCGTGATACCGATTTAAAACACGAGACAACGTAGAATGTACCATTCCCAGCTTCCTGCTGATGGCACGATGAGAAAGATCCGGATTTTCGAGGTACGTGCCAAAAATTTCTTTGCGCCGCTGCTATTCTTTCGACTCCATCTTCGCAACGATTGCACATCTGCTAGCAGGGATGCCAGATATTTTTTTCAAATGTCTGCGATAAAAATTTGCAATGTCTGGGAATGTCTAAAAATAAGTCTGTAAAATAATTTTTTTTTTTGCAAAATTAGACTTCTTTCAACGAAAAGACGCAATAATAGAGTTATGTCATTTTCGCTATATGTGTGATTATGTAACCATTTCTGCATCTATTTCTTCGATCGTATGCCGTCTAATACTATTGTATCATATTTTTAAAGTGACATTTAAGCTTGAAGCATTCGCATAGATGACATATAGTTTTTTTTCCCCACTTATTACGTTCTTTCCAGTTTTGTATTTTAAAATCAAAATTAAGTTTTCATTTGATTCAACAAACTTGTTGTTATGTCCAAATAACGAAGTCTTTTACAATAAAGTAAGAAAATGTTTGGATAAAAAGGATTTTCTTGCAGTTAAAGTCGAGGGGCTGTCAACTTGCGTATCTTCGATGCATCTATCGGTATTAAAAAGCGGGGCTACCCTATATGGCATGAGGTCGTTTGACATAAGGCCGTTTGCCATAAAGTCTTTTAGTTTAAAGTCATTTGGCATGAGATGTTGGATAATCAATGATCATTTGGCATTAAAGCCGTTTAGCATAGTGACCATTTGGCATAAAACAAAGAAAAAAAATTTAAAACATTACGGTCATTTGGCTTAAAAACCATTCAGTATAAATATCGGAAAATGAAAGCTGCTTCAGGTTCAGTTGGCAGTTGACATAACTTGAACATTCAAAATGCATGTGGCATAAAAGTCTGTTGGCATAATGGCTATTTGGCATTGATTAGCGAACAGTTTGGGAAAAATTGTTTGTAGTAAAAATCTGCAAATTAACGTTTCAACAGAAACATTTGGCATAGTGACAGTTTGGCATAAATACTAAAAAATTAGATCAATTTCAGAGCAATTTGAAATTATTATCCAAGGGAATATTACTATGGATAAAAGCCTATGCCAAATGACCACTTGGATTCTGTTTAATTGCAAGAGTGTTTTGCTAAATTAATTCGTTTTTTTTTTCAAACGCGTGCATAAAAAAAGAGACAATTTCTCGAGTAATTCATGATTAGGGCCTCAAGGCCAGTTGTAAGCGGAGCGGGGATCGGTGAAATCTTCATCTTTCGGGTTGGATCGGGTTTGCAGCGTGCAATTGACGACACGCTCTCTTGGATTACTCCGGTCCCCAAAAAAATTAACGAAAAGGGACCTTACCTTCGGCTTTGGACGACCCATTGGAGGTTCATAGCTTTAACTAGTTAGGGCGACTTCACTTGGTTTTCCGAATAACTGCCTACTTGAGGCAGGCTTTCACTGAACACACGGGTTTCGATGATCCTTAGACAGAATTCGTGGTTTTCTACTTGTACACAGAAAAAAAATCTTGTAGTAAAACCTACCATTTTACCCGACTATGCCTATCTTTAAAACTATCATGAAATTTCAGTCAAATTTACTACGTTTATGGTAAAACATTCAAAATTTGTGGTATATTTGACAGACATCATATTGATGTCAACCGCACCATGGTTGATCTAATCGCAGGCATGGTAAAATCAAACGCATTTATAGTCAGGTGAAAATTGTTGGTGTTTGCGCTTAATTTAACCCTCGAAATGGTAGTTTCTACTGCGGTTTTATTTTCGTGTATCTTTCAACTTTCATAACCTGCCGTTACTCTATACGGAACTATCAATGCTTTCTATTCAATTCTCTTAGTTCTAGCAATAAATTACTGTCCACTCCTAGAGCCTCTCATGTTGATGGAAATCATCTTCTTCTGACAAATTTAATCATTAGATATCGTTACTCCGCGCATATGGAGAATACAACAATAACAACAATCAAAGTGTACTTGAATTATGGAGAGTGTGAGCTGTTTAGTGGAATATCTGTAACTAGAAAATAAGAAGAATGATTAGTAATTTCCATTTAATTCCAACTACCTTTATTGCTTATCTTGACAGATACGCGTATTTCGTCTACAATGTGCAGACTTCTTCAGTGTCGTGTACTAATACTCGACTGGGTACATTATAGTACACCTATTAGTACACGACACTGAAGAAGTCTGCACATTGTAGACGAAATACGCGTATCTGTCAAGATAAGCAATAAAGGTAGTTGGAATTAAATGGAAATTACTAATCATTCTTCTTATTTTCTAGTTAAAGTGTACTTGTTAAGCAGTTTGAGAGCTCCCATAATTTCAGCTTGGGTCTCACAAGTCCTATTGAGTTGAGCTGGGTTCGATTCCCGGTCTGGTCTAGGAATTTTTCGTAAAGGAAAATTTCTCGACTCCCTGGGCATAGCGTATGATTGTACTTGCCACACAATCATACTAATGCAAAAATGGTACTTGGCATCGAAAGCTCTTAATTAATAACTGTGGAAGTGCATTTAGAACACTAAGTTGAGAGCAAGCAATAAGCTTATTGTGAAAGCAATAAGCTTGAAATGCTAAAAAGAAGAAGAAGAAGTCATATTGAGGGTCAGGTTTCCAGGGAGTATCTGAATATTTTCTCATAAGAAAATATTTTTGATGATTCTTGGGGAACTGATTTGGATGAAGTAAAAACTATAACTAAAAAATTTCAAAATATGAAGCATGATGATGGAATTTTCTATATCCTCATCAAAAAACTCCCTGAGAGTACTTTGTCTTTCTTGGTAAAACTATTTAACAGATGTTTTTATCTGGCATACTTTCCAGAGTAAGTAAGCTTTTTGAAAAAAAATATTTTGAATAGAATGATGCTTCACATCAATACAAACTCAATTGTTGCAGATGAACAGTTTGGATTTCGCCATGGGCATTCAAGTACGCATCAACTTTTGAGAGTAACAAATTTAATTCGTTCAAACAAAGCTGAAGGCTGCTCCACTGGAGTTGCTCTTCTAGACATAGAAAAAGCATTCGGCAAAGTTTGGCATGGCGGTTTGATTGCGAAACTAAAAAAGTTAAATTTTCCGCTTTATATCATGAAATTAGTTCAAAACTAGGGAAGATGTACCTATATTAATTTTCACCACTTTGCAATTCATCCTACTTGAAATAAAACGATATACACGCGACAGGATTAGTTAGTAATGTTTGTTGTATTTAACGTAAGCAAAAATTATTAGAAAACGAAATCGATCCTTCAACTGCCCAATTGTTTGATTCATCGTAGGATGAATATAGGAACAATGAGATTAATATGGGGGCAGTTTCCCTACTTAACTGATAGAACTTTGCAAGTAAATTATCAGAATTCTACATCTGATCAATTGCCTGTGGTCAGTTCTAGGATTTTTTTTCATTAGGGCGAATCTACAATTGAGAGACTCTCTCTGTTTACCTTCTCTTTCACCAATAGCTAAATCATTTTCACACTTTTCGTTTGGCTGTTTGCTCAATATGCTAGCCAGCACTCTTATCCTGCGATCTGTGTTAAAGAATCAATCCATAGTTTTATAATGGCGCTGTAATTAATGAAAGAGAACGAGGCAAGAGAGAGTCTCTCAATTGTAGATTCGCCCTAATGAATAAAAACCCTAGAGTTCTCTTTCTGCTTTCGATTGGTACGGTTGAGTTTTGTTTCTTCGTGCGATAGCCTTCTTCTATACGGCATTGTAATCAGTTTGCATTGTTCTTTCATCATCAACCCGGTCGCTTTTGTTATAGCAGCAATGTGCGAGTTGAAAAATACTGTGCGATTTACCTTCGGCAATGGAGCGGATAAACCAAGCTTAGGCGAAGTGGAAAATTTCGTCAAAGGCTTGGATGCGGAGCTTGATGAAATTGAAGCTGCATATAGGATAGCAGATGAAAAGTCCCTTCTCGTCAAGTTCAAATTTGAGCGGTCGATGTTACACGCGCTGATCGCCCACTCTGACGAGCTGGTATTCCATTATGCGAATGGAAAAAAGGTTAAAGTACACATGTCGCATGCCCAGGATCACATTTGCTATGTGCGAATATACGATCTCCCACCGGAGGTTCCCGACCAGGAGATCGTTACGGTGTTGTCAAAATATGAACACGTGAAACGCATCGTGCGGGAGATTTTTCCGGCGGAGCTGGGCATTCGCGCCTACACTGGTGTGCGAGGCGCGTACATGGACGTGAAGCAGGAAATCCCGTAATCGCTGCACTTCGCCAATCGGAAGGGTAACATGTATTACGAAGGCAACAAGGATAAATGCTTCATCTGCAAAGAAGTGGGACATCTGATGGCTTCTTGTCCCAAGCGGAATGTTCAGAGTCAGCCGAAAGTCCGTCGGCAAGAAAATGAACAGAACGGTAAATGGAAGAAAACGTACGGATCTGCAGTAACCGGAGACACAGCCAACATAGGATCTGAAGCTGAAGGTGATAGCGAATTGGAAACGCTAGAGATGCTGGAAGACTAAATGGAGGAATCTGTCATGATACCGGTTTTTTGCGATCCAAGACTCCTTTAGAGCGAAACCATGGTTCCATAAGTTATCGCTGAATCATATAGAAGTGCGAATATTGAACAGAATAATGGCCGGACACGATTACTCAAAATATTGGTTGCACAGGATGAAGATTGAAGAAGATGAATGCTGCTACCTATGCCAGGAACCGGAGACGGCTGAACACCTAATTCTACATTGTACACGGTTCAATCACTTAAGAGCAAGCTTTAGCTTTGATGGTATGTTTTTGAACTTGACTGATCTATTAAAACAAAAGGATGTAATCTTGTTGAAGGAAGTAGTGCAATTTGTAAAACTCTGTAAACTAAACATTTGAGCGACAAAAGAAACGTCAAATTGAAACACGACTGCGCGGTTTCAGTGACGGGAGTGGACAATCATACGATAAATAAACTGCTGGGCATATGGTTTGAGCTACCAGCCCATTATAAGTGATTGACAGATGCTGATCACAACCAGAAAGAAGAAGAAGAAGAAGAAGATACCGGTGGATAACGAAATCAGTAACGCTGAACCGAAGAATATGAATACCCGCGATCGCGTGTTGTTACAGTTTGCTGCATTCATGTCAACAGGGATAAGTAAACAAAAAGAGATGGCTAGAATAGCAAAAGAGCAAGAAAAAGTAGCAAAAGTCGCCCCCTAGAAAGAAGAAGAACTCTAGTTTAAGAAATAGTTTTTTTGTGTAACCCACAAACATTGCCTATGGCTCCGTAAAGCTAACGCGATTGAGCCGTACAAATAAACGAACTAAAAAAAATTGCCTGTGGTGTTCCTCAAGGTAGTATTCTTGGGCCAATACTCATAACATTTTCACTTCAGATCTCCCTGATTTACCTCAGGGCTGTCAAAAATCTTGCTTTGCTGATGACACAGGCATTTCCGCTAAAGGAAAAAGTCTTCGTGTTATATCCAGGAGGCTACAAAAAAGCTTGGACATTTTTACAGATTCCAAGTAAAATATCTTGGACTGATACTTGATCAAAAATTGACTTTTAAAGATCACATTGAGGGCATTCAAGCCAAATGTAAGAAATATATAAAATGTTTCTATCCTCTTATAAACAGAAAATCCAAACTTTGTTTGAAGAACAAACTTCTAATATTCAAACAAATTTTTAGACCGACCATGCTTTATGCTGTGCCAATATGGTCTAGTTGTTGTGCTACTAGGAAAAAAGTACTTCAAAGTCTACAGAACAAAGTTCTGAAAATGATTTTGAAGTTGCCACCCTGGTTTAGTACTTCTGAATTACATAGAATTTCAAACGTTGAGACTCTAGAAGAAATGTCCAACAAAATAATTGATACTTTTAGACAAAAGTCATTGCAATCTTCAATTGCAATGATCAATTCTCTCTATAGATAAGAACTAGTTTTAGGAAAACAATAATTATTCTTACACGCAAGCATAAAAAACCGTTAAAAATACTGAATAGACAAGGTAAACATAATATTAACACAATCAGATATAAATGATAGCATATAAGGTTGAAATGTTAATTACTTAGCAGGAGCACCTAGGTTAATATATGAATGTAAAATAATGTAAAATTTGAAAAAAAAAATGGGTAATTGACTGGGTCTGTAAAAAGATCTTCAGTTCATCGGCATACAATAGACTACGAGGGCTTGGTTCAGATCATTAAAGTACAGCAAAAAGATCAGCGGCCCTAAATGGCTCCCTTGAAGTATTCCTGAAGTGGCTGGAAAAACGTCGGAAATGCAATCACCAACAGCAACTGTTTGCAACTGGTCGCCTACCAGTGAGATAGGAGCGAAACCATTGCACTAGGAATTCGTTTTTGAACCTAGGTTGGAACCAGCTCCAATCTGCGATACCCGAAACAATTGTCAGTGCAAATCTCAATCCGATACGAGTTACAAAAAAAAAAAAGGACACAGCGAAGTTTGACACACAACAAACCGACCCAACATTAATACCCGATGCAGGTTAGAACTGAATCAAAAACGAATTCACTATATGAGACTTCCATTAACTCCAAGCTTATGTAGTTTTGCGATAGCGATGGCGTGGTTGAGCTTGTCAAAAGCTGCTGACAAGTCTAGATGACGGCCGTTTGCGCCCTTTCAGCCATATTTTCCGTAATAAACGAAGTGAGACACAGCAGATTAGGGGCTGGGAAGGACGGCCAACCGCCGACCCCTAGCCCATCTCCGCCTTAGCTTTAGGTTTCGCTGGAGGGGAAAACTGTCCGTCATAGTGAGCTCAAATAGCTTCCATACCCCGCTCAAAGACGAAATCTCGAGTACTTTTTCAAAAGGACGTAAGTCACAAAATGTAAACAAACGCTTTGTTCATGGCATGTTGTTAAAAAATCATGTATATGTGCCCTTGTTTGATGAAGTTTCTGATGGATTATTATTGGAAGAACTTTTTTCAAAACGGTGTAAAATCACTTTTGCACTCCTTGGGAATAATGGTAGATACGTCACTTGTGTTGAAAAGTAACTGCGAAACATTATTATATCATTTGGATGCCCCCTAACGACTCGTTAGTAAAAGTCTTTATACCACAAGGTTAAAAATTTAGATTTTTTTCAGCAAAAATTGATTTTTTTTGCAAAAATATTTTTACAACGTTTTGTTGTAGAAAAAAATTATACGTCATTTTAAAAAGTTCGACGTATCTGTGTGAAATATCACAACTTGACGTAACATTTCGACGTAACAACATTGTCATTCGCAGAATGGCGTATCATTTTGACGCAAGTAACATGCCATCTATCATACTGGCTTATCAAAATGACGTATTATCTTTTTCGAATGCAGACCGTTGTAAGAAACATTTTTCTAAATGAAGCTTGAATTTTCACTCCTAGTGTAGTTTTTAAGCACAGTTATGCAATATCTTTTATCGATGTGTCATTTAGTGGAATTTAATTGGGATAAACATGTCCGGTTTTCAAATAGGAATAAAAATAAACTCAAAAAAGTTCAATGCTGATTTTCTCACCTTCGTCCAAATGTTACTTACGTCTATTTGAAAAAGTACTCGAGAAATTGCTCCGTAATTAATTCAAGTTTCGTTTATTTCCTTCTTCGCCCCGAAACAACTAACCCACCCTCCCCCTCCCAACAGAACAGTCAGTCAGAAATTTCCTGAAAAATATATATAAATCATAAACATTTTGTATGCATTGATAGTATAAATTGCCTCGCATGCCTGCTATATATTCGTATGTAGATACATGGATTAAAATTAACTCGTACATTCAATAGTTACTCGGCAATAAATGAAAACTTTACAGGTGATCGTAGCAGTGCTACTAAACAGTCGAACAGGGAAGTCGAATATTGCAACAAACAAAAACTCAAGTCGCTGTTTGTATCCACTCGCAAAACGATTTACTGATTGATGATATACCTACTAATTCCATTCTATACCAAGTTAACAGGTCAAACAAAAAACCTTTTTTCCTAATCTTAACCATATGATTCCCTTGCCTTTTGCCTTCGTCCTTCAGCCTTCACTTTTCTTATTCCTATATGACAGAAACAGAACCGGATACAATACGGATGAAACGAACTTCTAAAAATGCACAGACTAGCAGTTATGATGTTTTTTTTTTTAAGTTAAATAACGGCTCGCAAACAAAAAGACCTGCAGTAGCGTAGTACAACTAGATAAAACTATACTTAGATAATGAAAAACTAGCAGCTGTGTAGTTTTCGTTGCAAACTTAAAGTACGCCTACGAGTTAACGTTTCCTCTCTGAGCTGACCACACGAATCTCAGAACTCAAAATGAATATTTACGGTTGTTGCTTTTCTTCGGCAATGGTTTGCTTTAAATAAAGTGAGCATTATTAAACGAAAAGAAAGTTAGTTTACCTTGACCTTATTAACGGTCAAGCGGCAAACGAAAGTGTACAGCTTGGAGAAATGGAAGATGGCCAAATAGATCACAGCCAGGTAGGCCACAATCATGAACGTCAAGAACAGATCGAACACGGCCGGTTTCACGTTGTAGATGTTGAGCAGCGCATCGCGGTCGTCATACAGCATGAAGTCTGGCTCGCGGGCGTCCGGCTTGTCGTAACTAACCTTGACGTTCTTAAGGTACTTTTCGAAGGCATTTTTCAGATCGTTATTCTGCTGGCTCGAGCGCACGTGCAACCATGGTCGGATGCTGTCTTTGGTGATGGCCATGGAATCGGTGAAGATCTCGCCACTGCCGGCAGTATTGTCCTGAGGCAAGTTGTAGATGTAACTGGCAAGTGTTTCGGCCAGTATTTTTACGTTGGTTTCTAGTTTGTTCAACTGTTCCTCTTCGTCCTCATCATCGAAGATTGTATTGCGAAGATAATCCTTATGAGACTGAACACAATATGTAAGATTAGTATCATGCAAGTGGAAGGTTTTTTACGCATACTTTACCTTTAAATTTGAGACTGTGAATGCCGGCATTCGTTTCATGCTGAAGCGTTCGTGTTCCCATGCAAGCAACGTATCTGCAAGGTTGATCTTCTTATGTACACCCTCCACAGTGACGTTACCGTATCGTTGTGCGACAGTTTTCAGCGTCTTATAGAAGCTATTCATCGCTGTACCTTCTTTAGGAGGTTTAGATACGTGCATGTAGAGATTATCATAGACTAACGTTCTGCCGATCGAGTCCAAGCAGATGACAAATTCCGCCTGTTGAATTTGAACATTTTCGTCCAGGTTGGAATCGAGCCACTTCTTCATACCTTGAAAGTTCAAGAGGCTTCCTGATTCCGATACCAGGAACATTAGGCGATACTTTGGAATACTAGCGTGAAGTTTGCTAAACAATTCGACTAAAGTGAGTAAAACAGCAACATCAACATTCTTCAGTTGACCATTTACTAAACCGAATGTGTCCATATGTGCCGTTAGGATGATCAGAGGCAACTTGCTTTCGCCGTCGCTCGATTTGATCGTGTGCTTCGTAGGAGTTAGTTCTCCCTGTATGATTGGAATTTTCGATTGTTTGTTCGCGGTATGACTTGTACCAGACACCACGATCTGGTAGCCATTGGCTGAAATTGATCCGAGAATTTCACTTATTGCAGATTCGCGCTTCTGAAACGACTTTTGCTGGCTTTTTATTGTCGTTTTGGTAACATCGTCAACGATTTCGTTCATTTTCGGATTATACCGGGAAAAGTAGACCGGAATGGAAATCTCTTGCAGCATCATCGCTTGCTCGAGCATGTGAATTTGCTGCAATCGGAAAATTAAGGACAAAGAAGGAAAAATAATCCTGTTAGTTGTGAGTGGTTCTGTCGGTAAGGTTGGCTAATCGGATTTGATAATATTAGAACAACGGCGTTTGAGTCAGTGCTGCTACATAAAACCATGTTGGCAAAGCTAATTCAAATATAATAAGGTGGTTTACATTGGTTCACCTTCTAAAAATACCAATCGATACTTAGTTGAAGCTGCTGCTGTCATCCTATCTGGAGATGAACTTCATATTTCTAGAACTTTACATATCACTAACCTGCTTTTCCTCCAAACTGAGGGAGGCAAAATTTTCCGGCAGAAGAATAACTAAGCCTCCGGCTTTCGCACGAATTTCACGGAACTGGTCGATGGTCATATCCTGAAAGCGAGTGACAACGCAGTGTCGAGAAGTTTGCCAGGTGTATAGTGATTTTGCTTCAAAATTCAAAGCCGACCCACGGCATCCTGTAAAAGATAAACGAGTAGTAACTGAACTTTTTCTATAATCTAATTATCAAGTATGATGGTTATCAGAAAGGCCCCACAACACCCTACGATAAACTGGTTACAACTGCATCCAGCATAACCTCAATGATAATTTTGTACGAAACGCAGATATTCATGAAATAGACCTCTGCTGACTGATTCCCCTATATCGTGTTGCTTACCGTAGGGTGTTCCATGGACATCGAACTGGGACATTCGCTGAACCCCAAACTCGCTGGCAGCCAGTACCGGATTGGACGAGCAGATGATCAGTATTGGTAATGTGATGAGCAAATAGTAGGGTAATCCACCGCGGAATAGGTCGGCGAAATTGTCAGCATCTTCGAACATCTTTACAATTTGATTTTCTACCAAAGTGACACTTGCTCGACTTGACACCACGAATTCGCGGAACGTGCGTACACACTGCGGTTTACGTGTCGAATGAATTACTCCACTTTGGTAGGCGATTCTTCAATGGGTCCGTAAATTGAATAAATTGGAAAACTCGCAGAACCAAGTTTTGGTAAAGGAAGAACGGTAATGACTGACTTGACATTTATGATTTATGCTGGCAGCTGACAAGGTGGACAAGTGGATTTGCAAAAGCATGACACATCAGAGTGGAATGAACGGTGGGCAGCAGAAATTCAACAGAGAGTCGAATGCAGAAGATTTGGTTTTAGACGAGTTGGTGTTTGAACTGGCCGTTACATTTTGCCCGCCTTGATCCACTGTATAAGATTTCAGCGCACATTACTGCGGCTTTTTGACGTGTAATCACCTTTCCCTTTCTGGCACATGCAGAGGAAGATGGTTTGTTTCTCTCCAAATGATTTTTCCTTCTTACTTTCACTCCTTTGATCTAAATAGCGCTATAGTGTGCGCGCGTTAAACGTCACTAAGCCTAATGAGCCTGTGCACGCTATATAAAAAAATTGACTTTTACTGTGAGCCATGTTTTCAGCGTCCTGTAAGAGTGCCCAGCCAAAACCCCATAAAATCAAAAAACAAAACAATATCCCTCTTTTAAATTTAAATTTCATATAAACAAAAATATCCAAACTAACTCCCATAATTCCAACATAATATAATCACCTTTTTTTTCTTCTTGTCCCTTCCTGCGCTTCCTCTCCCTTTTTCCCTATCCAGCCGATTAATTTTGACGTAAGCAACATGACAGCTGATTGTATGTCGAAATAAACTTGACGATAATGACCTATTATTTTGCGACACGACGTAACGCACCCGTTGGATGTAACGTGATAACTTTCGATTGAATTCAACTAAATGGAAATCTTTATTGTTGTAAGGCTAAACCTTGTCTAACTTTGTTGGTTCCACATATTTTCTTCAAATATTATAGCTTGGTTCAAAAATAGGAATTGAAACTAATTTCCAAAACTTCTACATTGATTTTCTTGATTATAGCAATATGTTACTTAGGGAAGGTCCATTAATTATGTCACGCAGTAGGGGGGGAGGGGGGGGGGGGTTTGAGAAAACGTGACGATCCATACAAAAAAAATTGAAGGTCCATACAAAAAACGTGACATGGGGGGGGGGGGGGGGGTTTACAAAAAGTAAATTTTTGCGTGACGTAATTAATGGACGTTCCCTTACAACCTATTGAAAATTTGCTCTAGATATCATCTCAGTTGCTTGATATATAATTCTAAAAAGCCGTGGTTGGCAGCCCAGCTGCGAGAGAGCTGGGTGATATAATTCAATCTCAAAATGTCACTTTTCATTTTGATTGAATCAAAACGAAACATTCTGCCGGCGTCGGTGGTGTAGTGGTAAGCGTGACTGCTACTTTGGCACCCCGGTGGATCTGGGTTCAATCCCAGTCGACGTCGGTGATTTTTCTGAGGCGAAAAATTCTGGTCACGTCTTCCTTCGGAAGGGAAGTAAAGCCGTTGGTCCCGGCTCATATTCATGAGTCGTTAGGTAGGGTCCAGGTGGTGGAGTCGTCTTCCTGGCGTCGGTGATTGTCACCATGTGAGGAAATAGGCCGACGTAAAATAAAGAAGACAAAAAAAAACGAAACACAATTTACCAGGGCGGGGCGGGGTGCTGGGTGGGGGCTCAATCATTAAAGATTTCGCTGTAGCTCACATGGATTTCAGTATCAATGTGATGAATATATGGTTAGGATGAATGCATCGACCTGTTCTTTCTAACATTCAACACTTTCATCTGTGCGCATCGTCACGTCATTATAGGATACGAAGCGAGTGTTAAAGAGATAGTTGATTTGTTATGCCATGCCTGTCGTGCCTTGGCATTGATCCATTTGTTTTGATGGGTCATATTTCAACAAAAAAAATTCAATAGGGCCTAACTGACAAACGTAAACAATGGCTTCTTCCGTAAATCTCTCGTAATACAAAATCTACCCATGTTAGCTTTAAAACTATCGAATAGAAGGACTCTTATTCTTTGAAATGGCTGTGGTAGATTAATTTGACAAGTTTCCAAGGTCGACAAATTCAAGGAAGAAGCAATTGTGTACGTTTGTCAGTTAGGCACGAATGAAAAATCTCTGTCGATTTCAGTTGTCTGATGTCCAAAATTGTCGGATGTCCAAAATTGTCAAAATCATGTGAACTATGGTGCTTCTTTATGTAGTTGACAGCGACGTTGACCCCCTGCTATTTACCAATTGGAATAATTCCACCGTCGTAATATAAAGGAAATTAAAAACCATTTTGTTTATGCATGTTCATCGAAGGAAACAAACAGAAGCGAAATTATTATTCGCCATCCGTATTGCAGATTTTGCACCCGACAGATTTTTTTTGTCAGCTCAAAAAATGTTTACACCATTTTTTTCCTCTGTTCGGTACATAAACCACTGCAAACATTAATTTGATCTATTGTAGTATATCTCGTATCCTTTGTTTAGTACATGTAAAGTTACTTCATCACTATTGAGAAATTATAAAGTATTCGGCGTTGTTACAGTTGTCATTGTTTATTTTGTTGGCAATGAATCGACTTTTATTGAAAGTTTCCGCTATTTAAACCCTTTGAAGGGTGAGAGCACTCTTCAAAGACGCGCCCCTTTATCAGGCAAAACAGGATTCATTGCAAAGAAAACAAACAATAACTCCGATAAAGAGCATCAGAACCCTAGTCATAACCAATCCAAACTATAGAGCATCAAAGAGAAAATGAGAATTCACATAAATGAAAACTAACCATGTTTTCCTTATTCCAAGCTCATCCTCGGTGGGTCAATCCGAGTTTTGTCACTTTTCACAAGACATACAATGTAATAAAAACTAGGATATTCTTCTACTTACGAACACAAAAATATCCCCCAGTTTGAATTGATTCGGAATAGGGTTCGGTGGGAAGACTTGACCCCCTAACGCACCCCAAAAAGGTAATCTACCTGCGTTACGGCTCGTTCACACAATTCATCACACATTGATTAATTTTACAGGTACAATCACCATACGTCCTCATTAGCACCATAATAAATACATTACAGGTACAATTTTCGTTTGTGGGTACGTATTTCGGGTTGCTGTATCAGAGAATCGGGTGAATTACAGGCTTTTCCCTTGGTAAATGAAATGTGAACAAATTTTTTTAGCGATCAAATATTTTCGCGATAGCAAATAAAACCCCAACCGAGGCAAACTTTAACCGAATTACTTCGGTTTTGTTTTCATGGACTCATTGACATCGTGGCAAGATTTTTCGATGCTATCAACGTTGAACTTAATTTTCCTTATTGAAATAAGCGGAAATCAGGGGACAAAGCTTCTGGTTATTAAAAATGTGTTAAGTTCTGATTCCAATGAAACCCATCATATTAAAACGAATTACAGGAACAAATGGTTCTTTAAAACTCTATTTCGTAAAAATCAGATCTTTTAGTCTAGAACACGGAATGAAGATCAGTTTACTTAGTTTTTTTTTCTGTTTTCTTCATCGTCATATTTACAAACGGCAAACTATATCAAGTCAGTGCAGTGTGAACACTTCCACTTGACTTGCTAACTATAAAATTGTGCCGGCATGAAAAATGGGCATGACTTGCTCAATATTTAAAAAAATATTGCTGAGGTGGTATTTCAAAATGGACAAAACAAACGGTTATTTCTTTGGCTTTATTCTTCAACTTTCTATACTAAGTGTAACCCTCCTTAGCCTTCAACATTGCTTCCATTCGACGCAGCATTCTTTCGACAAGCTTTGTGAGGTATTCCGGATCAATATGTTCCCAGGCTGTTTCGAGAGCTTCGAAATAATTATTTTTGGATGTCTTGTCCTTTATCAAATCAGGGGTTTCCAGAGGTTATTCGAGCATTTTGATTCGGTTTAACTTGAAGAACGCAGGAGTTTTCTTCGCGGTGTGCTTTGGATCGTTGTCCTTCTGAAAGATGAAGTTGGGTTCCAGGCCAGTTTTCAAAAGAGACACCTCCAAAATTTCGCTGAGCAAGTCAATGTGTGTATCCGCAGTCATGATCCCTTTGATATGTGCCAAACTTCCTACTCCAGACCATGCGAACGTTCCACATACTGTAATTCATTCACTGGTCAGGCTTATGAAATTCCAAAGCATCGTTCATAAGTTGAACTTTATGAAATTCTTAAGTTTATTTGCCTGAGTATGTAGGTCTAAATAATATGGGTCAAACCTTGGTTTAAGTGTTGGGTTTACCTTGTCTGGTTATTGATCGTATTTTTTTTTTCAGATTCTCTCCCGGCATGGGTTTCAATGTTTTCCATAGTGGCAATTCTTCATCACGTTCTGCTTCTGTTCGTAAATTGGACTATAGTTTGATGCGTCGTGATCTTTGGGTTAATCAACAAAGCGCATGTTGGTTCGACGGCAACAAAGCGCCCGTCGTCCCGAAAAACGAGCATTGATTATCCCCACCACGCGACCCCCCCCCCCCCCCACACACACAAACGCACACACGCACATACACACACACTGGCGCAGACAGAGGCATGCGCTCAGTTCGTCGAGCTGAGTCGAATGGTATATGACACTCGGTCCTCTGCTGGGCCTCGGATAAAAAATCGAGTTTTCAAGCGACCTTAATACTCAGTGTAAGAAGGGTAAAAAGAATCTATTTTATCCATTCAATACATCCTTTGCTAATTATACCCCAAAAAACCTATCAATTTCGGGCGTCGAGAGTAGAAGGCCCCCTTAAGGATATACGGGATCAAGACCTTATCACTTCGACGTATTCTGAGCACAAAACTCAAATACTATTTGTACTTCAGGCGTGAAATTTTCAAGAATCGTTTGCTCTACTGGAGCATCCATTGGTTAGCAATATGAGCGTTGTTTGTTTTGTTTTGTTTGTGATTTTTAGTCTAAAAAATCGTGAAGTGATAATTTACCTAAACTATAAATCATATGGAAAAAAGGACTCCTTCCAGTTTTACCTTAATTCATGAAATTCTCAACAACTGGGAACTCTTTCGCGGACGAGTTTGACCATCATGTACGCAAAAATCATCCGTCTAATCCTTACCTTTTTGTAGTACCATCGACAGTACCATCCTTACCTTGTTCAAACATAATTGTAGTAAATTGCTACATGTGACAACCGGTGGAAAATACTGCCATCTGTTAATTGTCTTTAAATTATCGGATGTGCAGTCATATGCAACAGACAATGCTTGCTATCTTGTTTATAAAACACGTACAAGTAAAACATGTCCTTTAATCTTTCTGCTTGCAGGGCTACACGATGAACTACCCGATGAACAAAATAATAACAGAAACAGAACCACGTGCTTCCGATTCGTTACAACTATCCACAGGCGAGTGTACCTACATATATTCATATCATCATATTCGTTGCAAACATCTGATTTTAAGCAAAACAACTGCTATCCTCATTATTTGTGATAAACCTGTCTACATGACATCCATATATTGCGATACGCATGGGAGCACGATACGAATCAATCCTGGATCACCATGGTAACATCAACAAAACAAAGTCTAACCGACCTACAATTCGGCACTGAACTGCCACTCGGAAATCGGAACCGAATCTACTCCGTAGTCGAGTTCAAACTTTCAGTCGAGCATGTCCAAGGTGGCGATTTCCTTATCGGTGCCGGTCGTTCATGGAAAACAACAGTTACAATAAACCTAATTAACTATTAATCGATTAAAGTTCTCCGGTGTTTTTTTAAAATATCTAAGGCGCCTTCTGCTACAATATGGTACTTCGATACGAGAAACAGGACACACTGTTTCCGACTATTGTTACCACAATAATGCTTGTGTCTGCAGTGGGTTATTCCACCGTAGCAGATTCCGATTTCTACAACATCAATGAAGTTATCCTTTATGCAACACCGGATAGTTGCCGAAATGGTGAATATTTTGATACCTTCACGTTCAAATGCAACATTTGCGACGAAGGATTATATCTTAGGGTGGCGGATGATCGTAAGTATTGATTTCTGTTATATACCTATTCGTTCTTCGTTCATTCTGATTTCATTTCAAATTTTCATGTCTCTTATCAACATTCAAACGATTTAAACGATAAACCTTTTTCTACAATTACGAGTAAAGTAGCTGCAGTTGTTGAACTATAATTGATCAACAATACACTCTAAACAACCTTTACGTCCTTTTTACGTGAATCTTAAAATATTATTAATCGTGATCTGTATATTTACTATTCTAAATTCTAAGCGAGAGGTGCAATAATGATGTTTGATTATGTGTAGCACGGTGTAGTTGTGGTCGTGGAATAACTTTAAAACATAACAATTGGTATCCACAAAATAACCATCATTTGGATGAAGAGAATCGTCACGTTACATTGACATCATTGCTTAAATATATTATCGGGGAGGTTAGATTTTTTTTAAATTTATGGCATATAAAAAAACTGCTACCTACGAAGAATCTTCAACATGGACTTTTTTGTATGAAATTTTTTTTTAAGTGATTGCGTAAACATAATGTTCGGTTTTCAAGCACGATTAGATCGGTAATTTAATACAGAATCTATGTTCAGTGTGCAGCTCTCTTTTTTCAGTGAAGAAGATTTATTTTTAAGCTATTGTACCTAGCTATTGTAGTAAATACACCTCATTTACATACAACACCTTTCACTTCACTTGATCATCTTTATAATTCCGCTATGTTTTTATTATTTTTACTTCAACGAAAGAAAGACGTATCATTCGCTAATTATAATATTCCCTAGCTCTTTGGCTGTTTCTTTTCCTTCCACCAGCGTGAGGTTAGATCTGCCATCGAGAAACGAGAAAGTTGAGATAGTTCAATTACTGAAAAGGCTGACGGGAAAAGTACATAGTCAGGCTTCTAAAGCTGGACGCTCCTCTGAGTTACTTTTTTGCTTGGATTTCAGCTTTTCGCTGATGTTTATCAGCTAGGAAAGCTAGTTCTTGTTCTGTTTGCTGTAATAAGAGATGATCGTCGAGTGCTTTATACTCTTCTGGTTTCCTCAAACGCAACTGGGCACTAAAACAATCCGTACTGACAGATATCGTTGAGCCAGATCCATAACCACGACTAGAGCAACAGCCGCACAAGTGAAGTTGAACCAAGTTCCGCAAAAATCACAGGTATTCGGCACTGTCTGGGTGGTTGCAAGCCTTGGTACAGCTGGTAGCAGCCATCCCTGAACTTCTCCTAACAACCGGAATTTTCTTACTATCTTGATCAAAAAGTTCCCGGAATTTATTCAGGAAATTAAAAATAAAAGGTTATACATCAAAATCGATATTATTCCCTTCAAAGTACGCCCCATCGACTGCAACGCACTCATACGAGCGCTTGATCCAATCCTCGAAACATTTTTTACTGTCGTTTTGCGATAATCCAGTAATGATCCGTTTAATGAATGTGGGGTCAGATTCGGCCATGGAAATCATGTCTTTTGCAGTTCCTTTTTTAACAAGAAATTCAGGTATTTCGGCACCAGCTTTGCAGCGAAACTTCTGAGGCCCAAATCATTAACAAAAATGTGTTGAGTAAGCAATTTCCAACTCCTCTGCCATCTCTCTGATGGTCAATTTGCGGTCTACGGTCATCTATTCTTTGATTATGTTGATGTTTTCGTCGGTTTTTTTTTTCATGTCGATGGCGTACCACTTCTCTCATCATCGTTCACTCACGGCCACTTCTAAATGACAATTCTACTCAGAGTATCGTGGCCGAGGCACTTTTTTAAAATTTGCAATTGAAACGGTTTTTAACTTGAAATTTAATACAAACTCATTGTTGCAAATTCAATTCCATTTTGAATATTGTATACAATCGACAGATGTACTCAATACGGCGTAACTTTTACAAATCGACAAAGATTTTTCATTAGGGCCTAACTGACAAACGTAAACAATGGCTTTTTCCGCGAATTTCTCGTCATTGAAAACTCCCCCTAATCAATCCACTGCGCTCATTTCGAAGAGGAACAGTTCATCTATCGGATAGAATTGGAGACTTACATAAGTAACTTTTGTGCCACGAGAAATTTACGGAAGAAGCCATTGTTCACGTTTGTCAGTTAGGCCCTAATGAAAAAGTTTTGTCGAAATGTCAAGCTATCAAGCTTAAAATTTCATGCATGTCCATGTCATGTGGCAACCTTAAAAAACGGAAACTCCAACCGAATGACTGAGAGCGCTGCACGGTGGTGATTCCGGGAACTTTTGGATCATGGTGGTAGATGAGTAATTTTCTCATGTTACACAAATGTTTCGTAGTTCGGTTATTTCCGCAAACTTGACTGGAAACAAAGTTTATTTATTCGAGAATCAATGCTACAAAAAGTTGCACAAACTACAGAAATAGTTTTCTAACGAACCGAGCGAAGCAATTAGAATTTTTGCTGCAGTATATAAGGTGAAGGAAGCTGTTGATTAGGGTTCGAAATTAGATAATGTCTAAGTTTCAACGATTCAGATCTAATTACGTTTTAATTTAGGATATAAGATAGCTGTCGACTTAGTGTGGAACAGATTCCAAAGAGCCTATCGTGGTACACTGCCACATTTGACTTTCGTGGCAACGGTTGCACTTTCGACTGAACTTTTCGTGCTGCTGTCTCGATCCAGAGAAAGCTGTGGGTTTTGCTTGGCAGGAACCTGAATCTGAAATACGGCCAGTTTTCTTGAACACTACTACACTATCCAGTTGCAGGTTTTCTGCTGCATGATTGTCCATCGCGGTAAAAAGGGAAGAGTCAGGAACAGCTACGAAAATATATCATTTTACCCACCTTTGTTCCGGCCACTTTCATTTGTCGTCGTACCAGGAAAGGCTTTAATACTTATGACAGACATACAACGCTGACCGTTGTACGAACTGTCAAATACTTTAATCCAGTACCAAAAAAACGTACTAGACTAAAGGAGTACAGCGCTGTACGTTGTATGTCTGTCCCAGGCATAGGCGTAGCCAGGATTTCGAATAGGGGGGGGGGGGGGGGCAAGCTTAGTTTTTTTGAGAGACAGATAGAGAGAGAGAGAGAGAGAGAGAGAGAGAGTTACAGAGAGACCAGAGAGAGAGAGAGAGAAGAGAGAGAGAATTTACACCGTCTTCAACCAGTTGCTGCACAGACTGAACACTTAACATTATACAACGGACAACACAACGCCCGGTGGACCAATATAGTAGGAAAATTATCGAGTTCCATCGGCTGGAGCGGGAATCGAGACCTCACTTTGTGACAATCCACCTGAACGACGGGTGGATTAACTTTTCTGCTCTCACCCAAAGTATTTTACAATACCTGTCCGATTTTGGCAACAAGATTAAACTATTCTAGAGTTGATCTGGAGTGAAAAAAAAAGATTTTGAAATTTGTTTTTTTTCCAGATTTTTCATTGTTTAATATTATTTAGTAACTATGCTGAATTTAATTACGGGTACTGTAATGTGTCAGAATATTCATTTTACAGTCATGTTGGATTTTTGTATACGACAATCACGGAGTTTGTTAACAGTTTTTATTGAAAACCCGCTCGCTCACACTGAAAATTAAATTTCGTTTTTATTACGAAATCGAATGTAGAACTAACAAATCTATTCGCAGCTTTCTACACCGAAACTGATTTGTACTTTTCAAGAAACTACCTTTGTATTCAATGCCACAATGCTGTTACATAACTTATAACTCTCGGTAGCGCTTTAATTTTTTATTTTGGGATAAATCAATGATTCCAGCCCACCCAAGCAGCAAAACCAACATGTATGCGTACAATTGAAGAAAAGCAGTGATAGGTTGGTCTTCACAAAATTCATTTCGTGCATTGTACAAAAAGGTGTAATGACAGTATTTCATCAGATGACAAGCATAAGGAATGTTTCATACAAATTACGAGGAATTTATTCTATGAACAAAATCCATGTTTACGAAACAAGGGAAAACTAATTCACGAAAATAAATTATCAGTGCATATACTGACAAAGCAACACCGCAAAAACATCGTTTTTTTACTCACCGTGCTCACACCGTTTCAATAGATTTTTTTTTAATGGTTGTTCAAATAATAAGTGGTTAGCTTTTAACAAACTTACATTTTGAGTTTTGGTGGTTTATAGCTTATGGTTTGTGTCCTCTTAACTTACCTTCAGTTTAATTATTTTCTCTGTTGTATCTAAACAGGAAAATCATGCATAACTTTACAAAACGACGTAAGTTGCGATTGTAAACAAGCTGTGATTTTTGTGATAAATTGTTGCTACTTGTATTCTTAATACACGAGTAATAAGAAATAATTTAGGAAGTTTTATTCATCAATGACGAAAAGGAATTCATATGCGTTCTATCTGCTACTTCTCAATATTTTTAAAATGGTTCAGATACAATGGTGCATTTGCGTTTTGAAATTTGAACCGATTTTATCTTATATGATCCAAGTGAAACACGATCTGTCGAAACTTTTTTTTTTAATCAGTTCGTTTATTTATTAGGCTCAGGCGTGTGTAACACTTTGCGGAGCCGATATTCAATATTGTAATTAACAATTTTTCTATTTCGATTTTAGTAAAGAGGGGTGCCAATTACTCGTGGCTAGCTCGAGGTTAATGGGTCACATTATTGTTTGGAAGGGGCTAGGCAGGTAACTTATTTCAGGTATTTGTTGCTGCTCATGGTTGCGACATCTTCCAAATCCTCGGTCTCTGTAGTCCCTTACAGGAACTAAGCTGCAGATGGGTGACCACAGCTTGCTGGGCAGGTACAAGTAGCACGGAAACAAAAGGATAATATAACTGGGACACAATGGCAGGGAATTTACTAGAGTGAAAGGGAGGGGGTGATGACATTACACTCTTAGATCAGACAAACAAAGGAATTCGTAAATCGCTTGCATGTAGGGAAGATCACGCATTCCCAAAACATCTCTTACTTCGCGGAAGGGTTGTCTATCTCGGGCCACAAGGGTATCCAATAGTCGTGCTCTGGAGGCATCACTACCCGGGCAATGCCAAACTGCGTGATTGATGTCATCATAACCGGTTCCGCACCTACACATGTTGCTATCGACGAGGTTAATTCTGTAGAGATGTGCGTCTAGCGAGTAGTGGTTGGACATAAGTCTTGACATCACACGAATGAAACCGCGACTTACATCCAGACCTTTGAACCACGATCTCGACGAAACATTTGGAATAATGGAATGTAACCACCGCCCAAGAGAATTACTTGTCCAATCATTTTGCCAACTTTGAAGAGAACTCTGACGTACTAATGGGAAAAATTCATCATATGAAATTCTTCTTTCAAAAATCTCGCCTTTTGTCTGGGTTCAATCCCAGTCGACGTCGGTGGTTTTTCTGAGGCGAAAAAATCTAGTCACGTCTTCCTTCGGAAGGGAAGTAAAGCCGTTGGTCCCGGTTCATATTCATGAGTCGTTAGGTAGGGTCCAGGTGGTGGAGTCGTCTTCCTGGCGTCGGTGATTGTCACCATGTGAGGAAATAGGCCGACGTAAAATAAAGATTAAAAAAAAAAAAAAAAAATCTCGCCTTCTTGTGCGCCTACCTTTGCTAGAGAGTCCGCCTTCTCATTGCCTGGAATTGAGCAATGTGAGGGGACCCATGCAAAGGTAATTCTAAATGATCTTTCGACCAACGCACACATCTGCTCCCTTATTTTTGAAAGAAAGTAAGATGAGTGCTTAACTGTTTTCATCGACTGGAGGGCCTCAATAGAACTGATACTATCTGAGAAGATGAAATAATGGTCTATGGGCATGTCGGAAATTATCCCCAATGCGAAATTGATTGCTGCCAGCTCAGCAACATATACAGAACAAGGTTCCTGAAGTTTCCGGAAGGCAGATGAGTATTCATTGTAAACACCGAAACCAGTGGATCCATCAATGCGCGACCCATCAGTGAAAATTCTTCTATTGCAATTGACATGTTGGTACTTTTCGATGAAAATATGGGGAGTTAAAATAGGTCGAAGTTGATCTGGAACTCCTTGAATAGCCTGTTTCATGGAGAGATCATAATCAATGGAGGAACTGTGATAAGGAAAGCGTACACTAGGAGGGTTATAGCATGGAAGACTAATATCGGATGACATATAGTTAATATAGATTCGTAAGAATCTTGACTGGGTACTCAATTCGAGCATTTCTTCGAAGTTTTCAATCACAAGGTTGTTACTGATTCCACACTTGATCAGTATTCTAGATGAGAGCTCCCAGAAGCGGTACTGTAAGGGTTTTACTCCTGCCAGAACCTCCAGGCTCATATTATGCGTTGAATGCATACAGCCAAGGGCAATACGTAGACAACGATATTGAATGCGTTCCAATTTGATGAGGTGGCTATTTCTTGCCGAGAGGAAACAAAAAGAGCCATACTCGAGAACTGAAAGAATAGTTGTTTTATAGAGTTTAATGAGGTCTTCCGGGTGAGCACCCCAACATGTCCCGGATATTGATCTTAGAAAATTGATCCTTTGTTGACATTTCTGTTTTAAATACGCAAAGTGATAACTCCAAGTGCATTTTGAATCAAACATGACTCCAAGGTATTTGAAGGTCAAAGATTGGGTATTGTCTCTTCCCAACAGCTTGAGACGCAGTTGGGCAGGGAACCGCTTTCTAGTAAACACTACCAATTCGGTTTTATGCGGTGAAAACTCGATCCCCAAATTTCTGGCCCAGATGGACAGATTATCTAGGGAATTTTGCAATGGTCTTTGCAAGATTTCCGCACGTGGACCTCTAAAGGAGATCACAGCATCGTCTGCAAGTTGTCTCAGCGTGCATCTATTTTCCAAGCAGTTATCAATATCTTTAACATAAAAATTATAAAGCAAGGGACTTAAACATGAGCCTTGGGGTAAGCCCATGTAGCTAATTCTGGAAGTTGTCAGTTGACCTAGATTAAAGGTCATTTGTTTTTCTGACAGTAAATTAAACAAAAAGTTATTTAAAATTCCTGGTAATCCACTACTGTGCAGACTATCTGCCAGTATATCTATGGAAACTGAATCAAATGCGCCCTTAATATCCAGAAATACTGAAGCCAATTGCTCCTTGTGTGCAAGGGCCAGTTGTATATCAGATGAAAGCAACGCTAAACAATCGTTTGTTCCTTTGCTCTTTCGGAAACCAAATTGCGTATTTGATAGTAGGTTGTTTGATTCAACCCAACGGTCAAGTCTTGATAGGATCATTTTTTCTAACAATTTCCTTAAACATGATAGCATAGAGATCGGACGGTAAGAATTGTAATCAGACGCTGGTTTCCCAGGCTTTTGAATAGCTATTACTTTAACCTGCCTCCATGCGGGTGGAACTATATTTAATTCCATGAGAGTGTTATACAGGTTAAGTAATCGTCTTTTAGCGATATCAGGAAGATTTTTTAGAAGGTTGAATTTAATCATATCGCTTCCCGGAGCAGAGTTATTCGATGAAAGAAGTGCCATTGAAAATTCCAACATTGTGAATGGTTCGTCCAGAGAACCGTTGTTTCGGGTAGTATCCCGCAAATTCGGTTGTGTTGGGACAGAGTCTGGACAAACCTTTTTAGCGAAGTCGAATATCCACTGTATGGAGTATTCTTCACTCTCATTGGACGATGAGTGGTTTCGCATATAACGAGCCTTTCTCCAAAGCGTTGTCATCGAGGTCTCCCTAGATAGTCCCTCTACAAACGAACGCCAGTAATTGCGTTTCTTTGCTTTGAGTAAGTTTTTAAGCTTTTTTTCAAGCTTGAGGTACTTATCAAAAAGCTCACATGTTTCATGTCTACGATAATCTTTAAACGCATCGGATTTCTCAAGATACAACTTAGTGCATTCATCATCCCATCCAGGGGTGGCGGGTCTTCTTTTGAGGGATGCACTTGGAACACGTCGTTTCTGAGCTTCTAATGCACTTTTGTACATCAGGTCGGAAAGGAAACGATACTCTTCTAATGGTGGAAGAGGATCGGTAGAATCAATACCAAGGGTTACCGCCGATGCAAAATGTTGCCAATCAATATGCCTCTTGAGGTCAAAAGGAACATGGATTGACTGGTCTGTTTTATGAAAACTATTTGTGATTGAGATAATAATTGGTAAGTGATCACTACCATGGGGATCATTGATTACCTTCCACAGACAATCTAATGATAGTGAATTAGAACACAAAGATATGTCAAGTCGACTCTCCCTGGCAGGAGGTTTTGCTATTCGTGTCGCTTCCCCCGTGTTCAAGATGGTCAAGTTGAAATCGTCGCATAAGTCATAGAAAATACCCGCTCTGTTGTCATCGTATTGTTCGCCCCAAGCAGTCCCGTGGGAGTTCAGATCGCCCAGAATAAGAACTGGAGATGGAAGTAATGTAATTGAACTCCAAAGTTGACGGCGTTTTATTGATGCCCTCGGAGGGACATAGACGGAAGCTATGCAAAGATTTATTCTTTACATTTATTTGGCAAGCGACGATTTCAATGCCTGAGATTATTGGGAGTGAGATTTTATAGAAGGGGTAGCACTTTTTGATCCCCAGAAGTACGCCACCATATGAATCATCTCGGTCCAGGCGAATAATGTTGAAATCGTGGAAGTTTAACTCATCTTCAGAAGAAATCCATGTTTCAAAGAGAGCAAATATATCACAATCAGAATTGTGAATCAAATACTTGAGCGAGTCTAATTTAGGTATTAGACTACGACAGTTCCATTGTAATACGGTGATCATATCTTGATCCTCACTCGACGAATTATTCATCGAAAGATATGAATTCACCAATAAGGGGCCATGATACAGTCAATTGCTTGAAGTAGTTTCCAACTATAGGAATAAGCAGGTCAATAATTCCTCGGAGCGGTGAAGCATCCGAAAGGCCAAGAACATTTAAAATGTTATCCACAATGTCCCTAAAATTAATCTTACCTCGCTTGGACGGAATATTATTAGAATTGCGAGAAGACGTAGTTTTTGGTAACCTCTTACGGTTACTGTTATTAGGTAGCGGCGGGTTGGTATAGCTACAGCTAGGAACGGATGCATCTGCTATTACTGGTTTATTCGGTTTTTTAAATTGACCCCCTCTACCTCCAATTTTTTGCAAGCTTTTGAGAGTAGGTTTTATTTGTTTCCGGCGCACACCCGGAGAACTAGTAGGCTTTCTTTTACCGGGGGCGTGTACCTCCGGAAATCCACTCTCATCAGCTTCGTCAGAGTCCAGTTCATCGGAAGACAAAATCAAAAAAGGATTTTCATTTTGAGCGGCTGATACAGACGATGCAGACGCTCCGTTTTGCGACTTTAACATTTCTGCATACGTCTGCTTGGAGCGTTCTTGTATGGAACGTCTCACGTTACCAGTGCGCTTCTTGTACACGGGGCAGTTCTGCAAATCGTGGAGAGGCTCTTTGCCACAGTAAGCACACTTTGTTGCTTCCTGTTGGCAAGCATCCTCTAGATGCCTTTGGCCGCATTTGCCACAAAGGGGCTTGTTGTCACAACAAGTAGCCGTATGACCCAACTGTTTGCACTTGGTACAATGAAATACCCTTGGTACAAAAAAAAGTATTTCTGTTACAGCTGTTATATTTGTTCCTGGTGTTGAAGATGTTGTCACTCGTTGTTGCGTGTTGACTCCAATCAGCTTTCCATATTTTCCATGATGTGTGTCTTCCATTGATCCACCTCCATCCTTGTTCTGTAGTATGACGCGATGACGAAGTAAATAAACTTATATTCACATCATCGAGTTCATCAGCTAAGTTCGAAGAACGGCATGGAGGCGGGGTGTTTAAATTGTGAAAATTATATTCCAACTGACAAATAGCCGACGTTAACGCTTTCAGTTCATCTAATACATCAGTGCCAGTGGGTTGTATCTGAAAAATGCAACACTTTCTTTTGTGTCTTACTTTTTATTGCATGGGTTACAATTGATGACATTTTGAGTTAAACTTTTTTACAGTGTATTGTTTACATGTCCAAAATTTCGTTACAATCTGTCAAGTAGTTATCGAAATGGCTTCCAAGCAAGAAGTGCTTCGATAAAAAAATAATGGGCGCGGTCGTGGAAAATCCAGGCCAAACTCATACGGGGATCACGAAACAGTTGGGAATCGACAACCGTGTCCCTTGTGTTAAAATCGTTCAAGGAGACCCAGGCGACCCAGCGCGCTGGGCGAGCTGGCAGCGGAAGAAAAGCAAAGCCGACCGACCCCGTGAACGCAAGAATGGTGAGGGATTACTTCAAGCGCAATCCGAACCATTCGATTCGGCCAAGAAGGTAAATTATTCCGACTGGTTAGCCCAGGAGATAATGAAGCGGGCCGGACTTCATGTCTTCAAATTAAGCAAGGCGCCCAACCGAACCGATAAACAGAATACGGTGTCCAAATCTCGTGCCAGGAAGCTGTACCGCGAGTGGTTGGTGCAGCCGAAATGCATCGACGACGAGACGTACATTAATGCGGACGTCAAGCAGATCCCCGGTCTGGAGTTTTTCGTTGGCAAAGCCCCGCTTGGATGTTCCGGAGATGCTCCGGAAAAAGAAGCTCAACAAATTTGCCAAGAATAACTTGGTTTGGCAAGCGATCTGTGGGTGCGGCAAATTCAGCAAACCGTACATAAGGGCCGGAACCATCAATGGACAAATATATGGAGAAGAATGCCTCCAGAAGCTGCCATTGCGCGAAACCGGCGATGGACTGGTACGAAGCCAACGATGTTTGTTTTTGTGCCGAACGAGGCAAATCCGCCAAACTCACCAGAGCGTCGCCCAACAGAAAAATTCAAAACGATTATGAAGGGCAGGCTCCGAAAAACAGTGAAGGTTTTCAAAAACGACAAGTATTTTAAGAAAGAGTGGATGAAAGTTTTGGAAAAAGATGGAGCAAGAGTTGCACAGGATTTGATGGGTAGCGTTAAGTCCAAGGCGCGGTCATTTAGGTGAGGAGGTTGTATAAAACAACCTTGCAAAAACATAGTTGATATGTGTTTATTTATTCCCTGAGAGTTTCAAAAATATCAGACTTAAAATGAATTTTTGGTGATCATTTTTGTCTGTTGCGTTTTTTTTTCGAGTACAATCTTTACAGGACTCCGATGTCATCACAAATGTTAACTCCAAGTGTACTGTCCTCGTCGTAAGACAGGTGAATAATGGCACCCAGCGTTTCACACAACCACGCCCAAAGCTGACAGATATCGATTCAAAATAGTCTAGACCAGTTAAGGTGAACGACCTAACGTATGAAGTAAGACGCAGTTCTGAGAGTGAGCTCCGTTGAGGAGGCTGTGGAATCGCTTAGCGGACTTTGTATCCTTTACACTTCTTTACTATCTTTCACACAACAGCTCTGAGCTCGGACACATGGAACCTTTGTCTGAACTCGTTCACGATTGTCTCATTGTTTGCAGAATCGAGAAACGGCAGCTTCTTCTTTTTCTTTAGGCAGTTATCTCGAAATTGTCGCAGGTAATCTACAGTCCTCAGCAATCGTTCCCCATTATGAGAACCGATCGAATTGAATAGTGTATCCTGCTACTGTAAACCGGTGGATATAAATCGTCCGTAACTCCTCCGAGGTGGTCTAAAGATTGGACTCGGAAAAAATGCGACACTTTGTTTTGGGTGTCACTTTTTATCGCGCGGGTAAAAATTAATGAAATTTTGGATAATACTAGCTTAGAGTGTAATGTTTATGTGTGCAAAATTATTGCGATCTGTCAAGTAGTTCTCAAGATGCATTCGAAACAAGAAGAGTTACGTCAGCAAATCTTGGGCGCGGTGATCGATAATCCTGGTCAGTCGCACAGATGGATCGGCAAAAGGCTTGGAATCCACCATTCCACCGTGTCCCGCGTTGTGAAGATGTTCCATGAGACGAAGACCATCGAGGGGTGCGCTGGAAGCGGCCGAAAACCGAAAACGGAATACCCAGAGAAGGCAGTACTTTAAGAATAACCCGAACCTTTCCACCCGAGACGTGGCCAAAAAGGTCAATTCGTCGAAGTGGTTCGTCCAGCAGACCATGAAGCGGGCTGGGCTACGCGTTTTTAAGGTCAGGAAGGCGCCAAACCGGACTGACAAGCAAAACACGGTGGCCTAATTGTGTGCGCGGAAGCTGTACCGTGAGTGGCTGGTCAAGCCAGGCTGTCTCGTCATGGACGACGAGACATATATCAAGGCGGACACCAAACAAATCCCCGGCCTCGAGTTTTTTGTCGGTACGTCCCACATGGAGGTTCCGGAAAAGTTCCGGAAGAGAAAGATGGACGAATTCGCGAAGAAGTACCTGTTGTGGCAGGCGATCTGCGAGTGCGGACGGTACAGCAAGCCGTTCGTTACAACCGGCACCATAAACGGGCAGATTTATCGAGAGGAATGCTTGCAGAAGCGCTTGCTGCCCTTCCTCCGCTCTCATCGTAGTCCCACGCTGTTCTGGCCTGATCTCGCTTCGTGCCATTACGCCAAGCCTGTAATGGATTGGTACCAAGCGAAGGGCGTTAATGTGGTCCCGAAGGAGGTGAACCCGCCAAATACACCAGAACTTCGTCCGATCGAAAAGTTTTCGGCGATAATGAAGAAGAAGTTGAAGAAAAGCGGAAAAACATTCAAAACCGATGAAGCTTTGAAGAAAAACTGGGAGAAATTGTTTAAGGCAGGTGTACAAAGCCTCGCCCAAGATCTCATGAGCAGTGTTAAGAGAAATGTAAAATTATGCCAAAACATAGCTAATATATAGTTATTTAATCCCTGAAAATTTTAGAAGTATCCGATTTAAAATGAATTTTTGGTGATCATTTTTCTGTGTCTCATTTTTTCCGAGTCCAGTCTTTATTTCACCTCCTGTTCCGACCAATGTAGCTCAGCCTTGTAAGGAACTCTGGACCTCGCAACCGCCTACTTTTTTGCAAGCAGTCGTGCCGTTTCCCACAATTTGTAGCATCATCCGATACATTCCACCGCGTAGGCACCATTGTCCATTCGGATACTTCAAATGCTTTTAGGATCTCACCAACGCGGATAGCCACAAATTGATGTAATCTTCTTTGATTTGATCCAATCCAAGCTTATACAGTGTTTGAATCGCTCCAGAATACCTTGTACTTTTAATCGGAATTGTTTGTTTTGCAATAATGGTCTTCATCAGCCATGCACCGAGAACTGCCTCTTGCAGCTCTAGTCTTGGTACAACACGTTGCACAGTGGGCAGGAAACGAATGAAAACTAAGGAAAAAAATTGCAACTTTTGTCGCTTTTAAGCGCGGCTTATAAACAAGGCCATTTCCGCTTGGAAGGAAAAAAAAAACTGATTCCACCCACCCCCCGCACATGGTGGGGGATGAAAAATATTTTTTTCCCCCCCCCCCCCCCCTATTTTTTAATATTATTTAAAAATTTTCCCCCCGCGGGCCCACACCCCAACAAAAAAAACCAAACCCCCACCAAAAATCCCCGAAAAACGAAAAAAAAGTGCTTGAGTGGTGCCACCTTGGTTTTTGATGCTACTAAAGTGCATCGGACTGTTCCGCGATCCAGTGTTGTATGCACTCAACTCAATTCAATGAACGCTCAATTCCTGTTTTCGAGAGAGATATCTTACAGTGTTCGTGTTCGTACCAGCATTGCAGCACGAGAAGGAGCGCGACGGTTTGAACGATATGGTGATTCAACTCACCGCGAGAATAGGAAAAGCCAGAGAATGAGTTTATAAGAATCAGCTCTATCTCTCTCAGGCCTTGAGCACAATCGTTATAACTCATGCAAAATGTGACTCGCAGCCTGAGCATTATTTTGCTGAGCAAAAAAAATTCTTGCTCACTCAGATAATCGCTAGCAGTTGTCTGGTTCAGAAAGTTCAATTCTAGCGAAGCCACCACGTGTGTGAGACAACGGCAAAACGAAAGAACAAGGAACTGTTTTCGTTGCAATGCTAATCCTGACGGGCCTCGTTGGGAAAGCGGCTAGTGTGATGAAGACTCTGATAAGTGAGGGAGTAAAATACAGAATCAGACATTTAAAAATCGGTTCCGCATCGTGTCGTGGTCGTCACGTGTTTGCCATTGATGCGCAGTGTATGAACCAGAATGAAAACATAGAAATCATACACAAGGTTAAGTACTGGAATCGCAGTATATATTGAACTATTAAAGGAATTGTTTGGGTAAAAACTTGAAAATAACGGTAAATAATTATTGCGATTTATATTTTTTTTTCTGGTATCTTCATTCAGGAGTGGATTTTCAAAGGTAGACAGATAGGGTTAATATCGTTATTCCGTTATACTCAGCACAACACGCACTTCAACCAGGAGATGGAATGAGAATTTCAAAAACAAATTCTTAGTTAATTTATCTTTGCATCGTATCGTTAGATTTGAAAGACTGATTGATAAGGAGGAGTCGAAAAAAACTGACGTCTAGGATCATGGTTCTCGGTGGCAGTGAAATGATGTGCAATTTTTACGCTGAAAAACGTCAAAAATTTGATTAAAAAGATTGAAAGTATAAAGTTACGGTCGTTCGAAGTCGATTTGTGATATTTTTCAGTCCGGTCGCAACGTAATAGCAGTGGAAAAAGTGAATTGTAAAAAGTGTCCATTCTTGGGTCTGCTGTCTAGTCTTTCAAAACGTACGGCATGCATGGCTGCTGCTGCTTGCATCGATCCTGAGCTGGCGATTGTTACGTTTGAGGAAGAATGACGACGGAAAATCTGAGCAGAAATAAAGTGCCAATATCTAGAACTAGATTATAGAGGAAAATACCAAAACCGTGCCAAAGTGAATTTTGATTCGGTGTGCAGGCTTAGTTTGTAAATTAATCGGAGCACGAAGAGTGTATTAGACGCAGATATCATGTTACTACCGGAAGGTTTCCGACACGTCGGCGACGGCCGGCTTGATGTGGACGAGTGCCGACGGCAGCAGCTGCGGGTCCAGCAGGACTTGGTTGAGATCTAGGACATCGAGGAGAGCTGGTTTGCAAAGCAACAAATAATTTATTTCTACCAAATGTTGAAGACAATATCTAATATCCTGTTTTATTTTATTTTGTCTATTTTGTTTTGTTGTTCGTTATGCTTGTCTCTTTTCAGTCACATTGGAGCGGCTCATTGCTTTTGGTGGAAAGTGCTACATACTTTCAGCGTATCATTAACCAAAACGAACCCTGCTGCTAACCTTTACCCAACTATCCAACATCCCAGTGATTTCTCGTGGAAGTGCAGAGGATTTCTCGGCTTCCTCCAAAGCGAGTATCATGTCAACAAGTTCCTTCCCATTCCCTACTTGACCAGCATTCGGGCACGGCCGGCGCTGGTATTGCTTTATAATGGGTCACCAGTTTTTACACATTGAGGATGTGTTAGTCCCAAACATCATCTGTTGGTTCTTTGTGTAAATACAGCTGATCTGACAATAACGGAATTGCATCCGTGGGCGGTCAATCATGCTCATGCTCATGCTCATCGTATCGTTAGATTTGAAAATAAATCTCGCGTAACATTAGAAAAGAGCCTATTCTTATTGGTCGATTCTCTTCATCGACTTTCTCTGTAGTATACCACGGCAAAATAAACAAATCTGTGGCTCTGCGTACAGCGCCAAACAACTAATTCAATGGAAAATACTTTAATAGCTGAGTTATTAACAGAAATTTGATGAAGAAAATCGGTCAAGAAGGATAGGTTTTCTCGAGGTACGTGAGAAATTGCTGGCTGCTGAGATATTGTTGAAAATCTGACCACTGGCTGCCAATTGCCAAGAATTTAGAAAGGAATTTGGAAATTTGTAAGATAAAACAAACAAACAAACTCTTTCACACGGGAAATTGAATTGGTTGTCCTGAAAAGGACGGATTTTAAATGGTCCACATTTTAATTTAAACCTCCTAAGTTTTTTTTGCAGAAGCAGATTATAGGATCCGTTGCGTCTTACCAAAAATTGGCTAACAACAGGATCACACACAAGCACCTAATTTTGTTCCTCATGGTTCCGCCCACCGGCTGGCTACAAATACACTACTGGCTTGGTCAACCGATTGCCTATCACACGACTGCCAATCACATGGCTGTCTAGCAACGGTTGCCTAGCGAAATAGAGTAATCAGCTACCTGGCCAATGGATGCTCGCCAGTAAACCCTCCAGGGTACTTGCCACCACCAGCTGTCAATCCAATATTGGCTCCCCGCCACTCCGCACAGCTTGAATATTACCGAACGAATGAGATAATTTGCAAAGGTGTACCCCTTATATATTGTTTACTGCAACATACGTTCATTGCTACATTGAAATCTGTGATGGAAAAGTACTGTGCATTCAGTAAATTTAGCCAGCAAAACAAAATGTTACAATGTTTACAATTGTGGAAGGATTATTTTTGACAGTTGACTTGATACGCGGAAACATTTGCAACCGATTGATATAAACATCTTGAAAATCTATCGAGCATTTATTAAGTTATAAGCGTTAAATTTGTAAGGATATTCCGCGACGGACGCTATTTTCAGATTTTCATTTGACACACTGCCCTTGCCGTAAGACGTAGTCTACGTCAAAAAACATCGTTAGCTCTCTGTTTTTGACTGTTTTAAATGAACTTGCAAAGAATATGTCCAATAGGGTTGAAGAAATTGACGTTTCGATCGAATATACTTTGTATGGAAGGTGGTCTAGTATCTTCTGATCATCTAGTTCACTTCATGAATACGAATCAAAAGGTAATTCAAATGTAGGTCGAATAAAAGTGGAGATCGATCTATAACATACTATTTTGAAATTTTTTCATGATTTACATCTAAAAAGTCACTAAATTGTTTATGATTTATAGATAATTCAGGAAAAGTTTGGAGAAAATTGATGCTTTCTTTAAATTTATAACATTATTTTTAGTTAACTACTCTTTTCAGCTAAAAATGTTTTGAACAAACTGGTGCTTTGTATGTTGGTCACTTTATCAGTTCAGAGATTTATAGGAACATCCCTGCCTATAGAAATATACCATAGAATATCACTCTTTCGAAATGTTTGGACATTGTTCGTATCATATACAGCCCAAAACTCGCTATAAAACACAGCATGTCATGAACTCATGGATATCAATGGTCAAGGAACTGCATATTCTTAAGAACAATGCTGAGATGTAATTCATTTAAATATTGGCTTACACTGCGCTCTGTTTGCTGACATATAAATAAGCGTTCGATGCCAGATGCCAAAAAAATTTCTCGCCCACGCACGAGCTTGATCAGTCAGCTCGAAAATTAAACTGGGGTCGCGTTGTGGATCTCGAAACGAAGAACTTTTTCTCACAAGCATTCGTACAAAAAGTCCTTCGTTTCGAGCTGCGCAATGTCACCCATATTCTCGCAAGTCTCGTTGGTCAGATGCACACTTATTTTGTCTTTATAAATTACACCAGATATGCATCTAAAAAACGACACAAGCTAACGCCTAGATCCAAATAATGCAAATCCTATAATACTATCAAGATCAATATCAAGCTCCACTAAGGAAGCAGAAAGAGGATAGGCGATGATGAAAAAATAAATCCAAACCTCTCTCTTGGTTGCACGCCATAGACTCACCTACTAGATGCAAGCAAATTGCCCGTAACATCTTGCTCAACCAACATCATTCACTCAATGAGCAAACCCGTCAGCTGCTCAAGCGGTACTCACTCACCATGCGAGAGGCTTCCTCGCCAATCAATAATAGTTCATTTCATAGAGTGAAGAGATAAACCGCAATGGCAAAAACACGCACATTCACTCTCCAGTGGAAACGATAGGGGGATGATGAACAGTGGTATTATTTTTTGCTCTCCTCTCGCAAGTAGAGAACTCTCGACTGTAAATCGTGAAATCGCTCATGAATCAACAACACTGCCAAAAGCAACCGGCCCCCCCCACACAAAAAATACAAAAAACAAAACAAAAACTCTCGCCCCAACACAAATAAAATATCAATTTCTCCCTTTTTGCTCCCAACCCCCGGAAAAAAAAAAAGGAAATTACAAACATCCCCCCCCCCTTATAGACAAAGCCCCCCCCCCCCCCCCCCCGAAAAAAATCCCCCCCCCCTTTTTCCCCCCCCTCCCACCCCCCCCCCCCCAAAATTTTTAAATTTTAATTACGTATTTTGCCCCCCCCCCAAGACACGAATATGCTCATAACTAGACTTAGATGTTCCGTGTTTGTAGGATAAACACATCCGTTCAGCAATCTCTCGAAGTCCTTGTGAAAGCGTATAGCGAAAGAAAATACGTCCTCTACAGGAAGCCGAATCATACCCGAAACTCGTTCTGCACCGCTACCTTTTCCTATCACGAAATTCTTTGTAGACTCCGCTTCAATGTCGAAAAACTTTTTTCCAAAAGCTTTCCCTGACTGATCTTGCTAATTACCATTGCTTTGATTAGTTTTCGGAACGTTATATCCCACAAAAACAAGTTATGGCTTTTCTGTATTTATTCAGGAAGTTTTATGGAACTATTTCTTGAAACACCGTTCTCTTCACTAAGTTCGCCAAGTGGATTCAACAATATTCAAAACTACTTTTGATCTATTTCTGGAAGTTTTGTAATGTAATTTCCATTGCACTATATTCATGAATGCCCTACATAATACCCTTTGCCTAAACCATCCCTAGCTCCAACACTGGTTCCCGTTCGGACGCCCAACCATCGTTTCCATACCGGACCACTAACCAATCTCCACCACTGTCATCTCACCAAACCCAACCGCTGCCGATGGGAAACAATGTAATACACACAAGCGCTACAACCCCACCAGAGGATACATCTCCGTCCGGAGCCCTTCAATCAAGCTATTTCCATATTCTAGCAATTCCTTTGATCGTCGTCCGAGTCGTTCATTGTGCGCAACCAATCGTCCTTCCCGTGAGTGTTCCGCTTCCTTCTTGCTGCCCATCATCGGACCGCTCATTGAAGCCTCAAAACTCCCAATAGTCACGCGTTCCAATCGCCCCGACCAAACCGGACAACGAAGGGCCAAAGTACCTAAAATCCTTCATTGCATACGTCGACGTCGTCGTCGTCGTCGTCGTCGTCGTCCCGATTCGACGCTGCTTTGTGTCCGTAACCATTAATCACTCGGCGGTTGATTGGGAGCAAATATAAAATCCGGCCGGTGTGTGGTGCAAGATACCTCCCACCCCCGCTCGTATTCTCTTAAAATGAATGTTACAAGCCGGGATCTTGCCTCGTTTACGACTACGCTTTCACTGAGCACCGACCGTTAGGCAAGAGAATTTTTGCCAAGGGGGGACCCTTGGCATAATTTTCGATGAAAAACTGGTCGTAGACGATGAAATTCGGTGCCATAGTGTCCAAAGAAGGGACTATAGGCAAAGGGGGACCAAAGGGAGAAATGACGACCAAATTTTTTTTCCATTTTCGCCAAGGGGGGACCCTTGGCATAATTTTCGATGAAAAACTGGTCGTAGACGATGAAATTCGGTGCCATAGTGTCCAAAGAAGGGACTATAGGCAAATTTGAAAAAAAAATTTTGCTCACCGTATTCTCCCAAGGGGGGACCAAAGGGAGAAATGACGACCAAATTTTTTTTTCATTTTCGCCAAGGGGGGACCCTTGGCATAATTTTCGATGAAAAACTGGTCGTAGACGATGAAATTCGGTGCCATAGTGTCCAAAGAAGGGACTATAGGCAAATTTGAAAAAAAAATTTTGCTCACCGTATTCTCCCAAGGGGGGACCAAAGGGAGAAATGACGACCAAATTTTTTTTTCCATTTTCGCCAAGGGGGGACCCTTGGCATAATTTTCGATGAAAAACTGGTCGTAGACGATGACATTCGGTGCCATAGTGTCAACAAGGGAAAAAAAAAAATTTTCCATTCTCCCAAGGGGGACCAAAGGGAGAAATGACGACCAAATTTTTTTTTCCATTTTCGCCAAGGGGGGACCCTTGGCATAATTTTCGATGAAAAACTGGTCGTAGACGATGAA
Organism: Aedes koreicus; assembly: GCA_024533555.2. Classification (NCBI taxonomy): domain Eukaryota; kingdom Metazoa; phylum Arthropoda; class Insecta; order Diptera; family Culicidae; genus Aedes; species Aedes koreicus. The sequence goes on along the minus strand of JAHHFK020000138.1, from coordinate 66,549 downwards.
ATTCGGTGCCATAGTGTCCAAAGAAGGGACTATAGGCAAATTTGAAAAAAAAATTTTGCTCACCGTATTCTCCCAAGGGGGGACCAAAGGGAGAAATGACGACCAAATTTTTTTTTCCATTTTCGCCAAGGGGGGACCCTTGGCATAATTTTCGATGAAAAACTGGTCGTAGACGATGAAATTCGGTGCCATAGTGTCCAAAGAAGGGACTATAGGCAAATTTGAAAAAAAAAATTTTGCTCACCGTATTCTCCCAAGGGGGGACCAAAGGGAGAAATGACGACCAAATTTTTTTTTCATTTTCGCCAAGGGGGGACCCTTGGCATAATTTTCGATGAAAAACTGGTCGTAGACGATGAAATTCGGTGCCATAGTGTCCAAAGAAGGGACTATAGGCAAATTTGAAAAAAAAATTTTGCTCACCGTATTCTCCCAAGGGGGGACCAAAGGGAGAAATGACGACCAAATTTTTTTTTCCATTTTCGCCAAGGGGGGACCCTTGGCATAATTTTCGATGAAAAACTGGTCGTAGACGATGAAATTCGGTGCCATAGTGTCCAAAGAAGGGACTATAGGCAAATTTGAAAAAAAAATTTTGCTCACCGTATTCTCCCAAGGGGGGACCAAAGGGAGAAATGACGACCAAATTTTTTTTTCCATTTTCGCCAAGGGGGGACCCTTGGCATAATTTTCGATGAAAAACTGGTCGTAGACGATGAAATTCGGTGCCATAGTGTCCAAAGAAGGGACTATAGGCAAATTTGAAAAAAAAAATTTTGCTCACCGTATTCTCCCAAGGGGGGACCAAAGGGAGAAATGACGACCAAATTTTTTTTTCCATTTTCGCCAAGGGGGGACCCTTGGCATAATTTTCGATGAAAAACTGGTCGTAGACGATGAAATTCGGTGCCATAGTGTCCAAAGAAGGGACTATAGGCAAATTTGAAAAAAAAATTTTGCTCACCGTATTCTCCCAAGGGGGGACCAAAGGGAGAAATGACGACCAAATTTTTTTTTCATTTTCGCCAAGGGGGGACCCTTGGCATAATTTTCGATGAAAAACTGGTCGTAGACGATGAAATTCGGTGCCATAGTGTCCAAAGAAGGGACTATAGGCAAATTTGAAAAAAAAATTTTGCTCACCGTATTCTCCCAAGGGGGGACCAAAGGGAGAAATGACGACCAAATTTTTTTTTCATTTTCGCCAAGGGGGGACCCTTGGCATAATTTTCGATGAAAAACTGGTCGTAGACGATGAAATTCGGTGCCATAGTGTCCAAAGAAGGGACTATAGGCAAATTTGAAAAAAAAATTTTGCTCACCGTATTCTCCCAAGGGGGGACCAAAGGGAGAAATGACGACCAAATTTTTTTTTCCATTTTCGCCAAGGGGGGACCCTTGGCATAATTTTCGATGAAAAACTGGTCGTAGACGATGAAATTCGGTGCCATAGTGTCCAAAGAAGGGACTATAGGCAAATTTGAAAAAAAAAATTTTGCTCACCGTATTCTCCCAAGGGGGGACCAAAGGGAGAAATGACGACCAAATTTTTTTTTCATTTTCGCCAAGGGGGGACCCTTGGCATAATTTTCGATGAAAAACTGGTCGTAGACGATGAAATTCGGTGCCATAGTGTCCAAAGAAGGGACTATAGGCAAATTTGAAAAAAAAATTTTGCTCACCGTATTCTCCCAAGGGGGGACCAAAGGGAGAAATGACGACCAAATTTTTTTTTCCATTTTCGCCAAGGGGGGACCCTTGGCATAATTTTCGATGAAAAACTGGTCGTAGACGATGAAATTCGGTGCCATAGTGTCCAAAGAAGGGACTATAGGCAAATTTGAAAAAAAAATTTTGCTCACCGTATTCTCCCAAGGGGGGACCAAAGGGAGAAATGACGACCAAATTTTTTTTTCATTTTCGCCAAGGGGGGACCCTTGGCATAATTTTCGATGAAAAACTGGTCGTAGACGATGAAATTCGGTGCCATAGTGTCCAAAGAAGGGACTATAGGCAAATTTGAAAAAAAAATTTTGCTCACCGTATTCTCCCAAGGGGGGACCAAAGGGAGAAATGACGACCAAATTTTTTTTTCCATTTTTGCCAAGGGGGGACCCTTGGCATAATTTTCGATGAAAAACTGGTCGTAGACGATGAAATTCGGTGCCATAGTGTCCAAAGAAGGGACTATAGGCAAATTTGAAAAAAAAAATTTTGCTCACCGTATTCTCCCAAGGGGGGACCAAAGGGAGAAATGACGACCAAATTTTTTTTCCATTTTCGCCAAGGGGGGACCCTTGGCATAATTTTCGATGAAAAACTGGTCGTAGACGATGAAATTCGGTGCCATAGTGTCCAAAGAAGGGACTATAGGCAAATTTGAAAAAAAAAATTTTGCTCACCGTATTCTCCCAAGGGGGGACCAAAGGGAGAAATGACGACCAAATTTTTTTTTCCATTTTCGCCAAGGGGGGACCCTTGGCATAATTTTCGATGAAAAACTGGTCGTAGACGATGAAATTCGGTGCCATAGTGTCCAAAGAAGGGACTATAGGCAAATTTGAAAAAAAAATTTTGCTCACCGTATTCTCCCAAGGGGGGACCAAAGGGAGAAATGACGACCAAATTTTTTTTTCATTTTCGCCAAGGGGGGACCCTTGGCATAATTTTCGATGAAAAACTGGTCGTAGACGATGAAATTCGGTGCCATAGTGTCCAAAGAAGGGACTATAGGCAAATTTGAAAAAAAAATTTTGCTCACCGTATTCTCCCAAGGGGGGACCAAAGGGAGAAATGACGACCAAATTTTTTTTTCCATTTTCGCCAAGGGGGGACCCTTGGCATAATTTTCGATGAAAAACTGGTCGTAGACGATGAAATTCGGTGCCATAGTGTCCAAAGAAGGGACTATAGGCAAATTTGAAAAAAAAATTTTGCTCACCGTATTCTCCCAAGGGGGGACCAAAGGGAGAAATGACGACCAAATTTTTTTTTCCATTTTCGCCAAGGGGGGACCCTTGGCATAATTTTCGATGAAAAACTGGTCGTAGACGATGAAATTCGGTGCCATAGTGTCCAAAGAAGGGACTATAGGCAAATTTGAAAAAAAAATTTTGCTCACCGTATTCTCCCAAGGGGGGACCAAAGGGAGAAATGACGACCAAATTTTTTTTTCATTTTCGCCAAGGGGGGACCCTTGGCATAATTTTCGATGAAAAACTGGTCGTAGACGATGAAATTCGGTGCCATAGTGTCCAAAGAAGGGACTATAGGCAAATTTGAAAAAAAAATTTTGCTCACCGTATTCTCCCAAGGGGGGACCAAAGGGAGAAATGACGACCAAATTTTTTTTTCCATTTTCGCCAAGGGGGGACCCTTGGCATAATTTTCGATGAAAAACTGGTCGTAGACGATGAAATTCGGTGCCATAGTGTCCAAAGAAGGGACTATAGGCAAATTTGAAAAAAAAATTTTGCTCACCGTATTCTCCCAAGGGGGGACCAAAGGGAGAAATGACGACCAAATTTTTTTTTCCATTTTCGCCAAGGGGGGACCCTTGGCATAATTTTCGATGAAAAACTGGTCGTAGACGATGAAATTCGGTGCCATAGTGTCCAAAGAAGGGACTATAGGCAAATTTGAAAAAAAAATTTTGCTCACCGTATTCTCCCAAGGGGGGACCAAAGGGAGAAATGACGACCAAATTTTTTTTTCCATTTTCGCCAAGGGGGGACCCTTGGCATAATTTTCGATGAAAAACTGGTCGTAGACGATGAAATTCGGTGCCATAGTGTCCAAAGAAGGGACTATAGGCAAATTTGAAAAAAAAATTTTGCTCACCGTATTCTCCCAAGGGGGGACCAAAGGGAGAAATGACGACCAAATTTTTTTTTCCATTTTCGCCAAGGGGGGACCCTTGGCATAATTTTCGATGAAAAACTGGTCGTAGACGATGAAATTCGGTGCCATAGTGTCCAAAGAAGGGACTATAGGCAAATTTGAAAAAAAAATTTTGCTCACCGTATTCTCCCAAGGGGGGACCAAAGGGAGAAATGACGACCAAATTTTTTTTTCCATTTTCGCCAAGGGGGGACCCTTGGCATAATTTTCGATGAAAAACTGGTCGTAGACGATGAAATTCGGTGCCATAGTGTCCAAAGAAGGGACTATAGGCAAATTTGAAAAAAAAATTTTGCTCACCGTATTCTCCCAAGGGGGGACCAAAGGGAGAAATGACGACCAAATTTTTTTTTCCATTTTCGCCAAGGGGGGACCCTTGGCATAATTTTCGATGAAAAACTGGTCGTAGACGATGAAATTCGGTGCCATAGTGTCCAAAGAAGGGACTATAGGCAAATTTGAAAAAAAAAATTTTGCTCACCGTATTCTCCCAAGGGGGGACCAAAGGGAGAAATGACGACCAAATTTTTTTTTCCATTTTCGCCAAGGGGGGACCCTTGGCATAATTTTCGATGAAAAACTGGTCGTAGACGATGAAATTCGGTGCCATAGTGTCCAAAGAAGGGACTATAGGCAAATTTGAAAAAAAAATTTTGCTCACCGTATTCTCCCAAGGGGGGACCAAAGGGAGAAATGACGACCAAATTTTTTTTTCCATTTTCGCCAAGGGGGGACCCTTGGCATAATTTTCGATGAAAAACTGGTCGTAGACGATGAAATTCGGTGCCATAGTGTCCAAAGAAGGGACTATAGGCAAATTTGAAAAAAAAATTTTGCTCACCGTATTCTCCCAAGGGGGGACCAAAGGGAGAAATGACGACCAAATTTTTTTTTCCATTTTCGCCAAGGGGGGACCCTTGGCATAATTTTCGATGAAAAACTGGTCGTAGACGATGAAATTCGGTGCCATAGTGTCCAAAGAAGGGACTATAGGCAAATTTGAAAAAAAAATTTTGCTCACCGTATTCTCCCAAGGGGGGACCAAAGGGAGAAATGACGACCAAATTTTTTTTTCCATTTTCGCCAAGGGGGGACCCTTGGCATAATTTTCGATGAAAAACTGGTCGTAGACGATGAAATTCGGTGCCATAGTGTCCAAAGAAGGGACTATAGGCAAATTTGAAAAAAAAATTTTGCTCACCGTATTCTCCCAAGGGGGGACCAAAGGGAGAAATGACGACCAAATTTTTTTTTCATTTTCGCCAAGGGGGGACCCTTGGCATAATTTTCGATGAAAAACTGGTCGTAGACGATGAAATTCGGTGCCATAGTGTCCAAAGAAGGGACTATAGGCAAATTTGAAAAAAAAATTTTGCTCACCGTATTCTCCCAAGGGGGGACCAAAGGGAGAAATGACGACCAAATTTTTTTTTCCATTTTCGCCAAGGGGGGACCCTTGGCATAATTTTCGATGAAAAACTGGTCGTAGACGATGAAATTCGGTGCCATAGTGTCCAAAGAAGGGACTATAGGCAAATTTGAAAAAAAAATTTTGCTCACCGTATTCTCCCAAGGGGGGACCAAAGGGAGAAATGACGACCAAATTTTTTTTTCCATTTTCGCCAAGGGGGGACCCTTGGCATAATTTTCGATGAAAAACTGGTCGTAGACGATGAAATTCGGTGCCATAGTGTCCAAAGAAGGGACTATAGGCAAATTTGAAAAAAAAATTTTGCTCACCGTATTCTCCCAAGGGGGGACCAAAGGGAGAAATGACGACCAAATTTTTTTTTCCATTTTCGCCAAGGGGGGACCCTTGGCATAATTTTCGATGAAAAACTGGTCGTAGACGATGAAATTCGGTGCCATAGTGTCCAAAGAAGGGACTATAGGCAAATTTGAAAAAAAAATTTTGCTCACCGTATTCTCCCAAGGGGGGACCAAAGGGAGAAATGACGACCAAATTTTTTTTTCATTTTCGCCAAGGGGGGACCCTTGGCATAATTTTCGATGAAAAACTGGTCGTAGACGATGAAATTCGGTGCCATAGTGTCCAAAGAAGGGACTATAGGCAAATTTGAAAAAAAAATTTTGCTCACCGTATTCTCCCAAGGGGGGACCAAAGGGAGAAATGACGACCAAATTTTTTTTTCCATTTTCGCCAAGGGGGGACCCTTGGCATAATTTTCGATGAAAAACTGGTCGTAGACGATGAAATTCGGTGCCATAGTGTCCAAAGAAGGGACTATAGGCAAATTTGAAAAAAAAATTTTGCTCACCGTATTCTCCCAAGGGGGGACCAAAGGGAGAAATGACGACCAAATTTTTTTTTCCATTTTCGCCAAGGGGGGACCCTTGGCATAATTTTCGATGAAAAACTGGTCGTAGACGATGAAATTCGGTGCCATAGTGTCCAAAGAAGGGACTATAGGCAAATTTGAAAAAAAAATTTTGCTCACCGTATTCTCCCAAGGGGGGACCAAAGGGAGAAATGACGACCAAATTTTTTTTTCCATTTTCGCCAAGGGGGGACCCTTGGCATAATTTTCGATGAAAAACTGGTCGTAGACGATGAAATTCGGTGCCATAGTGTCCAAAGAAGGGACTATAGGCAAATTTGAAAAAAAAATTTTGCTCACCGTATTCTCCCAAGGGGGGACCAAAGGGAGAAATGACGACCAAATTTTTTTTTCCATTTTCGCCAAGGGGGGACCCTTGGCATAATTTTCGATGAAAAACTGGTCGTAGACGATGAAATTCGGTGCCATAGTGTCCAAAGAAGGGACTATAGGCAAATTTGAAAAAAAAATTTTGCTCACCGTATTCTCCCAAGGGGGGACCAAAGGGAGAAATGACGACCAAATTTTTTTTTCCATTTTCGCCAAGGGGGGACCCTTGGCATAATTTTCGATGAAAAACTGGTCGTAGACGATGAAATTCGGTGCCATAGTGTCCAAAGAAGGGACTATAGGCAAATTTGAAAAAAAAATTTTGCTCACCGTATTCTCCCAAGGGGGGACCAAAGGGAGAAATGACGACCAAATTTTTTTTTCCATTTTCGCCAAGGGGGGACCCTTGGCATAATTTTCGATGAAAAACTGGTCGTAGACGATGAAATTCGGTGCCATAGTGTCCAAAGAAGGGACTATAGGCAAATTTGAAAAAAAAATTTTGCTCACCGTATTCTCCCAAGGGGGGACCAAAGGGAGAAATGACGACCAAATTTTTTTTTCCATTTTCGCCAAGGGGGGACCCTTGGCATAATTTTCGATGAAAAACTGGTCGTAGACGATGAAATTCGGTGCCATAGTGTCCAAAGAAGGGACTATAGGCAAATTTGAAAAAAAAATTTTGCTCACCGTATTCTCCCAAGGGGGGACCAAAGGGAGAAATGACGACCAAATTTTTTTTTCCATTTTCGCCAAGGGGGGACCCTTGGCATAATTTTCGATGAAAAACTGGTCGTAGACGATGAAATTCGGTGCCATAGTGTCCAAAGAAGGGACTATAGGCAAATTTGAAAAAAAAATTTTGCTCACCGTATTCTCCCAAGGGGGGACCAAAGGGAGAAATGACGACCAAATTTTTTTTTCCATTTTCGCCAAGGGGGGACCCTTGGCATAATTTTCGATGAAAAACTGGTCGTAGACGATGAAATTCGGTGCCATAGTGTCCAAAGAAGGGACTATAGGCAAATTTGAAAAAAAAAATTTTGCTCACCGTATTCTCCCAAGGGGGGACCAAAGGGAGAAATGACGACCAAATTTTTTTTTCCATTTTCGCCAAGGGGGGACCCTTGGCATAATTTTCGATGAAAAACTGGTCGTAGACGATGAAATTCGGTGCCATAGTGTCCAAAGAAGGGACTATAGGCAAATTTGAAAAAAAAATTTTGCTCACCGTATTCTCCCAAGGGGGGACCAAAGGGAGAAATGACGACCAAATTTTTTTTTCCATTTTCGCCAAGGGGGGACCCTTGGCATAATTTTCGATGAAAAACTGGTCGTAGACGATGAAATTCGGTGCCATAGTGTCCAAAGAAGGGACTATAGGCAAATTTGAAAAAAAAATTTTGCTCACCGTATTCTCCCAAGGGGGGACCAAAGGGAGAAATGACGACCAAATTTTTTTTTCCATTTTCGCCAAGGGGGGACCCTTGGCATAATTTTCGATGAAAAACTGGTCGTAGACGATGAAATTCGGTGCCATAGTGTCCAAAGAAGGGACTATAGGCAAATTTGAAAAAAAAATTTTGCTCACCGTATTCTCCCAAGGGGGGACCAAAGGGAGACAATTTTGGGGATATTTTGATAAAATGGTGTAGACGATGAAATTCGGTGCCATAGTGTCCAAAGAAGGGACTATAGGCAAATTTGAAAAAAAAATTTTGCTCACCGTATTCTCCCAAGGGGGGACCAAAGGGAGAAATGACGACCAAATTTTTTTTTCATTTTCGCCAAGGGGGGACCCTTGGCATAATTTTCGATGTTCCTATCTTATCAACTTTTGTCTTTCATCCTGACTAGAATTTCACAAAAGTCCAAAAATGGAATCTTTCTAAACGTTCAGAAAACTTGTCTTTCATCCCAATCCGAACAAAGAGTTTTATTACCTGACTGGCCCCTGCGAAACTTTTCCCACTACTACCACCGCCACGCCCCCTCCCCATCCACCCAGAATTCCGGAACGAAAGTTGAAAATTTCTTTATTTTCGCAGAGCACAAGATGGGAAAAGTTTTCTCCCGAGCTCATATCTCACCGAGGTTTTTGTCATCGTCGCATCATCGTCCCAAGGTAAGGTAACAAAATCGCAAACCCGGTTTTCAGGGTGTCATAAGATATTGCACACATTCCAGCTTCGTCGGTGGGGCCCCGGCGGTGGAAGGGATTTGAGGCAAGCTTTCGGAACGTGGAACACGGACTTTTCGTTGTTCGTTTCATTTCAGCAGCAGGAGCAGTTGAGGTGGCGTTGGTTGTCGGTTCTGAGCGCAGTGCAGGGAACTAGGTGCGTGTTAACTTGATTGACAGCAAAACGACGGCTATGACATCATTGACAAGGAAAAGGCGGATACGCTAAACGGCGAAGTTGGCCGTTGTTGGTGGAAGGTGAGATCAAGCTTGGCATCTGCCATGGGCAGTCCCAGTAGGTAGTGGCACTGTATTGGTGTGGGAAATTTGAAAACTCGTCAGAATGCTAGAAGAGCGAATTTGGAAGGGAAGGTCAGTAGCCTTTAATGTTGGAAGAATGAATTTAAATTGCAAAACTTGCGAGGTTATTATGTGGATGTTAGTCGATCCCTTGGGCTCAGTGCAGCAAACAGTAATACCGTGCTTAATGTACTTGTAGGTTAGGTCTAAATAGATGCCTCGAGGTTTCCGATAGATGCGGTGCTCTGCGCAGGAATGAAAGATAATCCTAAATATTCTATTATCTATTGAAGAACTCCAATATTAGCTGCTTGCTGTGCGACTGTTCAACAGAAAACATTTCAGTTAAGATGAACTAGGAATGAATCACATCACGGGTGGATCGAAGTAGACCGCGCTACTAAATTGACGTGTTTTGCAATTTTGCTCTTAATATTTTTCGCGAGATTTTTTTTTTACAATTGAAGTGATTTAGTGAGGAACTGTGAAACATTGGAGTAGATTTACTGTGATTTTTGTGACGGTCATCAAAGTGGACCGGCGAGTCTTTCCATTTTGATCATTATTTTGACGATAGGTTCTTCACTGTATGTCCAGAAGATGTCTCAACCAACGGCACGGAAAATCAGCTAAGTTTATTTTTAAGTTCTCAATTAATGCTTATTTAATATGCACCAATCCGGAAATGGGATGGTTTTCGGAACAACGAGTGGTTGTACTTGGGTATTCTTGTCGTCACTCTTGCGTGGCTTTTGACGGGTGCGACGGATGGACAGTTTCAGAACAAAGCAAAAAATTCATTTCTGGCGTGGGGGTGTGATGGGAAAAAATAAGGTGTCAGCTCCGAATACATTATTGGCTTCATTTTGAGTCCCACAGTAGCTGAGCAGAGGTTCACGTGGGTCGGTGAGATAATGTTTGTTTGGGATTTGCTATGTGAGAGCTTTCTTCCACATAGACGAATCTCCAGAGGACACCCAGTTAACTTTGAGTATAGATCACTGTTACTTTTCTATATGGGATTTAACCATATAGGAGAGATACCCTCGAAGCAATCGGGCTTTTGTAGGGAGGATTGTTGAGTTGTAGGCTTGATGGATGATTCACTTTCAGTTTTCCTAGAGACTCTGTGCTGCATAATTCAGATTATATGATCGTGGGTGGCAGCACTCTTACTGTTGACATACTGTGGTCCCAATTTAAAGGATTCAACTCTCAAACGTCAATGAAAAATAACTTGTTTTCCTAATGAAAAACCACTATCACACTTTGTGAGTGGCCCCAACAGCATAATCGTCATTTGTTTCAATTGGTATTAGTGTAGAAATATATATTTGTAAATCTCTTTAAAACCTCTGTTTACAGATGAATTTAATTTGTGGTTCAACTTTGAGGTGAACGCATTCCATCTAGCAATTTCTAGATTTTATAGTTTTTTTTATTTTTGCAAACATATCCAGTACTATGGTAAGTTTACCAGCGGTTTTAAAAAATCATTGTGATATTTCAAACGTACAGTTAGCCATGGGTGCTCTAGAAGCGGCGAAGTTGATGTCATCATTGTCGAAGCATCAGAAGCGGGAGAAGAACTATGATGGAAGTATGGCCATTGGATCATCACTTATAGCTGCCACACATGGATCTTCTGACGGATCCTTCGTAGAAAGGCTACATCATTATGGTATCTAATGTACTGTTTCGATATTGTTTTAAACATTCGTAACGTGCAATATTCAAAGGAGTAGGCTGAAGGGTGAAAGAGCGCAGATTAACTGAAATAAATGTCACGCCACAATACAATGCTATATCATGTACAGCCTATATGTTTATTAAAATAATTATTATTCATTGCGCAGAGTTGGGGTGTCCGCCTAAAAAAAAAAAAAAAAGGGGTTTTTTTCACCGCGTTTTTTTGGGGGTGTCGGCCGCACTTTATGAAAAAAAAAACAAAACGATCCAACGTCATCAGATATAGCTCGAATGGGCTTTAGCTTAATAAATGGCTAATATTATAGTCATTTATTCAATGGGATGTTCCCACTATTCTCATTAAATCCTCATTTCAGCCAATTGTGGTCAACACATAGTTACCACCAACCGTAGACAGCTTGCAACAACAACTCTTAGTATCTTTTCATAGAAATGGCAATGCTTCCCAGGTAACCAATAAACAGTTCCAAAGCGTCTTAACGGCAGCCTATCAAGCAATTAAGTCGCCTTAAATGCAACATAAATGCCACTTTTGGCCCAATATACGGCTGCTTTACTGCAATGCTATGATAATGCTTCATTAATGCTATTTTGCATTCGAAATGATTACTACAGGCTACAAGCATTTAAATAGCATCTGAAATGCAGCTTTACAACAGATAGCATTTAAGATGCTGATATAATGCTAATATAATGCTTGTAGTATCTAAAATGTAGATTTAGGGTTGACTTACTGCACATGCTAATGCTTATTGGTTACCTGGGCCTTCAAACATCCGGGGGACTACGAGGGTTCTACTTATATCTTTGTTCTTAATTTTGATAAATGAATGTACCGGAAACTGGACGTGAACATACGGAGTTGGGTTGCCCATTGTATCTATATTAATAAAATTTATTTTTAGTAGGTTTGCGTCGACCTTCGGTTGAATCGGTTGAATCGGTTGTGTCAATACTTTGTTCCGCAATATTTTGTTACCGGGCGTAGCGTTTTGTCTATTGTTTCGGTTGCTTATTGTTCGTTGCGCGAGTGATCGAGTGAGCATCAGAAGTCGTGGTTCGCCGGGTAAAATCATTCGGTGGTGAGGTACATAATTGATTGTGATCCAAATTATTCGTTCGCCATGCTCGTCGTGCCAACGTATTTTGGAACAAATAAACCACTGTCTCATTTTGTAAGGGATCCAGCGGCATCCGTACTGTTGGTGTCGGTCCAAGTTGGTTCTCAAGCGTTGAGATGAATTACCTTGTTTTCCTAATCAAATACCACTATCACACTCTGTGAGTGGCCCCAATAGCATCCTTACTGTTGGTTTAAACCGGTCAAAATCGGCTTTTCAGCATTATTAAAAATCACTTTGCTGTCCCAATGAAAAACTACAATCACACTTTGTGAGTGGCCCCAATAGCATCCTTACTGTTGGTTTAAATTGGTTCAAATCGGAAATCGGTACTAATTACACTTGACAGCTTATCGTTAACCAAAACGAACCCTGCTGCCACCCAATCCTGTTATCCAAAATCCCAGTGATTTCTCGTGGAAGTGCAGTGGATTCCGCGGCTTCCTATAAAGCGAGTATTCCCTACTTGACCTGCATTCGGGCGATGCAGGCGCCGGTATTGCCTTAGTTTGGGATCACCAGTTTTTACAAATTGAAGATGTATGTTAGTCCCAAGCAACATCTGTTGGTTCTCTGTGTAATAACAGCTGATCTGGCAACAACGGAGTAGCAACCTCGGGCGGTCAATCATGCTCATGCTCATGCTCATGCTCACTAGAAATTAATCACATCACGTCCTAAGACATGTGTTTTGATTCATTGCAATTTTCTTTTCGCTTATCACGGATCGAAGTGTGCTTTGCTCGAAGGTGGAAGCAAACAGTTCTTTTCTCCCGTCATTCTCCCGTCAGAATTGAGAGAAAATCCAGAGAGATTTTCTGGATTATCAGTAATTTTTGGAGTTTTAATGAGTTGTGAATTTGAAGAAAGCTGGAAGCACGGACTGCGAAAATAAAGACAGGAATTTTCAATATCTGAGACCATATAGAATTGAACTGTGAAGTGACAATCAAGGGTTTCAAAGTGCGGTAATGGATGAAATTTGAACTGTATAGTCTGGCTGACTGGGTATTTGGAATAATCGGCCTTAAGCGTATAACCATTCCACACTTTTCATCTTTCGTAGTGCATTCACCGGATACTTGAGCGCATGGCTGCGATGAGAAACAGTGGTAGATTGAAGCGATGTTGTTCAAAGATGATGTCTGGTGGCTCTCGAGTTAACGAAGAAGCAAAAAAAAAAAAAGCGTGAATGCTCTACGGGAGGGATTAATTCCTTTTCAGGAACCTGACGGACAGTCATTTTCCTGAAGCCAAAACCTCTTACATCCAAACGTTAAAAAATTATTGTTTGTAAGCAATACTTGCGTTCGTACCCGTAGTAAACAACGTCAGCAGACGGATCTAGTTCAAATAAGGCCCGTGATATGTTGCATACTGTCAAATGCTAGTAAACAAGTCTGTCAGGCCCCTGCTCTTTACCGATTGTGAGATTCACTGCGAAGATGGCATTGACTGTGATTTTGTGCCTCGATTAGAAGGGGTATTTCTCATCTTTTCGTCGGCTTTTCGCGTGAGTGATTGTACGAAACAGATTGTCGCAGATGAAATAGGCCTCTCTGTTAAAAGATAAACATTTTTTCAACAGAAATTAAAAAAAAATTACTCCCGTTTACTAGTGATAGTTTGAAAACGTGTTTCAGTCACTTTCCGAATAGCAAGCACCTTGGACTTTCCTTTTCGGAAACCGAATTGCACGCTCGATAGCCCATGTTCGCTCACGGTAAATTTCGTCAGCCTGTTGTGGTTAATTCTCTCCTGGAGTTTCCCGAGCGTATCCAACAGGCATATTGGCTGTTAACGACGGATACCCTGCCTTGCTACGCATATTTATTTATTATAATTATACTTAATCTGACTATCCGTCTTAATGAATATTGAATTTCTAATGACATAAACATGGAGAAAACAAAACTGCTTTAAAGTATACATAATACAACATAAATTTACAACATGAAAATTCTAATTCGTGGTCTAGCAATAAAAGTTATTATCCTTAGCCCATAGGGCATGTTCGTACAACATGCGTGAGGAGCGAATTCACCGTACCCCCCATCAACACCATTACAAAAACAATAAACTCCACCACAAGGGCACCTTTTGCATTGAACAAAAATCGATGACGTGTCTCCACGTCGTGTCATCAGCGTCATCGATGACTTCCAATGATTCAGCTAATATAAAAACCGAAGGAAACCGTCAGAGGCTCTCTTGTTCGGATTGCGAAGACTAAAGGGTGTCCACGATGAAATTGCCACACTATGAAATTGCTCTAACTTTTTAACCGTTGAGTAGAATTTAATGAAAATTTGGGTGGATTTATTTCATAGTGCATTATTTACATCCTGCAAGTTTTAAAGTCCTGTGATCAAAACTCGCGGAAATGGAGTCGAAAGAACAGCTCGTGCTTGATAAAATCTTGCGCATTCATCACGAGAACAAGGATCTCTCGCATCGTTCCATCGCTAAAACGTTGGGAATCACGAATTCCACGGTGTCGCGAGTGATTAAGCAGTTCGAGGAACGGTTGACCACCGATCGGAAGCCCAGAAGTGAAGGAAAAAGTATTCCGTACAACACCAAAAATCACAACCGCGTAGTTGGGGCCTTCAACCGAAATCCGAACGCCTCCGTTCGGGATGTGGCTAAGAAGCTGCACCTAAGCCGAAGTCTTGTCCAGAAGGCCAAAACTAAGGCTGGGCTTCGAACGTTCAAGGTACAAAAGGCCCCTAATCGCGACGAGAAGCAGAACAAGTCCGCCAAAACCCGTGCCAGGAAGTTGTACCTCAACATGCTGACGAAAGTTGAATGCTGCATCATGAACGACGAAACATATGTGAAGGTCGACTTCAAACAGATCCCCGGCAACCTGTTTTTCACGGCCAAGGATAAGTTCAGCGTTCCGGAGCATGTCCGCACTCAGAAGATGTCCAAATTTGCGAAGAAATTCCTGGTTTGGCAAGCCATCTGCACGTGCGGGAAGCGGAGTGCACCTTTCGTGACCCAGGACACGATGAACGGACAGGTGTACATAAAAGAGTGCCTCCAGAAGCGGCTGCTTCCTCTCCTGAAGGCCCACAACGTCCCAACAATCTTCTGGCCGGATTTGGCCTCATGCCACTACTCCAAGGACGTGCTGAAGTGGTATGCGGACAATAAGGTCAATTTCGTGCCGAAAATGTTCAACCCTCCCAACACTCCGGAGCTCCGCCTCATCGAGAAGTACGAGGCGATTATGAAGCAGCACCTTCTTAAACGACCTAAGGTAGTGAAGACAGTCGAGGAACTGAAGAAAGCATGGGTTTACATGCAAAAAACGGTTGATTCACAGGTTGTGCATAATCTTATGGCCGGGGTTAACGAAAAAAAAAAAAAAAAAAAATTAAAAATATACAAAAATCATAAATTTCAAACAAAAAAACACTAAAAATTGTGCAACCATTTACACCTATCAGAACCACCACAAAAACACCGCAAAAAAAAAAAAAAAACCAAACAAAAAAAAAAAAAAAAAAAAAAAAATAAAAAATAAATAAAAAACACATTAAATATAACAAAAAAAAAAACAAAATTAAAATAAAAAAAAATAAAAACAAAAAGATTTAAGATAAAAAAAGACAAGAAAACAACCCAAAAAAAACCCCCCAACTCCCGCCCCGCAGCGCGGCGCAGCCCGCGACCCGCCCCACCCACCCAGCCACAACACAACAACAAACAACAAACCAAGAACGACACACATAACGGACGACGAGCACAAACACGACGAACAACAAACAACAAAACACAAGCAGAATCGCGGGGCGGCGGGCGCCCCGGCCCCAGCCAACCCAAAAAACCAACTTCTTCTTCCCTCCCCCCCCCCCCGCCCGGGAGAGGGGCGACCCCCGCCCCCCCCACCACCCCAACCAAAGAACGACCCCAACGACCACACCAGGGACCCCCGGCACCCCCCCCCCCACACCCCCCCCCCCACCCGCCCCCCCCCCAGACCCCCCCGCCCCCCTGTTTCTTTTTCCCGACCCCCACCCCCCCCCCGGTAATTTAATCGCCGGCAGCACACAAAAAAAAACAAAAATATTCCAAACGCGTCCCAACCCCGAGAAAACGAGACAAATTACTTACAAAAAAACTTTATTTCTTGTGATTTTGTTGGTTTACATATTCTTAGTTTAGTGATGCAGTTTTGTTTTTTTTTCTTTTGTTTTGTATAATAAAAAAAAAAAATAATAAAAAATTCCTTCCCTCTGTTTTTTTTATTTTTTTACCTCCCTGGTGGGGGTTGTTTTTTTTAAATAAAAAAAAAAACTACCTAAAACTACTATATACAACCTACAACTACCTAACCTACTATGTACAGATTGCTTATCAGCTCATGTTTCGATATGTTACATTTATGTACAAATTTGTTCTTGGTTTCACTAATTTTCATATCTATTTTGAGGATGTCCGCCTCCCGATGAAGGTTGGTTATCCTAGTGTCGAAGGGACGGTTTAGTATCATCCTCAGCGTTCGGTTCTGCGCGACTGGCAACTTGTTCCTGTGAGTTTGTACACATTGTTCCCACACTGGAGCTGCGTAAAAGATCGCAGGCGCAATTATTTGTTTGTAGACTGCCAGTTTGTTCACCCCTGAGAGGCGGGATCTTCGACAAATTAGCGGATATAGCGACCTAACTAGGGCGGAGCACTTGACTAACGTTCTCTTAACATGCGATCGGAAGAGAAGTTTTTCGTCAAACAGTAAACCTAGATACGTTACTTCGGCGGACCACTCAACCCTTGTGCCATCCATGGTTACTGTACACGCTGGCGGAGGTTTCAGTTTGGGTGATTGCCGGTGGAGGAACATAATTGCTTGAGTTTTAGAGGGATTGATTTTAATTTTCCACTTTCCAGCATAATCGGCAAAGGTGTTAAGGCATCGTTGAAGTTTGTTCGTTATTTCGCGAGGCATCCTTCCCTTGACGGCTATTGTGGTATCATCTGCGAACAGGAAAAACACGCAACCATCACCAAGGGGAGAAATGTCAGATGTGTAGATGCTATACAGCAGTGGGCCCAGCAGGCTACCTTGCGGCACTCCTGCTGGGATCGAAAACCGTTCTGAGAGACAACCGTTCAACGATACCCTAAACAACCTTTGCTGAAGGTAGTTGCGAGTGATTTTCACAAGGTGTGGTGGGAAGTTGAGGTTACAAAGCTTGTACACAAGGCCGTCGTGCCAGACATTGTCAAACGCTTTTTCGACGTCTAACAAGGCCATGGCTGTGGACTTGGATACAGCTTTGTTACTACGGATGTTGTTCATCACCCGAACTAGCTGGTGAGTGGTGGAATGCCCCTTCCTGAACCCAAACTGTTCCGGCAGGAGAATGTTATTTTCCTCGACACACTTGAGCAAACGATTAAGAATTAGCTTCTCGAACAATTTGCTCAGCGCTGAAAGGAGGCTTATTGGTCTGTAGCTTGAAGGCGATGTTGGATCTTTCCCGGGTTTGTGGATCGCAATGATTTTGGCTTCTTTCCAGATGCTTGGAAAGTAGTGCAGTTCCAAGCATCTGTTGAAGACAGCACTCAAGAGCGAGTAGGTTTTGGTGTTAAGCTTCTTTAAGATCAAATTAAAGATTCCGTCAAACCCGGGAGCCTTCATGTTTTTAGTGTTCTTCAGCGGTGAGCAAATCTGTTCGATAGTAATCCTATCCTCCGGAGGAACGGCACAAGGGGAGGCATCTAAACTAATGACGCATTGCTCAACCTGATCTTCAAGTGGACTTGGGATGTTTGAGCCAAGCAAATGCGATGCGGCAATATGATTGCCGATCGCATTTGCTTTCTCCGCTGGGGTCAGTAGAATCGAATCGACAACCTTCAGAGGAGGAACGGGTTTGGGATGCGTCTTTAGGACTTTGGCTACCTTCCAGAATGGTCTCGAGCGATCATCCAAATTTTGGATGACACGTCCGAAACTCTCGTTTCGGAGCGAGTCCATTCTAGAAGCAATCTGCCGGTTCAGATCGGCAACTTCTTGTTTCCTATTCAGATCACCTGTCCTCTGAAACTGGCGTCTACGAACATTTCGTAAGCGGATCAAAAGTTGAGTGTGGGAATCAATGGCAACAAACTTACCCCTCACAGGAACTTTTCGGACGCACGCCTCGTCAGCCACGGTTATGGCTTGTTGCAGTCCCTCTAGCGCACGGTTGATGTCGTCGACGGAGTCAAGCGGTGGATTTTCTTCGATGTTCCGGTCCACAATTCGGCCGAACTGTACCCAGTTAACATGTTGGTAATCTTTCCGTTGATAGGTTGGAGCAGGAATCACGTTGACACCGACTTCAGCCACCACCGGTTGGTGGTCGGAGCTGAGGTCGTTGTGCGCCACCGGCTTTGACATTGTGATGTTCGTGAGGAAAAAGTCCAGCGTGGACGGATTTCCCGCCGGAGAGATGAATGTCGGTTCGTCCGGAGACTGCACCGTGTACAGACCATGCTGGGAGTGGTCGAATAACAGCCGACCGTTCTGGTTTCGTTTGTGATTCCTCCATGCCTCGTGGCGGGCGTTCAGGTCCCCTCCGATGACGAAACGAGAGCTAGTACGTGTGATGGCGGTTAGGTCGTTCTTGAATTTAATAGACACTTCGTTACTGGCAGCACACTGTCGAGAGCAGTAAACAGCGATAAACCGGATACTTCCAGTCGACGTTTCCACCTCCACACCAAGGGCCTCGATAACGGATGTGCGGATATGTGGCAGAGTGTGGTACTTTATCCCTTTCTTCACGATGGTCGCTACACCACCCCCCCTGAAGCTGGTACGATCAAGCCGGATGATATTGTAGTCGGGCAACCAGAAGCTGTCGCTAGACTTTAGGTGGGTCTCGGTTAGGAGACCCACATCGATGTTTTGCTTGCGGACGAAGTCGGCAAGCTCGATCTTTTTCGTTCTTATAGAGCGAGCGTTCCAGGTGACAACGGTTAGCGCTTTAGACGCCATATTGAATAATAAACTTACCGAGCACTTGGATCTGCTCTGGCTTGCTGCGGCACTGGCGAAGCGCACCGGTCATGTTGACGAAGATCTCCATCAGCTCGTCTGCGGAGAACAGGTCGGGATTGTTGCCTTGAGCTTGCCCTTGTGTTGGTGGTCTCCAGAATCCAGGGGGGGTTGGAGCACCAGAAGCACCGGGAGTGTCCTGACGGGGAGCTGATTGTGTCCGTGTGGTTGATTGCCTGGGTCTACTAGCAGGGAGTGACGGAAAATCACTCGCTTTGAAAGCCGGAGCAGCTTCTTTCTTCCGCCCCACTTTGTTGTTTGTCGATGTCTGTTTACGGATTTGTTTGAATGCTTCGCGTTTTGGGCACTGTCGATCAGAACCCTGATGGTTACCTCCACAATTGGCGCATATGTACGCCACGGTCTCCTCCACGGGACAGTCTGATGTGTCATGGTTCTGGGCGCAGTTGCTGCAACGTGCGTTCATGTTGCAATTTCGTGTACCATGATCAAAATCGAGGCACCGCTGACACTGCGTCACGTCACGATGGCCACCACGATATGGTTCCCAGCGAACGATGATGGAACAAATGGATCGGATGGCTTGCAAGGCATTGAGCGTCACGGTCCCTTTCTTAAAATGCACCAGGAAAAGGCTATCCGGGTACGTTTTAGCATTCTCGTTCCTCCTCTTCATTCGGAAAACATCGATTGGGGCGATCTTGTACCGGTCCTTAATTTCCTCTTCGATTGATTTTGGGTCGTAGTTCGGGAGACCTCTGATGACAGCTTTGAAGGGTTTCTCACCAGGAATGTCATGCGTAAAAAATTCCACCTTGGAATCTTTTTAGGAACGATTTAACCAAATCGTATTCCCCTTTCGTGCGGAGCATCACTTTGGTTCCGATGCGGGAAAGCTTGAACTCGGCGGCTATGCCCATCGATGCGAAATTGCTCACGAGCTTGCTGAGCGGTACGTTTTTCACAACCAGCGGTGGCAGTTTTATTGTCGCTGGACTTGATCCAGCAGCTTGGTCGTGGGTACTTTTTGCTATGGGTCTTGACGGGCCAGCAGCTTGGCGGAGCGCAATCGGAACGGAGGCATCACCAATCGAGTGGATGCCCACTGATCCGTGAGACAAGCGGTCGCTTCTGGAGCGAATGGAGTTTCGTCGTTTTCGTCCAAGGCTGCTTTCCCCCTGGAGTGATTCATTGCCTGATGATCCGTCGGACTTCTTCTTCTTTTCTCTTTTTCGGTGCTTCCCCTTTCCTCCCATCTTGCACGATGGACGACGAGCGTACAAATTTACAGTGAGTCCAAAAAGTATTCGTCTAGCTGCACGATTATGAGTAAAATGCGAAAATAGGCCGTGATATGCATGGGAAATTTGAACTACCGGGATACTCGGTTTACACATCTTCCAATTCATGTTTATTATTAAAAACCAATCAGAAAAACAAAACAACAATAATATCAAAATTAACAAAACATAATATTGTGCTAAATTTATGCTCAAAAAGTATTCGTCCATAGAAGTTTTCACGAATTTTTCGGCCAAAACAGATGTCAAGCGGCGTCAAATCAGTACTTTGTTGGGTTCCCCTTCGCATTGATGACTGCCTGGAGTCTTCGTGACATTGAGCTGACCAAATTAGCCGTAACGGAGGATGGGATTTTGTCCCACTCTTCTTTCAAAGCCTGTTTCAATTCCTGCTTGTTGGAAATGTGACGTTTTCTAATTTCATCATCCAGGATCTTCCACAGATGCTCTATAGGGTTGATATCAGGACTCTGAGGGGGCGTTTTGAGTTGACTTGGGGTGTTATATAGAAGCCACAGTCGAGTATTCTCGGCCGTATGCTTCGGGTCGTTGTCCTGCTGGAAGATGTACGTCCCTTTCAGACCCAATTTTTCAGCACTGCTGCTCAAGTTTTCTTTCAAAATGCGGATGTACATCTTGTGATCCATAATCCCTTCAATGAAATGTAATTTTCCCACGCCCGCTGCACTCATGCACCCCCACACCATTACAGAACCCCCGCCGTGCTTCACCGTTGGTATGAGATTCTGCGGTTCCATTTCTGTATTCTTTTTCCGCCACACCATACGCCGTCCATCCGATCCAAATATGTTGTACTTGCTTTCGTCCGAAAATATGACTCGGTTCCAGAAGTCTTCCTTCTTCATTTGGTACTCCAGGGCGAATTTCAGCCGCTTCTGGCGATTTACCTTACTCACCCAAAACTTCTTCCGAGCTACCCGGCCGTTGTATCCATACTTTTTACAAGTATTTCGGATTGTGTTGGTAGATGCCTTCGTTCCTCTTCTTTCTAATTCACTGGCCAGCTTGGGTGCACTGAGTTTCGGATTTTTCCGGACTTCCCGCACAATAAACCGCTCGTCATGATCGGTTAACGCTCGAGGACGACCGCTACGACGTTTGTTTTCAATAGATTTTGTGACAGAGATGCGATCAATCACCGATTGAACGGTCGAACGGGGCCTGCCGACTAGTCTTGCAATCTCGTAAGATGATTTACATTGATTGTGTAGGCGCAGGATAAGTTTTCTCTCCTCAGGACTCGTCTCTTTTCCTTTACGACCCATGGCTGTTCTTACTTTCCACTCCGGGCGAAAACAAAACAAAACTCACAGTGATCTGTCACTGGCTGAGTGCAGTTAGACATCACGAGAGTGTGCGTGCTTTAGAAGTCACAGTTTACTCTCACAAACACGTTTTAACGTGACTAACGGTAGAGTAGACAGGGGTAGACGAATACTTTTTGAGGTTTCATAAATGTTAAATTTATGAGTTTTTATTTATTTCTCAACCAAGTATTTGTTTTATATAAAAATTTTAATGGCAATGCTGTATTATTCAATCTACTACCTAATTTGACAAAAAAAAAATCATAAGATTGTACGTGCTAAGGCACTGATTTCACATTTTCTAAAATGCATGCAACTAGACGAATACTTTTTGGACTCACTATAGTGCTGAAATTTTTCAAAGTGACACTGAAATATTACACCATGCAATAATTCAGGACTTTCATCAATTTAGCTGTCATTTTTTAGAGTCGAGGCCTAAGTATTTACATTTTTCACTCTTGTTTTGTGAATTACACTAATGTTTTTGTTATTCAGAAAATTAGGCCGCTGTTCCAAAGTTGCGATTTGAAGGATTTTTGAGGAAGTTATTATTAATATACGGATTTTTTTTCAAAGATGATTAAGACGAAGAGTTATTGAGGGTTATTCCGAGAGTCGAAGTGACGTTTGTCACATGGTGAAGTGAGAAAAGTCACCTGCAGTGACGGGACACTCCATTTGATTTACCCAGAAGAGTCAGGTCCCTGCAGGTGACTTTTCTCACTTCACCAAGTGACAAACATCACTTCGACTCTCGGAATAACCCTCATTGGCAGCATTATTTCTTTAAACATTCAACATTCAACATTCGTTGCTTCAACGATTTATCTCAAAGTTCTCTGAATTTCTGGCAGAGCATTCAAACTTTTTACAAAGCTTCTAGTACCCTTAGCGGGACATTTTACAAAATCGGGGATTTAATTTTTAAATTTTTAGAGGATTCTCTGTACTTTCGAAGAGTTCTTGAATACATCTTTGATATATTGATAAACTTCTTGGAATTTTTTAAAACTTTTCTGCTTAACTTCAGGGAAGTTTTCTGACCAACAAATCTCTCAAACGAGGTAAGATGGAAACCAAGGAATTGTAATTCCTACATGAGTTGGTGTCCTAGCTCATAGTACGATGTGAACGGTTGGTGTCATGGGCAATTAATATAATTATGGTTATATGAATGATTTTTGCATAGACTGCTTCTTCGGTTCGTCAGTGATTATCTCTTGAATTTCAGGGAACCTCTCACCAGATCTTCTGGAGAGCTCTTTGCTAAAATTTTGGGAAGTTTCCTCCTAACCTTTAGGCAGGTGAGCTTCTAGGCAGTCACTCCTGATTTTCTTGAAAATTCACATCTAACAACCCAACATTACCTTCCAGAAACATTTGGGAAGTTTTTTTTTCCTGAACTTAGTTACTTTATAAACTTCTGATAAGTCCTATCCTAAACAACGAGGAAGATTGATCCAAAATATTGGGAAAGTATTAATCAGAATTTCTTGAAAATTCTCTCTAAATTTCTTGGAAGTTTCTTCCAGAAGTTTTTAAAAAGTCCTCTTCTGAACTTCAATGAAGTTTTCTCCTGAATTTCGGGGAAGTTTGTTCCTGAATTTCTTAGAAATTCCTGCGTGAACTACTAGGAAGTATCCCCTATACTTTTGGAAAGTTTCTTCCTATTCTCCTGAGAAGTATCTACCTGGAATTTTGGGAATTCCTGAGCTTCGAGAAAGCCTCATTCTGAAATTCTGGAATGTTCGATTCTGAATTTCAGGAAAGCTCTCCATCACTTCAACTTAACTTTTGGGAAGTTTCCTTCGGAACTTCTGAGAAGTCCTCTTCTGAACTTCAGAGAAGTTCTTTCCTGAATTTTTTGAGAAATTCCTTCTTGAACTTATAGGTAGCGCCCTCTCTAGTTTGTTTCTTCCTGTTTTTCGGGGAAGTTATTTCCTGAGCTTATTCTTTCTAAACCGCTAATAATTCCCATCCTGAACTCCGAGGAAAATTTTACCGAAACTTTGGGAAAGTCCTTTCCAGAATTTCTAGGAAAGTTCCCTCAAACTTCTGAACTTATGAGATGTACTGAATTTTTGTGAAATTTTATTCTGAACTTCGGGGAAGTTTATTTCTGAATTTCTGAGAAATTCTTGCTCAAACTACTAGGAAGTACCCTTTATGCTTCTGGAGAGTTTCTTTTTGTTCTTTGGAGAGGTTTTTTTTCCTGAACTTCGAGAAAGCCTCTTCTAAAATTCTTAAATGTTCTCTTCTGTTCTTTGGAAAAGCTTTCTAGCACTTCTGGGAAGTTTCAACTTAAGTTTTGGGAAATTTCTTCCGGAGCATTCCATCCCTGAACTTCAGAGAAGTTCTCTTCTGAACTTCCAGGACGTATCGTCTTGAGCTTTGTGGAAGTTTTTTCTGTAGTTTTTGAGAAATTATAGGTGGGAAGTTTTTTCTTGAACTTCTGGGATGGAATCTTAAGTTTCTGGGAAGAGTTCGAGAACCTCTGGAAAGTTCCAAACTTCTAAGAAGTCCTCTTTCCTAAACTTCTTCCTGAAGCTCTGAGAAGTTCTCTCCTGATTTTCGGGGAACATCTGGGAAGTATCTTTCTGAAGCTCTGGAAAGCCTCCTCTTGAAATTTTCTTAGAATGTTGATCTTGAAATTCGGGGATGTTTGGTCCTGAATTGCCTGGAATATTCCTGCTTGAACTACTAAGAAGTGCTTTCTGTACTTCTGAGAAGTTTCTGCCTGACCTTATTTCTTTTTTTTTTTTCTTTTCTAAGAAGTCTCTTCCTGAACTTCTAGAAAGTATCTTTCTGAAGTTCTGAGAAGTCTCCTTTTAAATTTTCTAGGATATGCCCTAAATTCTGAGTAGGTTTTATTTCTATACTTATAGATATCTAGGACTAATTCTATAAACCACTTAACTCGAGGGTAAATTTCCAAATCCCAAGTGCAAATGTATTGAAATGATGTCTCCGTACGACCGGCTCGAGAACCAATGTTAGGATCACAAAAGTAATAGTATTCAAGCGAGAAAATAAAATTTACTTTTTGTTATTCCGGCCCAAGGCGCATTGGTGATCTTAATGAATCGAGCTCTTGGTCAATTTCCTACCACTTCTACTTAACATTAGTTTTGCTGACTCCATGCCACAATGTGGCGATGTCCACATTAATTTTAATCAGTTTGCTTAGCCATTCGAACTGATGGTAATTTGTTTTGTTTTTAATAGGATGAGACTTTGTTTGCTTGAAGTATATTGTTTTTCTGTTAATTCACCTGCAAAAAATAATGGTTTAGTATATTTTTTGACTTGCTCAATCAATTACCACTAACCGATGAAAAACGCGTATCAAAACAAACTCTTACTCGGCAAAATGTCACAGATCAGTCACTAGTTTACCAGCGGTCGATTGAGTCGACCAACTCGACAAAATTTCTTCGATCTCGACATCTGTAATAGCAAAATAGACCTGTCGAGTACAGTGACGCTCGACTCGACTTCTATAATTGGCCCACTGAGAACCCCCACAATAGTATTCAATATAAAAAACACAAACCACCTAATTTAACAAATACAGAAAAAAAATGACAATTAATTTTCATTATTTTTTTTATTCCTTCCAAAACCCTCCCCCATCCCCCCCTACTACTTCCACAACAAAAATACCAAAAAACAAAAATTTTATCGTTTTTTTTATCTTTTATAACAAAACAAAAAAAATCCCCACAAAAAAACAACACTTGAAGTCCTCCCAGGAAAATAGAAGAAGTAAATAAGCAAAACAACAGAACAAAACTTTTCACGCTAAATTAATTCTAGACATAAAAATCCACTTTTCCCAGCCGTTCCGTCGTCATCGTCCGCATTGTGAGTGTCATCCGTTGTTGCCCTTATTGTTTACTAAACGAAAGAAAAGGGGGTCTGTTCACATTTTCCATCATTGTACGCGTCGTTTGCTTCGGGCACATGAGATTACTGGCTCGCCGAGGGTAAGCCACTAGGTACCGTCGCTGTCTAGCTTATGACCAGTTTGTGAATGGCACCGTGGCATCGTGTTGGTCGAATGTTGAATTTTAATTTGAGCGGATTTTTTTTCTCTCTCACAGTAGGTACACATTTTATCCATCACGATCCCGGCGACAACGAAGTTGGTCGTACAATCAACTCGTCGCAACGCGGACTGCTCCCAAAGGATTTGTATCGCTGCCATACTGCGCCGCCGGTCCGAGCAAAGCCAGAGTATTTATGAAAACTGAAACTTGCCCACACCAAAGGAGGATGACACCAAAGCCTACTACAGTGGAGTTTGGTGGCTCTGAAAAATGATTATTATGGTTGCTGCTGTTGCTGCTGATGCTGATGACAACAGCGGATGGTAGATGGTTTGTACAGAGTTGTCATGTTACATACACTCAGTGGTAGAATTTGCTGTGCATAAAAATGATGTGCACCCAGGGCTCATGAGATAGATCTCCGAACGCAACATGCAAGCCAGGCCGGAAACGAGATGATTCGGCTCTCTAACGACAACTTCCTGGCTTATTTATTCGAGCGGAATGGTGACATAAGAGAAGATGACACAATCCCCCTTCGAACAGATGGACTGAGCTGAGTTCCAAATGTCCAAAGGTCCGTTCCTGTATCTTCATTTGTGTGAAATTACGTTTCGCCTTTTTCGAAGCGAATAGAAACAAACATGTACCTGAACAGACAGATCGGTGCCACTAGTAACCGAGAGCCAACGTACAGGAAAACCAACAATGCGAACTGTTTCGCAAACATTGCACAAATGAATAGTGCCACGGTTCACCGATACCGAGCATCAGATGTCCAACGCACGAATCGATGTAATTTGAAAGGTATACATCATTCTTAGGACCCGATGCGGGCTTTGATCTATGCTTCGGAAAACGCAGGGATTACAGTTTCACAAAATGGTTGCAAGGTCTGCAGCTGGTTGTTTGCGAATGCATTTGTTGCTGCACTGCACTAATGTGGTGGAGCTGAAAGCAGATCGGGACAATTGCTCCCGTCCCCCGTTTGATGTCCGGATCCGACCGAACATATTTGCATTGGATTCGTTTGATGTGAAATGGGTACCCATAAAATGAAGTCATTAAGTCGTTGGCATTGTCTCCATGCACGGCAAATACGATTAGATTGTTTGATTTTAATTGCCGCACTTTATCTTCGCGCTTCGCGTTACTTTTGAGGAGTGCCATAAAATTCGCTTCTGGGTCGTTAAAGATATGGCACTAAATGGTAGCGAAAGTGTGGGAACATTTGCGGAAGTAAAGCCCTCATTTGATGGATTTTATACGGCGACTTTGAATTCCTTAGATCGCGGGGCTTATCGAATGCTTCTGGGTGTCGTTAAAGTACGAAACTTGAGTAAACATTCGACTTTGATTCTTCAGACAAAGACAAATGCCAATAATCTACTAAGTTCGTACGCTGCAAGCACGGATGACATGATTTGAAGTGTGTTTGATTTGTACCCGTAACATAAATCAATCTCGTAAACTGAAAGGAAAATTGAGCATTTGATTTTAATCTTTCTTGAGTGATTTTCAGCCTTTTAGGCATCAGCATGAACATGATTGACCACTTGAGGTTGCTGCTTTCCTTTTGCGAGGTCAGCTGAAATTACACAGATAACTAACAGATGATGCTTGAGACTAACATACAGTGCTGGACAAAAGAAATCATACACCACATACATTTGTTTTTCTCATTATAGTTGATTATCGACTGTGAATTGGTACCCAAGCAGCACACAACCGTCAAAAATGGTTTCAGCAGCTCTGTTGTGACTTAAGTGAGTCACAGAGCAGTCACCTTTACTGGGTTGAAACAAGTGTGCTACTAGGGTAGTGTTAAGATGATTTCTTTGGCTTTCAGCCTTTTTGAATTATGAAAACAGATAATTTTCTATTTTCCGACGTTTCGGCGTATCATAATTCGCCTTCTTCTAGGGATTACTGTAAAAATATGGTGTTTCGGTATGCTGTGTGTTGTTTGTAATATAATTTACTTACTAGTTTTCTGTTCTTGTTATGTTATGTTCTGTTATTACATTGAAACGTCTAGTAATTCTATTGAACATCACTGTTGTGGACTTTAAAATACAAAGAAAGGTCAAATAAATTAAACAAATATATATTAAACATAGTACGTAAGAAAACTATTTACCCTAATCTTACAATTTGCCATTGGCGCGAACATGTAGAATGTAAACAAACGGGAAATGGTGATTGTAATATTGCAAGTAGAATTTCAAATCGTAGTTAACAAATTAACGTTGTAGAGAGTATAGCACGTAATATGTATTTAATCAATCATACCTTATCAAAATCTAGAAAACAATAATGCTACTCCACAGAAAATACTCTTATATTTTAAGAAGTTTATATTGTTCATCACTTCTCATGAACATCTCTAGTGGTTAGATTTGAGCGACCCTTCTAGTATCCTTTCCCCCTGCGTTGCGTGGAATCACAAGTTTGCGTTGCTAGGAGTATCATAAAATTTAGTAGGCGGAATCACGACAAACGTATGAGTTCAAATACATTCTAACATACAGACAGAGAACAAAGCTAGCTTTTGATTCATATACACTACCAGTCATAAGTACGGACTCGCTTGGAAAAGTATTGCAACACTCAGTTGAATATTGCATCACCTCGGAATGTTTAGCATCACCTAAATACAGGCACATTAATGATACTATATCTCGAGACACTTAATATCTGCAAAGGTGCGGTCTTCAGCAAAGTTGTTCAATAGATCAACAGTTTGTTTTTGAATTCCACCGCTACGTGGCGCTAGTGAGCATGCAAAATTGTGTATTTTCAACTTGTTCTATCTCGTCATTCTGATAAGATAGAAAGTTCGAGTCTTCTGAAAAGTTGTTCAGAAGGTCAAGGGCAACCGGATAGAGGAAATTGGCTTAAAATTCCACCGCTACGTGGCACTAGTGAGCAAGCAAAATTAAACATGTGCAACATGCTCTATCTCGTGATTCTGACAAGATAGAAAGTTCGAGTCTTCGGGAAAGTTTTTCAGAAGAGGTTATTTGGGCCTGATTCACTTCCTATTCAAGTGATTCAGGACTGACTTACCTCAAATTCAATTGATTTAGGACTGAATGACTTCTCATTCAAGTATTTATACATTTTTTAGATCTGATTCATTTCGTGTTCAAGTGATTCAGGCCTGATTTTTTTCATATTCAAGTAATTAAGAAAAGACTCACCTCAAAATCAAGTTATTCAGGTTTGACTCACAATACATTCGAGTAATACAGGTCGTCTAATTAACTTCATATTAATGTGATAAGGGTCTTATTTATTTCATATTCATGTGATTCAAGGCTGATTTATTTCATAAAGACTGGACTCGGAAAAAATGAGACACACAAAAATGATCACCAAAAATTCATTTTAAATCGGATACTTCTCAAATTTTCTGGGATTAAATAGCTATATATTAGCATGTTTTGGCATAATTGATTTATTGAATTTCCTCCCCCAAGCTGAATGCTCGGCAGGATCGTGATCTCCAACAGGGATTGGGGTCACACACGAGCGATTCGGACGCTTCCAGGCCAATCACTATCGGCGGAAACTGGGCACCACAAGATTCACCACTTAAACAAACTTCTGAAACTTTATTAGGCGTTCTAAGTAAAATCTTTATGCTTCGGCGTTTAGATTACAATCGAATATATTTCTCGTGATTCATCTACTTTTTACCCTACGTTGTGTGAATTATTTCCATGTTAACTAACCATAGAACGAAATATTTCAACCTTCTGACAGCCTAATAAAACTGACAGCAAAAAGAATACCTGCTTTCGACAGCAATCTGTATTGAGAACTGTCACTCGTACATTTCTCTTAACACTGCTCATGAGATCTTGGGCGAGGCTTTGTCCATCTTCCTTACACAATTTCTCCCAGTTTTTCTTCAAAGCTTCATCGGTTTTGAATGTTTTTTCGCTTTTCTTCAACTTCTTCTTCATTATCGCCCAAAACTTTTCGATCGGATAAAGTTCTGGTGCATTTGGTGGGTTCGCCTCCTTCGGGAGCACATTAACGCCTTTCGCTTCGTACCAATCCATTACAGGCTTGGCGTAATGGCACGAAGTGAGATCCGGCCAGAACAGTGTGGGACCATGGTGAGAGTGGAGGAAGGGCCGCAAGCGCTTCTGCAAGCATTCCTCTCGATAAATCTGCCCGTTTATGGTGCCGGTTGTAACGAACGGCTTGCTGTACCGTCCGCACTCGCAGATCGCCTGCCACAACAGGTACTTCTTCGCGAATTTGTCCATCTTTCTCTTCCGGAACTTCTCCGGAACCTCCATGCGCGACGTACCGACAAAAAACTCGAGCCCGGGGATTTGTTTGGTGTCCGCCTTGATGTATGTCTCGTCGTCCATGACGAGATAGCCCGGCTTGACCAGCCACTCACGGTACAGCTTCCGCGCACGCAATTTGGCCACCGAGTTTTGCTTGTCAGTCCGGTTTGGCGCCTTCCTGACCTTAAAAACACGTAGCCCAGCCCGCTTCGTGGTCTGCTGGACGAACCACTTCGACGAATTGACCTTTTTGGCCACGTCTCGGGTGGAAAGGTTCGGGTTATTCTTAAAGTTCTGCCTTATCTTCCGCGCCTTCTCTGGGTATTCCGTTTTCGGGTTTCGGCCGCTTCTAGCGCGCCGCTCGATGGTCTTCGTCTCTTGGAACATCTTCACAACGCAGGACACGGTGGAATGGTGGATTCCAAGCCTTTTGCCGATCCATCTGTGCGACTGACCAGGATTATCGATCACCGCGCCCAAGATTTGCTGGCGTAGCTCTTCTTGTTTTGAATGCATCTTGAAAACTACTTGACAGATTTTGCACACATTAGCATAACACTTTAAAATAGTGTTACCCAAAATTTCATTAATTTTTACCCACGCGATAAAAAATTACACCCAAAACAAGGTGTCACATTTTTTCCGAGTCCAATCTTTATTTAAGTAATTCAAGGCTGATATATTTCATATTCAAGTGATTCAGTCCTGAATCACATCATATTTAGGTGATTCAGGCCTGATTCACTTCACATTTAAGTAATTCAAGTCAGATCCACTTCATTTTCAAGTGATGCAGAACTGATTCATCTCAAATTCAGTGATTCAGGACTGACTCACCACAAATTCAAGTGGTTTAGGTTTGGTTCCCTTCATATTAATGTGATTAAGGTCTTATTCATTTCATATTCATGTCATTCAAGGCTAAATCACTTCATATTGAAGTGCTTCACTCCATATTTAAGTGATTTAGATTAACTTCATAGTCAAGTGAAACAGGACTCTCAAGTGATTTAAGACTAATTCGTCAGAAATTCAAGTGATTTAGGTCTGGTTCACTTCATATTCATGTGGTTATTGTCTTAATAATTTTATATTCATGTCTTTCAAGCAGGGATGCAATTCTCCTCGGTGCAAGCAGGGTGCTTAGTGAAATTTTACACCACACATTGGCAAACGCAAACTCACTCGAGAGATTTTTGTTTTGCTTCCACTCTCTGCTAGATATCACAAGTTGAGTGACACCAAAGTGTATATCGTTTGCACCCTCACCACGCAACAGCCCGGAGCGTGTGAGTGATCTCTGAGGACCACCGAAGAGAGCAGAATTATTTAACCGGGGAGAGTCTCCCTGGTGAAAACCTTCATTGTTAGTTTTATACCGCAACACTTGAATTTGAACATTTTTACTATATTACTGATTTCGTAATGTTCTTTTTCTTCTTCTCGGCGTATCCAAGCTTATTGCTTATCGCAATAAGTTTATTACAAGGCTCTGACCTTAGTGTTCTAGACGCACTTCCACAGTTATTAACTTGAGAGCTTTTGAAGCCAATCACCAATGCATGAATTTGTATATTGTGTGTCAAGCACAATGATACTCTTATGCCCAGGGAAGTCGAGATTTTTTTAAGTCGACTGGACTGGGAACCAAACCCACCGCGTCCGGATTAGAGCTGTGCGCCGCCGCGCCGATGAAATTTTTCACCGTGTATGCATCCACTCAGTTATGTTCATTAGCCCTTTAGAAATCTGCTTCTATTACAAATGATGACGTCTCGATGCGATGTGCCATCCAGAGGGGTGCGTTTGAGACAGTGATCAGCTTTGTCGTTTCGTTCTAGCAACTACAGTGTAGATATTCGTGTTTCGACTTTCAGCAATTTCGCGAGTGAGTTTGAATTTAAATGTTATAAAATGTCCACCTTAAATGTCGTGAACATTTCCATCGCGAGTGTACATATTGATACCACAAATAATGGTAATCGAACCAGCAATGTGTGGAAAAAATTAGGTGCTCTCAAATATGTCAAAAATGGTTTTACTCATCATCTGCTTCCTGACTAAATGTTTTGCTATGCATGTCTAATCGAAGCAAAACAAAAGGCTGGTCTTAATTTGCACGAAGACAGCGTTCGAGGTATTGAGAACGATCTTGCAATCGATAGGTCGTTAACATTCTTCAAGTAAGTTTTATTTATAATGAAAAATTTTCTTAGAATTTCTTAGGTAAACATGGTAACGTCAGGTTGCATGCCTATGGATACTTTTTTCTTATTCAAATCTCTGATTGTCCTGAAATTAAAAATGGTTAAGGTAGCCTACCCCGTCGGGAATCTTGTCCAAGTAGTTTGTTCTCATGTAATTTTAAAGGGGTGAGATTGACGGCATTTCAACACGGAAAATAAAAAATCCGGCCACACGCATTTAGAATCCAGCCAAAAAACATCCCGAGGTATGAGACTACCATTCATTGAGAAATAAAATTAAATTGTAGCGAATACTGGCGAATAAAACACAACTATCTATTTATGCTTAAGTAATGTATTTAATATGGTAGGGCAAAGGTTACCTTCAAACTTTCATATTTTCTTCATGTTTAACGAATCGGTAAATTTGCTTAGTGGTATTTCATAATTTTGACAAAAATAATAGGAAATGTGCCGTCCAGACTACTAACTAGTACTAGACTAGTAAGTGACAAATTTCGAATGAAATAACTTGTCTATCCACTGAATTAACCGGTAAATCAGTGCTCAGTTGATTCTTTTTTATACGTGGTTGTAGTAATATTGTAAAAATATTGATAGTTCTGTCAATTTTACTGCTTTTAATTTGAACTTTTTTATAATTGATTTATTTTTGATCTTCAAGCTCCAAAAGGTATGTATTTTAAAGCAATTTGGATACTTGGATACTTTTAGATTCTTAAATTTTTTAATCTCAATCTTTTTAGATATTTGTTTTGAGTTTTTTGATTTTCAGATACAGGAAATGACTGCTTTGGAGGGTTTTCTTCTATTATCTTCAGAGGGGTTTTTCTAAAACTGATTCACTCATATTTTGCCAGAAGATTCACAGAGTTTAAATAGAAGGATATTGTGGCCGAGTTTCAATGTTTCTTTAAGTGTCTGAATTTTGTATTTTAAGATTTCTAAACTCTTACATTTTTTTAATTTTTCAAATTCGTAGATTTTTTCCAGATCTGAAGATATATTGATTTTTGAATTTTTAGATTTTATAATTCTTTAGATCTTAAGATTCTTGAATTTTTGGATTTTTAGATTATTATATTTTTATTTTTTGTATTTTTATGTATTTATATATTTATATATTTATTTTATTATATATTTATATTTTTATATATTTTTATTTTATATATTTCTATTTTTATTATTTAATTTTTTTTATATTTTTATATGTTTATATATTTTAATCTCTATATTTTTATATTTTAACATTTTCATTTATGTTAATTTTTTTATTTTTTTTATATATTTAGATTTTCAGATATTTCGATTTTTAGATTTTAAGATTCTCTGATTTTTAGATTAGATATTAAATTTTGACTTATTTTTATACACCAAATATTTTGATTATTAAATTTTAAGAATTAGAATTATTGAATCATTGCAATTTTATTGCAATTGAAAGATGTTTCGTTAGCTCCATCCCTTGCGCTTTTTATATTACAAGAGTGTAATATTCTACTGCACACAAAGAATAATGTTTGTTAGAATTAAAAAAAAACATTGCTAAAATTGAAAAGTTGCGCTGGTTCTTTTTCGTAGAAAGCGGATAGCTTTCACAGCAAAAACGGTCAAACTGTCAAATCAAATTTTTCCTGCTGGTACATTTAAAAGTTGAAACTTTCAAAACGAATTGTAGAACTGTCAAATCGAAACCGTGGCATCGTTGAAAATATAAGCAAATTATTTCTATTTCAAAATGAACTTTCAACCAGAAAGTGTCGTGCAATTCAAATAAAAGTGAGCTGTTGAGATTGAAATAAAAAATAGTTTTAACATAAATTGTTTTTTGAACCAATATAATTTTTAATAAGACAGCTATTTGTTTGAAAATCATTTGATTTTAAATAAAAGTGGGATATAATTAATGAAACATTATCTTTTCGTTTTGTAAACTGATTTTTCTTGTTACTGGTTCATGTTGTAAAGAACGGATATCTAACTTAATCCAAATCCTCACTCAAAAGCTACATTCGGATGATTATAATCATCTAAATATACTATGTTGGAGTCGTTTTTCGGTCGTCGTCAAGATATACCAGCATTCCTAAACACACATATAAAAAACAATTAATAAACTTATACTGCACGACGGTTCTCACAATTGGCATGAAAAAATCAGACTTAAAAGTAGCAAAGTAACGCCGGTGATTTCCAGTTCGCACATCAAAGGCGTCTTCGCTTCTGTTGCGGCCAGAGGAGTGTCGAACTCAGTGTCCCCCGTCGTTGTCGTGGCCTTTGCCTCGTACACAGCTGGCGTCGCATAGGAATTGGACTTCGAGAGCGAATTGTTGGACGATGGACCGGTCGTCGAAGGGGTTTGCTCGGACGGATTCGTAGCTCGGATCCGATTCGCTGCCGGTGAGAGATTCGTAATTGGAAGAAAGTCGACTGTTGTTATTGTTCGTTGGGGTGTTATGTTGTCTCGCCTTAAAATCCTCGACAAATCCCTTCACTAGAAAGGCGTAAAACAGAACAATATCCGTGAACAGCTTAAATGTTTTCGCGGATGGATGAAAAGAACAAGATGACTTTGACAGGTATACCCGATTCTTTTTTTTTCGCGCTTTTTGTGTTTGTGACGGTTCTACAATTTTCATGGTAAAAGAAATCACTT
Organism: Aedes koreicus; assembly: GCA_024533555.2. Classification (NCBI taxonomy): domain Eukaryota; kingdom Metazoa; phylum Arthropoda; class Insecta; order Diptera; family Culicidae; genus Aedes; species Aedes koreicus. Next base: position 31,804 of record JAHHFK020000138.1, on the reverse strand, counting down.
ATAAATTTACACACTGAACCGAAACATAACACTTTCAAATCAAACGAAGAACTTTCATTGTAGATAATTTTACTTTCAATTTGACGAAAAATAAACAAAACTTTTAATAAAACAAGGTTTATTTTTTGTGTGTGTACAGTAAAAATCAGGGTACATAATTAATAAAATGTCTATTCAGAACTTTATAATCAACTCTTCTGTTGTAAACGTCTTCAGTAAAATATTATTAATTGAATATATCATTCCTTTATTTATTATAAATAGATTCCCCTTGAAATCGAATTCGATTTCAGCCGGCGCTAAAAACTTGTCTCGTCATCTTCGTGAAGATCTACCCGCATAATCACAAACCATTCCTGGACCATTTCCCTTATTGTTGATGATCGTTTCCGGTATTGTTACGACATTTACCCTTGTAGTTGACAACTATTAACTAACAATCTAAGAATACGAAAATATGTCTTTGCAGCTAAATAATCAATATAATAATGCAAAAACAATTCAAGGAACTTAAAAATTCCACTCATCTCTTCCTCTATCAGAAAATACAATAAAGGCAAAGCTTTATTCAAACTGTCCTGACAATGATGCCAAAATATTCGATATTGTTAAGAAAGTTGTGCAAACAATAATTTTATAAAAATACAGGAATAAAAATAAACTGATGATATCCAACATATAATGTTATTTTTTATTGCGCACAATCACCATTCCTGAAAAATAAGCTTAATTCGCTCTTTTGAATCTTGCTAATTGAGGAGCTTGCATTTGCAGTTCTCAAAAAGGTGTATCTCGAAATCGAGTTGTCTCATCGGTTTGATGTCTGTGGCGATGTTCGGCAATAGAGAGAAAATATGCACAGTATAAACACATCCAGTTTAAATGGATTAAACTGTTACGCGATATGCAAGAGTTGAATGCACATTTTCAACACAATACACCAAAAATAACTGGAAGAAATCATTGTTCCTGATAGTGGGATTTTGTAACTTGTTTTTCAAAATACTTTTAAGGCAGAGAATTTCACTCGAATCTTTAAACTGCTAGTGTCATTTTAACTCAAAATTATCCAATCTTTCCAAAAAAAATACTTTTGAAACTAAAAAAACACGGAGTACATCCAAAAAGGGCCAAAACTTATTAAGTTATCAAAAAAATCAATATTAAATAAGTAATATCTTCTAAACGGTGCATCTTAGAAAAATGTTACCGGAGTACTTTTTGCTTGCAAATTTGATGTACTTTCATAAAATTAGGATGACAAACTTTTTTGACTTTTCTTAGTAGTTTTTTGAAAAATTGTAATTAAAAAATAAAAATAAAAATTTTCATTGTAACCTATTTTTCTCCAGAACAACCCACTGTGCACTAGATAGCATTTTCAATCAGCTATAACATAAGGATAATTAAAAAATTATTGACATGTAACTTTTAAGGGAAAATCTATATATTAGTTCCAAACACAAAAACCAAACTTTTTTTACCGTGCATATTTTTTTCCATATAGCACCAACAATTGTCTTAAACTTCGCCGAAGACACCAAACCAATCGGACAAACCGTTTCCGAGATACAATTTTTTGAAGATATCATGTGCATTTTTCATAGGCCTTTCTCATAAGTAAGGTTAGATTCAAAATGGCGAACCAAGTATGCAAAACGGCGTTTTTCTTCCCCAAAAACTTGTATGCAAGGTTTCATGCAAATCAAAAAATACAATAAATAAAAACTGGAAAAATTTCCCACTAGTTCGTGGAATCGCTCCGATTCAAAATTGATCGGCGCACAGGTCTACTCCGGATTGGTAGTTCCGTGCCTTTACCGACTAGGCTATTTGAGGCCCCTATTTCATAATGTTCATCCCGTTTACTAGCCATTTTTTCTTAATGTTTAGATCAAGGTTTCACTCACGTCAGTGAGGTGGAGTGCTGTTTTGCTCTTTCACTCTACGTCGTTCACACTGCAGTGAGTGTATGAACGCTCAGTCAGCTAACTGTCAATTTTCTCGCTCTCCCGTGCTGTGTCGAACAATCTCTACTGTGGTGCAGGAGAAAATCTCCGTAGAGACTGTGTGCGATACACCAAAGAGTGCAAGAAATGTGCACCCGGGTGATTCTCCCCAAAGAAATCGCAACCCTGCTTTCAAGGCTGATTCACTTCATATTCAAGTGATTCAATGCTGCATATTCAAGAGATTCAAGGCTGACTCACTTCATATTCAAGTGATTCAGGCCTGATTTACTTCACATTCAAATGATTCGGGCCTGATTTTATTCATATTCAAGTAATTCAGGACGGCCTCATTTCAAATTCAAGTGATTCAGGACTGAATCAGAACACATTCGATGTCTGGTTCACTTCACACACAGAGAACAAACAGATGATGCTTGAGACTAACATACAGTGCTGGACAAAAGAAATCATACGATACCGATACAGAGGAACCAGTGCCAGCACTGAGGAAAAAAAAGTCGATTCCGAGGTGGTTCGATTTCTGTTTTATAGGGTGTTCCGATCAAAACTTGGTCAAACAGTAATGTGTGTGAGTCGATCAAAGTTTTTATTCATTAGTCTTTTTTTTTCTTTTTCTTTTTCAAGTTCAGTTAATACAGAATACAGGAAAAATATTCAGTTAAGGCTATTTTTTACCGAATGCGAATTGCCGAGAATTTCGTTTAACACCTGCCATAAGATTTCGTACAGTCTCCTTGTCCACTTTGTTAGCCGCAGAACGCCAGTTTGCCTGGCTCTGGCGTTTTAGGAGGGTTCTTGTCCTTGGGCACCCCTTGAACGTTGTTGGCAGCATACCATTCCATGGCCTTTTTTCCGTAATGGCAAGATGCCAAATCCGGCCAAAATAGAACGGAACAACTGTGTCGCTTCAGGAAAGGCAGTAGACGTTTTTGTAGGCACTCGCTCAGATAAATTTCCTGGTTGAAGGTTCCGGTCGCAATGTAAACGTTGCTCTTCAAGCCACAGGTAGAGATGGCCTGCCACACCAGATATTTATTCGCGAACTTTGACAGTTTAATGTGCTTGAAAATATTTGCCACCTTTCCCCGTCCAGTTGCCGTATAAAATTCCAGTCCAGGAAGCTGTTTAAAGTCTGCCTTGACGTAAGTTTCATCGTCCTGTACCACGCAATTAAACTTCGTCAGCATCGTCGTGTACAACTTTCGCGATCGTGCTTTGTCCGACGTGTTTTGTTTATCGTCGCGATTTGGAGTTACCACTTTCTTGTAAGTCGACAGTCCAGCTCGTTTTTAGCTCTATCCACGGTTGAAGGCGTCACTCCCAGCTTCTTTGCGACATCTCGGGCGGAGAGGTTGGGGTTCCGCTCGAAACAGCGGGCAACTCTTTTTGTCGTCGCTGTGGCCTCCGGCTTTCGATTTCCCTCGGATCCAGCTTTCCTGGCTGTCGACAAACGTTCACCGAACACGTTTAATACGTTGGTAACAGTTGATTTAGCCACATCCAGCAATTTTGCCAACTTGGAGTGAGAGTTGTTTGGATTTTTGCCGTGAACGTGCAAAATTTTGATGCGTTGCTCCTCTTCCTTCGACGACATTTTGATAACTGAAGTGCAAATCTCAAAATCAAAATAAAGGCATGATGCTACACGCACACATCTTCAGAATGAGGGGTGTGCACAATTGTTTAATGCACGATGAAAGGAAATGCGTCAAGTTTAAGTCGACCAAATTTTGATCGCAACACCCTCTATGTTCGATCCTCCACCAGAGAAAGTGCTGCGAAGTGTCCCTAAGCGATAATAAAATTAAAGCTTAAACGAGCGCCACCCCGCCACACATACAACCGTGTCATATCCCTGTTTTATGCCTGGGCTAATCCGCTTTATTCAAATGGAAGCAACAATGATAACAACGATCCTTTCTTTGTGCTCATGCAACCCGGCAATGAGCGGGGACATTGGAATCCGAAGGGACAAGGGAAATCAAATATTTCATTGAATAAAGTCGGCACTGATTGCAGAATGGCAGAGAATCGGAACGATTTGCTTTTTCCACCAAAGGAAGAACAAAAAGAACACAACAAGGCAAACAGTGACAATAAAAACAGATGCACATCACAACAGCAGGGCCGACCCGCGCACACATCCAAAGGGGACGAAAGTAGAAAGGGAAAGCGCATTTGATTATATCGATAAAATCCAATCCCATGATTGATGACTTTCAAATTAAATTGAGAGCAATAAATTATATTATTTGGTAAAATACAGAAGCTGCAAAGCTGCCCTTGCTTCGCTTTCCATTACTCTTCGGTGGAAAAAATCTGCGGAACTTGAATTCCGATTGCAAACGAAGCGAGAAGATACATGTATAATCACAGTAGGCAGTCTATTTTGTAGAGTAAAATGTTCGGTAGACGGTTGGACTAATCGATCAATGCGAAATCCAAATTACATTAAATGGCTCCGATGGCTTTCCGTGCTCAGGGGTGGTTGGGGTGAAATCGGGTCTTGAAAAAGTGAAAAAGTGTATTATGAAAAGAGTAAATTATGGAACTCTTACACTCAGCGAAATATACATTCGATATTCATAAGATGTTTTGCCACAAGCATCATTATGAATTTCTTTAATCTTATGAAATCTAATGATGTTGAAAAAATAAAGATTATGGAGCAACCTGGAATCGTGAAGCTAAAAATGGAGAATTTTCTTTAAGTGCATAACAAAGAGACTTGTTTATAGGGGCTTCAAATGGTGAGTTGACAACTTCGAAGGAGGATGCGGCTGACCTCTCGTCCTCACAAGTTCCTACCTCACGCCTCCACGAGTCATATGATCACAAAAGACTGCCAGCTGAAACATGGAGATGCTGGTTGGCGTAGCCTGGGCAATGTTGTCAATCTGACAATAGCGAAGTGAGGGGGTGCGACTGAAGATCGTGTACCTTTAAATCATATTGTATATTTCCCATTCTCATTTTATCAATAATTTCAGCACGCTTTGGAAACATTTTTGCATTCCAAAACCATGTTAGAGCCGGGAGCAATACGACGGGCATCAAATGCTCAATTTGTTTTTCAGCATTTCAGCATTACACTTAATTTAAAATTGCACTTCTGAATTTCAACTACTGTATTCATAAAAGACTGGCATGTGCTTATAAGCAATGTAAGATTATATTTTAATACTATGTTTAGTGGCATTATGGTAAGATAAGCCATTTATTTCAGGAATCATCAAACCGGACTCTTCGTTCACTCCAATTGCTATCTTTGAAATGTTACTAGGACAGTATAAAAAAAATTTTACTACATGTCTTTTAAAACAATATCTTTTATTGAAATTTTATCTTCGATATTTGGAATGATCTATTCTGTTTTCAGCTTTTCCAGGACAAGAAGGATATTATTTAATTCATATCTAATTTTTATTTATTTTTCAGTAACAATCCATTGGTAGTATCATTCAAGTTTGAAATTTGAATAAATTGGCATGTTTGTCTTTAATGATATCCTAATATTTTGTGTACAAAACATACTAAATATTAAATAACATATAACGGGGAAAGGGAGGGACCATCAGGGCACCCAAGTGAAACGATTTGGATAGGGAGCATGGGACTGCCTCCTTCCTATTGTTAACATTACGTGGAACGAGGGCGGGCTCTTCAACCCCATCTATTGGATTTATTCTGTCAATCGAGGGCTCGATTCTAGTGCTATGAGTGTGAACTTGTTTTTGAAAGGAGATTCTCTTCCCTATATCCGTGGGTTTCGCGTAAGTGTCTCTGCTTACGGGCCCGCCCTAACATTTTTGGCCCTTCATACAGAAGCTTGATGATCACAAACAACAATCGAGTCCTGATCAAATCGTTTTTCAGATTATTCCACTGCTATGGAAAGTTACCTTGCTACAATAGATGGTAGTTTTATATCATCATCATCATAACAAAAAGACTTGTTTATAGAAAGGAGAACTGATTGATTTATTTTGAAGGCACGTCTCTTCACTTTAATAAAAAAAAATAACATATGAATACGGTCCGTCATTAGCTCTTCGACGAAACTTTGTCCTGATGTTTGAACAGGAGCGTTGTACAGCTACTTAATCGATTTGGCGAATGCATCTTTTGATTCTATCAGTCAGTTGTTTATCTGGCTCTCCAGTAGTTTTTTTTTTAAACCAGCGAACTCAAATATCTAATAAACTCTTCAATCGAGTGACACTGGGGCATTGTTGGATTGCCGGTTTTTGGTACATATGGGATGTTTTGGCATTCCAGGAAGGCTTGTGTTTTTCTCACATAATGTGACGACGCTTTCTCCGGCAAAAACACGTAATTTCCATCTGCATGATATGTTTGAAGGAATGGAATCAATATTTTCTTCAAACATTGATTTTGGTACACTTCTTGATTAATTGCCAAACCACTGGGCTTGAACCATTTCTTTTGACAGACTATTTTTATCTACTTCAACGTCTAGCAGATGTCAGGTTGCGTAGTCTTGAACTTTGTTGGTCTCCCACTACCACTCCTACGTGCTGTTCCTGAGGATGCCAGGATACAATAGATGGTTGAAACTGGAACATTGTCGGTTCTAAAATGGTTCACAGTGAACTTTTTCCCGTGATTTATGTTCGTATGATAGAACTGTACAATCCGCTCGCGTAATGCTTCTTGCCTCGACGGCATTTTGAGCACAACTGATCAAGTAGAAACAAAACAAAACATGCGATTATGTTGGGGTGACAGAGAGCATTTGATGAAGTTTGTCAGAAGCAGATAATTCCTCATTCCATGCGAAGCGCTAGGAGTGGACGGTAATTTATTGCTAGAACGAATAGACATGAAGAGAAAGTGTATTGATAGTTCCGTATAGGGCAACGGCAGGCTTTGAAAATTGAAAGATACAAGTTTGAAAACGAGCGGAGGGCATTATTGAACGGTAGTATCCGATCAGGCACATAACCCTTTACCATACTACCCCATGCAGGGTAGGCAAGAAGAGGAAATCCCCTGCATGGGGTAGTAATCCTGCTGGTGCGATTTTTAGGAGCAATATTGTGGATAAAACGACGAATATAAGCTACTAACCGAACGAGCAAAGTGAACGACGATCGAAGGATGAAGATTTCGTTCGGATGCTTTGCACGAGCAGGCATTACGACAGCAATTCTCTCTTCCAAAAGTGAATGGTCGAAATCGAGTTGATGTGGTGAATTATTCGGCCACATGGAACAGTCTTGACGTATCCAATGTGGAACTTCAAACCAAAGCGCTTCGTACTTCAACTGTGCAGGCATCATCCCACGAGAAATGATATCCGCTGGATTTTCTGTACCAGACACATGGTTCCATACGCCGTTCTTGGTTATGTGCTGGATTTCCGAAACGCGGTTGGCGACGAAGATTTGCCACCGAGAGGGTGGAGATGCTAGCCAATACTGGACAATGGTAGAATCGGTCCAAAAGTACGACTGGAATGGAATCTGAATGCTGCTGCAAAAGTTTTCATACAGATGACCCAACAGAAGAGCTGCTGAGAGCTTTCTTCTTGCGCTTGAGATCTTCGAGTGGAGCAACCTTCGACTTTGCAGTAATTAGCCGAACAGTGATCGATCCATCAGTGGTAACGCAACGGAGATACAAGCATGCGCCATAAGCTTCTTGCGATGCATCGCAGAAACCATGCAATTCTAGCTTGGTTAGGTCTTGAGTGTAGGAAATACATCGAGGAACAGTGAGAGTGTCCAAAGCCAGTAGCTTACGACGATATTCGAGCCAGAAGTTCTGTAGGTCTTCAGGTAACACGTCGTCCCAATCGCATTTTTGTTTCCCCAGTGCTTGCAGAAATATTTTAGCTTGGACCACTACAGGGCCAACCAGACCAAAAGGATCGAAAATACGAGCAGATTCAGCCAGAACGGTCCTTTTGGCCAAGCGTTTTGACGGCAGATGTTGATGAATCCAGTTCAAAAGGTGTGCGTTCGTCTCGAAGATCAGAGGGAACACACGACAGAACTGCAGTGCTATTTGAGCTCCATTTTCGCAAGATGAAACCAGCCGAATTTGCAAGGGCGATCAATTCTTTCCTCCAAATTGTCTGTGCCAGTCAGAACGTCACCGACGTAAAAATCCGTTTTCACAGTCCTTGCTGCGGTTGGGTAGCAGGTTTGTCCTTCATTTCCAAAACGTTGAAAGCATTTTGTTGCTAAGTACGGTGCACAGCTCGTCCCAAGTAGCAATTCAAATGCAAATTGGTTTTATTCATGTTTTATGGTAGTTTTATCAGAGCTTTATGGAGTTCATCCGGTTTTATCAGGGCATATTCCAAGTTAAGGTGGTTTTAATTCATTAACAGTTCTTAAGAGTGATTAAAGAACACTTGAAGAAACCTCCATAAAACTACATCATTTATAAGTGTAATTCACCTTATCAGTAGTTTTATAAGACACTTGATCCCCCTCTCAAGACATCGTTTCGCAACTTGCATAAAACATGATAAAAGTTTTGTAAAAGTTTTATGACATTCTTCTTTAAGATGAATATATCTTGGGAATGCTACCATAAAACTCTCTTAGAACCTTTTGATTTTAAATAAGAGCGCATATTCTTGAGAAAAACATTATGTGAAAAATAAACAAACTGTCACAACGGACGCCCATAAAGGGCGAACACGAAATTATTGCGACACATTCAACAGGGCATAACTTTTTTACCATTGGGTAAAAATCAACCAAATTTTGCACACTTTCTCATTGATGTGTATTGTTTACATGCTGTCAAACTCGAAGTCGTGTTTTTCGATTCAACGAAAATGGAGGTGAACCAACGCGAGTCGAGAGAACAAATTCTTTCCAAACACCTGGAATTTACTGACCTGTCGCACCGGCAGTTGGGAAAAATGTTGAACATTCACCATTCAACCGTCGCCAGAGTGTTCAAGCGGTTCCAGGAGCGGTTGACGTTGGACCACTGCAAAGGAGCTGGAAGAAAACCGGGACCGGAGAACAAAAAGACGGAGGGAAAGGTGAAGCGGATGATTAAACCAAATCCTAACGTCTCAAGCCGTGATTTGGCTAAAAAGATCGGCATGTCGCAGAGTTACGTCCAGAATGCAAAGAAGAGAGCTGGACTACATACAAACAAGGTACAGAACTTCCCAAACCGCGATGAGCGGCAACAATCGATGGCTAAAACTCGAGCACGGAAGCTCTACGAGAAGATGCTGACTGTGTGATGGACGACGAAACGTATATAAAAGCCGATTTTTAGCAAATTCCGGGGTTGGAGTTTTTCACCGGCAAGAGCAAGTTCTATGTGGACGACAAATTTAAGAAGAAGAAAATGTCGAAGTTCGCCTCCAAATATCTCATTTGGCAGGCCATCTGCTCTTGCGGACTGAGGAGTGAGCCTTTCGTGACAAAGGGCACAGTAAATGGCGAGATCTACAAATCTGAGTGCCTCGAGAAGCGCCTTTTGCCGTTCTTGCAGCAGCACGACGAAGCTCCGCTATTTTGGCCAGATTTGGCATCATGCCACTATTCTAAAAGTGTCCTGGAGTGGTATGAGGCCATTTGGTTCCAAAGGACATGAATCCGCCAAACTGTCCGGAGCTGCGCCCGGTGGAGCAGTGCTGGGCAATGATGAAGCGGGAACTTCGGAAGAGCAAGAAGACAGTCAAAGACGAGAAGGACATGTTGAGAAAATGAAAAAAAAAAACTGAGAAACTGGTACCGGATGACACTGTAAAGACTTTGATGGAGGGCATCAAGCGAAAATGCGTTCAATTTTACACTCAAGGCTCCATCGATTAACTTTTTTTTTGATTTTTGAAGTAAATATATTTATAAAACTACCCTAAAATTTTGGTTTGATTCTAAACATTATAAGAAAATTGGCATGACATTTTCGGTGTCGCAATAATTTCGTGTTGGCCCTTTAGGTGGAAGAAATTAAAAACTAGCGGATCGTTCAGGCGGAAATTCAATAAAAACCTATCCAATACATGGAACACTCCTTCATCTCAGCCACCAACGACAATTTTTTTTGACCGTTCCATTGAATTCGCTGCCTACTGAGACAAACTTATCAAAAGGGTCTATGCGTTAGGCGTAAAACGAATAAAATAAAATGGTGCAATGCGTCGCCAGTTGAAAACCTAAATGCATAACACATGATATTTGATTTTATGCCAGTTGTGCAAGTTAAACCTAACGTCTCAGGTAATGCGTTATGCGGCGCACCACCGTGGAAATACAGCGCAGTACTTTTGACGTAAGGTTTAATATGCACTACGATTGTAAATGGTTGTGTTAATGTTGAATTCTCACGAGTCGTGCATTTCAGTTCCCAATAGGCTACACAATATTTATACTCGTTGCAAGTAAAAATTAGTAAATATATCATCTGAACAAAAATCGATTTTTCCCATGATCCGCACGTTTAATCCAAAGTCGGAAGTAGTGCACTGGAATCGCTCTACACAGTGCACTTCTTCCAACGCTAGGTTCAGCGTACAGATCAAGAGAAAAATCATCTTTCGCTCTACTGATGTTTCAGCCATCGACGCAATATTATTATCTGTTCTTCTTCCCAAATCCATTGTTAGCATATTCAAGTTAGAGTTTTTTTTTAAATGTTTTAATCGCCTTACGTTGGTGATTAAATTCAATAAATTATAAGCTGTAATGATGAACAACAATTATGCATAGGCACTTTTGATTTGAACGTTCACATTCTCTTTGTTTATGATGTGTCTTCTCCACACTGATTTTATGGCTATCTTACGAATGACTTGTTTACCTTGAGCAATTCAAACAAGTTTTATTCAAGCGTTACTCCTCTTTTTCAAGAATAGAACAAGTAAAGATGAACTTATCGCGCTCCTAAAAAAATCTTGTTAGTCTTGTGCAAGAAATATTAGTTTTATAATCGTTTTATGGTAGTTTTAGATAAAACCATTGAAAAAATGGCGAGCGTGGCTATTCTTGATTCCCTCGGAATGGTAGCCATTACATATGTATGCAAAAAAAAACTCTCGTTTTTCCAATGCTACGAACAATTCCTGCTGTTTAAAATACTTTTTGAAACGTAAAATGGATTGTAGACACAATTTATTCAAGATCGAACAATTTATCAGCCTTGTCACCTAATTGTTGAATTTTTAAGTATTTTTTTATTTTTCAAATAAATCAATGTTCTAGCAATGATTCCCTGGCGCATTAAAATTTTCGAAATTTTATTTTATAAAACACCAATGAACTGAACGTCGCATGAAAAATTTATCAATTGCAGGCCAAAACTCATGGATTTATGGTCAATTTTACAATTAATTTACATACGTAACCACTTTGTAAAAGAAACATCATATGTATATCGATGTTTTTTTTTCTCTAAAAAGTCCCCATTCAGAAGAACGAATCCAAAAATGGAATCTTCGAAACATATTTGTGACGGACTGGAATTGTTCTTAAAGAGAAAAATCATAAAACTACCTAATCTTGTGGTAGTTTTATCATAGTTTTAAGCATGTCCTGCATGTCATTACAAATATGTACCGATAAAACTATCAAGTTTTATGCGAATCTTGGGAAATAGTCTTGAGAACCTCCTGTAGTATGGGCCTTTCTGAACTTATGAGGGTTCTATGGCTGTTTTATCGATGTTATGTAGAATATCTAGTTTTATGCGTGGTTTTATCAAATGAGTCTTGAGAACTTCTTCAAGTGTACCTTAAAATTGAATTTGTTACTTGGGCGTTCCATATGTGACCGTTGTTAGTTTGTACGTTTTGACGGGTTCATTGGGTGACCGTCTCCAATAGATGCATGTAAGGAGGAGATCTGCACGACAAACCCTAATCATCCTATAAATTTTTGCAACATCTGCAACGACTACTAATCTACGGAAGCGAAAGCGCAGCGTGATATAATGCAAATCATCTTGCACAACCGGTCCAACCATTAATCCACCGTTTAGCGCAATTCCCGATGAGGTCCTGCATGAAGCGTCAAACACGACACGAAGTTTTGTGGTTGTGCTATCAGGCTTCAATATGGCATGATGTGGCAAATAGCACACTGGCTCTTCAATTTCAGAAAGTTCCTCCATATGACCCATGGCCAAGTACTCGTCGATGAAATCACAGTAAAGATCCTTCAATTTACTGTTTGTGGTGAACCGACGCTCGAGCCCATAGAAACGTTTAAGAGCGCTAGTTTTCGAATCGCCATGCTGCTGGATAACAGCTTCTTTTTTCGGAAGTGTAACTACGAACCTACCATCCTTATCTCGTGTCGTAGTTCGACCAAAGAATTCCTCACACATCGATTCCTCTACAGACAGCGTGCTTCTGTTGTTGCAGGTTTCCAGTTCCCAACATTTGGTCAAAAGTTCCTCCAGATCGAGTGTAGCACACGGATGCGCCACAGTTCGCGATGGAGTCAGAGAATGTCCAGGTACGCGCCCAGATACAACCCAGCCGAAGACTGTTTCTTGAAGCGTGGGTCCTTCATCGAAGAGCTTTATTCTACCGTCAGCCAAGAGGTCGTGATAGTATTCAGCACCAATAATGAGTTCTATCGGACCAGGTTCGAAAAACTCCGGATCCGGATCCGTTTATTAGCAGCATGATACTATGCTATATTCCCGTTTGGTGGAGGAAGGTAAGACATATTTTCATACCCAAGAACGGCAAAAGGGATAAAACACTAGCTAAGGCATACAGACCCATAAGTCTTACCTCCATAATATTAAAAATAATGGAAAAAATATTGGATGATCATATTAAAAGCTCGCTGAAGTACGAGCTGAACAAGTTACAAATTGCCTATTCAAAAGGCAAGTCAACGATAACAGAGGTTCCAACCCGGGATATCCCGGGACAAAAAATCCCGGGGACTTGAAAAATTCGGGATTTCCCGAGTCCCGGGATAATATTTTTCACCGTATCGAAAATCCAGGGACTCCCGGGACACACATTTCTTACATATTTTTTACCTCTTGGATGAAATCACGATAATAATCAACGAACGGCGCCAAAAGGAAATAATAACAGCGATGAATTTCCTTCAAGGTCTTCTTCCGTTGTCAACGCAAGTGCCAGCAGAACTGGAAAGCTCATCGAAAACGCAAATGATTGAGTTCATCAAGCAACTGGGAGTTCGATTGTTGCAAGACTGCCAAAGACAGACCGATGATGATGCTGCCGAGTTGAATGCTGGATTGTCCTGTATGCATGACGATTCAGGATCGACACCATCGAGCATGCGTGAAGAACTGGAATCGGCTATAAAGGAATATGCCAACCCGTCCCAGACTGATTCGGCAATGATTGATTTTTCAAAAGTAATTGCGAAAGAGCTGTCACTTTTTGAGCTAAATACATGGTAAGTTGAGCCCGAATCTTGAAATCATTTTCGGCGGCTAAAAATCAATCAAACCAACGTCAACCGATAGCGAGCGCATCTGTTCGAACTTCGGAAATATCTGTTCTAAAAAGTGAACCTCACTGTCCGATGAAAGCAATAACAATTTGCTTCTTGAAGTCGTATTTTAAGAGAACGAATTCAACTTGATAAGACCAGTTACTTGAATTGAACCATTAATTTTTTTATTGGTGAATAAAACATATTCCTAACCACAAAATTGCGTTTTTAAGCAGATTGTAAAATTTCAATGGACAAGCAACAAATTTTATCCCGAATCCCGGGACAAGCAAATTGGTCGGCAAATGGAACCTCTACTCTGCACACGTTGACACAAAAAAAATGAAAAAAAGCATCGAACACAAGGAAGTGGCCTTTTGTACATTCCTTGACATTGGAGGTGCTTTTGATAATGCTTCACATTCTCTAGATAAGGCGAATCAATAGTTGAAGTAAGTACATCAAAGGGCTGTGCGCAAGGAGGTGTGATCAACATTTTCAAGTATCTTGAAATGGCCACCATCCGTGTTACTGAAGCCCAGATCAACGAAGCAAATATTCATCACTGCATCAAATTCGACTAAACACCAATAACCATTTCCTATTGTATCCCAATTTGTCTCCTAGTGTGAATAGAGACCTACAAATTCACCCGGGACGACGGCAGCGAAAACAACAACCAATAACGATTATCGATTACGTTAAACGAAACTGTTACATAACCCCCCGGAATCGTCGGTCGCAAGAACTATTGAACCCGCAGCGCAGCATCGCCGCAGTGCAGCAACCACAATCGCAAATGGGTGTTGTTATGCTAATAAAAATTTAAACCACTCAACTTCTGAGAATGCGATGTAACCGAATCGGCAATCGGTGCTGCGGAATGGTGGTTGGTTCGGTTCACCGACAATCGTAACACCGAAGAGCACCCACCGCAGAGGGAACGCAAATATACCCATATAATATGTGTGTGAGCACGACGATGATGTCGAATTGAAATTAGATCGTTTCGTGTAGGTACCTTCTCCACATATCTACATACGAACAGGAACACTTATGGTGAGCTCGTTTTCGAGGATGTAATACTGCGCTCCAGTGGCAATAACCGTTTTTTTCTTCCTTTCGTTGAATGGTTTCCAGAAGACAATTGCCCTTGGTAGGGATGTTATGCGGGGGAGCTATGAGAGTCGATTGCGATCAGGATCGGATCCAATATGAAGCGATAAAACTGCGGGATACTCAGATAAAATAATCATTACCAGACGAAAACAATTTTTTCGGTGCATGTGTGGTGGTTGGAATTTGCTTAAATAAATTGGTGAAATGAAACTACGACCGAAGGCCAATGAAGCGATAACATTGAAAGAAAATCAGATCGAAGAGATCAAAGTCGCATAATTCGCATTTTTGTATGTAGATTAGCAATTCCATCCAAATCCAATCCAAATCCAAATCCAATCCAAATCCAATCCAAATCCAATCCAAATCCAATCCAAATCCAATCCAAATCCAATCCAAATCCAATCCAAATCCAATCCAAAATCCAAATCCAATCCAAATCCAATCCAAATCCAATCCAAATCCAATCCAAATCCAATCCAAATCCAATCCAAATCCAATCCAAATCCAATCCAAATCCAATCCAAATCCAATCCAAATCCAATCCAAATCCAATCCAAATCCAATCCAAATCCAATCCAAATCCAATCCAAATCCAATCCAAATCCAATCCAAATCCAATCCAAATCCAATCCAAATCCAATCCAAATCCAATCCAAATCCAATCCAAATCCAATCCAATGCCAATCCAAATCCAATCCAAATCCAATCCAAATCCAATCCAAATCCAATCCAAATCCAATCCAAATAAAAAAACTCCTGGATTCTGGATGTCCTCTCAAGCATCACTCAAAATGTCATCGAAGTTATAGGCATTATCAAGTCAAGGTCCAAATCCAAGCAGCCTTCATAAAACCATTCTTTGTGCTATAATCTGGCTACGATGAAACACACATCTTGACAAAGTGGAACAAGTTGTAGGGAAAATTTTATTGAATCGTCCATCCCGCACCGCACCAGCACATAATCATTGTCCAAAAACATGTCCCCATGGCCAGCTATTCCAAATAAATCAACTTTGTTCAACCCCCGCCTACATGTTGCGAACAATAGTGGTATGCCCGGGCGTCCGTTTTCGTTGCATAAATTTCAACCGTCATCAATCAGATATTTTCTCCGTGTACTCATTTTTTTTCGTTCATCGGCGTCGCTATTCAAAGCTGAAAATCAACATTTCTGGGTCCAATGATGCAGCCCAATTTCAGACATTCACGCGCGTGAAAACACTGTCGCACAGGGGGAAAATCAACAAACCCAACGTCCGTCCGTGCCGTGTGACCTTTCGACGTCATCCAGCTGGTCCCATAAGCACTAAAGCCACTGGATTTAGGGTGCGGCACCATAATCGCCAGCGTCGCTTCCCATGGTGCGGCTTTCTCACCATTTGCTTTTGTCGGAAATTGGTCGCATTTTCCGATGTAGCGCATCACTCTATGCATTGATGATGATGATGACGTATGCTATGTTTGGGACAGCAGATGGGCGGGTACACCCGATGCTGCATCATTCACGTTTTGACAAATATTTTTTCTGCTCCTTTTTACAGGGAAACTCACCATCCATCCCGCCACAACACTGTGGAGAGTGGATCGATAGTGTTTGCTGATCTCTTCGCAAGCGGATGTGCTGATAGCGGAACATTTTAATAAAATTATGACAATATGTAGCTATTGGCTCGTTCGTCAAGATTGGTTGGTAGTTTTTTGTGTGAGTAGGGTATAGAATAGCACTTGAGCATGAGTGTCCATTTCCGTCATTTTGGTGAGACACTTCTAGCGTCACATTTGAAACGTCATATTTCGTTGATCGATTCCTTCATCGACTTTCTCGCCTATGGGACGGCAGCAAAAGCATTTTCCACAGAATTTATTGTTCAATGTACAAGTTAACAACATTTTTTTTAACCTAAGCTGCTAGCGAAAAATTCAATTATTTAGCCGTATTGAAGTCGAAACCTGGCGAGTGTGAGCTTTTTAGTGGAATACCTGTAACTAGGAATTTGTTTACCTTAAGTGACTTTGCTATCGCAATGAGTTCATCGTTCGTCACCGTCACCACGTCTCCAACACCCGTTATGCTGTTAACAATGCCTACGTTCCGACTGGGCCGTCCATCCCCCCAACACTATGACAGCGTTATGGTCTGGGAAACTGGAACGCTGGCCATGGGACAAATCTAGGGCGGCGGGAGAACTAGGCTCGTGGCTCGAAAAGAGTCCCCCAATCATTATCTGAAGCAGCTCAAAGGTAACTGAGTATACCTGAATCGATGACGCTCGCAGAGTAACTATCGTCCGTATCATTTACTTTAGCTTTCAAATGAATTTTTACGTCCTTAAACAACGTAAACTCTACACGAATATTCTAATCAATCTTGGACGCAACACTTATAATTGTTACACACTTCTGGAAACAGGCAAGAGCGTCACACAGAAGCCTGGTTCCGGCCGCTCGACAGTGATGTGCGACCGTAAACACGGGGCCCGTAACGGTGGGCAAGGTGGCTTCTTTGTTCTGCGCCTTGGGCCGAGAGGTTTGTAGAACTGGACATTGTTAAGCGGAAGTGTCAGTCGCGGCCGCCGGGTCCGAGTAGCAGCCAATCACCCGGAAGGAGCGTTTGAAGGTGATGGAGAAAAACATATTTCCGGCGAATAACGACATCGTGGTCATAATGGATGATGAGACATTCTTGACCCTGGATGGCAACGACTCGTAGGGGACCGGGTACTGTAAGTCCCTTACCAAGGAAGTAAGCGTTGCGTTAATGTCAAATAGATCTCCCACATCATATTCCAGAAGCAGGCCCTTCTGAGGCTGACGCTTATCGGGAAGGGAATGTCCAAGTCGCTGTTCTTTTCTTTGGGGCTTGCGGTGAACGGGGAGCTATACAGCATGAAGTGCCTGCCGGAAGTTGCGCCATCATTCACGCGTGTGTATCACGTATCACGCGAAGGAGGATAGTGTCGTTTAGGCGTACCTGACATCGGCCCATTATACCGGGCTTCAAATGGTGAGTTGACAACTTCGAAGGGGGGTGCGACCGACCTCCAGTCCTCACAAGTTCCTACCTCATGCCTCCACGAGTTATACGATCACAAAAAAACTGCCAGCTGAATTATAAAGACGCTGGTTGGCGTAGCCTGGGCAATGTTGTCATTTTGACAATAGCGAATTGAGGGGATGCGACTGAAGATCGTGTACCTATAAATCAATTTCTATTGCCTTATCGGCAAATCATCTAATATAATTTTCCTTCTCATTTAATTAATAATTTCAGCAGGCTTTGGAATCTTTTTGTAATCCAAAACCATTTATCTCAATAGCCAGGAACAACATGACAAGCATCAAAGACTTAATTTGTTTTTCAGCATTTCCGCATAACATTTACTTTAAAATTGCACTTCTGAACTTCAATTTCTATGTTCATAAAAGACTGACATGCGCTTATGATTAGTATGGGAGTGTATTTAAATATTTTCTTTAGTGGTATAATGATTAAATCGTACAAACAACGCGGGGAACAATTGGAACGCTCGCTAAAACAGCGTTCCAGGCAATCTTTCGCCGAAATGGTGAAAAAAGCCACACCATCACCCGATGCCAATACAAATCCCTTTGCTCCTCTGTCAGATGACGAGTCTGACTTTGATTTGGCTGAAGAGGGAACATCGTGCAGTTTTCCGGAAGGTGCCCCACGGAAGCGAAGACGCGTCCGCCCACGGAAAGTTGCTGAAAAGAAGCCCGAGACCAGCATGCCTACTTCAAAAAAAGGTGGGAAAAAGGAAAATCCAATTCCTCCTGGTTTTCGTAGTACTAACTACACCCAGGACTTTCCATCTCTCCCGGGGACATCCAAAAGCCCTGATGCCCCGCTTTTAAGAACAGAAGCCCCCTCCTCAAGCGGGCTGTTTTCATTTGATAACATTGTCGAAGGTATCTTCAAGTACCTCGAAATTTCTGACCCTCTCAAAAGCATTGTATTGGCAATGCTTCCCACAGTGAAGACTTTCTTGAAGCAATTGACAATTAAGTGGCCCCTCCTTGCAGCTATCATTTCCTTCGATGGATAATTTTCCAAATGAGGTCGGGGATTTGATCACTGTTCTGCAGTGGAATTGTCGAAGTTTTGTTCCTAAATTGGAATCTTTCAAATTGTTGGCTCACAATACCGGTTGTGATGCATTTGCTATTTGTGAAACATGGCTCTCTCCCGAAATCGATCTTCCGTTTCATGATTTCAACATTATTCGTCTTGATCGTGAGGATTCACGTGGAGGAGGAGTACTTTTGGGGATCAAAAAGTGCTACTCCTTCTATAGAGTGAATTTTCCTCCTATTCCAGGTATTGAAGTTGTCGCATGTCAGGCTGTTATTAAAAATAAAAGCCTTTGCATTGCTTCCGTTTATATTCCTCCTAGAGCCTCAATGAACCAGAAACAACTTTCAGATATTTGTTCGGTTCTTCCTGCTCCGCGGTTGGTCATGGGAGATTTTAACTCTCACGGTCAGGCTGGGGAGAACTGTACGACGACAACCGGTCTTCTTTGATATATGACCTCTGTGACAACTTCAATATGACCGTTCTCAACAATGTAGAAATTACACGCTTGGCTAGTCCATCCTCACTTGGTAGTAGGTTAGACCTCACACTTTGTTCCAATTCATTATCGTTGGATTGCACATGGGATGTGATTCAAGATCCCCACGGTAGTGATCACTTGCCCATAAAAATTTCGATTGCCACCGGGTTCAATCCGTCGGAATCCATCAACGTCGCGTATGATCTTACCCGTTACATCGATTGGACAAAGTTCAGGACAGCAGTAGAGGAAGCCGTAACGACGGTAGAAGAGCTTCCACCGCTGGAGGAATATAACTTCCTCTCCAACCTGATCTTAGACAGCGCGCTTCAAGCTCAAACTCGACCAGTTCCAGGAACGTCATTTCGTAGGAAACCTCCTTCTCCATGGTGGGATCAACAGTGCACCGAGGTTTACCGTAAAAAGGCCGACGCGTTTAAAGTTTTCCGTAGACGTGGAACACCTGAGCACTTCGAAGTATACACGGCTCTCGAACGCGGACTTAAGTGTCTCATCAAGGCCAAGAAACGCGGTTACTGGCGAAGATTCGTGGACGGGCTATCGCGTGAGACGTCGATGAGTACTCTTTGGAACACGGCGCGAAGATTGCGTAACCGAACTACGACGAACAACGAGAGCGAAGAGTACTCGGACCAATGGATCCTCAAGTTCGCGCGAAAAGTTTGTCCAGATTCTGTGCCGGCACGGATGATTCCTCGCGAAACCACGAATTCGATAGATGAGAACAGCCAACCTTTTTCAATGGTAGAGTTCTCTCTCGCACTCCTTTCGTGTGGCAATACGGCTCCAGGGGCTGATAGGATCAAGTTCAACTTGCTTAAGAACCTCCCAGACGTCGCTAAGAGGCGCATGTTGTACTTGTTTAATCAGTTTCTGGAACTCAACATTGTACCGGATGATTGGAGACGGGTGAGAGTTATAGCCATTCAAAAACCTGGTAAACCCGCGTCCGACCACAACTCCTATCGACCCATCGCGATGTTATCTTGTATTCGAAAGTTGTTGGAGAAAATGATCCTCTTCCGTCTGGACAAATGGGTTGAGACGAATAACCTGCTTTCAGATACTCAATATGGTTTCCGTAGGGGTAAGGGAACGAACGACTGTCTCGCGTTGCTTTCCACAGATATTCAGTTAGCTTTTGCTAAAAAAGAGCAAATGGCTTCTGTATTCTTGGACATAAAGGGGGCTTTTGATTCAGTATCTGTTGAAGTTCTATCAGATAAACTCCACGCTTGTGGCTTTTCACCATTAATGAACATTTTGTTGTACAATTTGCTGTCAGAGAAACATATGAGCTTCTCTCATGGAACCTCTACAGCTTCTCGATTTAGCTACATGGGTCTCCCCCAGGGATCATGTTTAAGCCCTCTTTTGTATAATGTTTATGTCAAAGACATTGACAGTTGTCTAAATGACAACTGTACGTTGAGACAACTTGCGGATGACGGCGTAGTGTCTGTCACGGGACCCAATGGGGTCGATCTGCAAGGACCTTTACAGGATACCTTAGACAATTTGTCTACTTGGGCTCTAGAGCTAGGTATCGAATTCTCTACGGAGAAAACTGAGTTGGTAGTTTTTTCAAGGAAGCATAACCCAGCACAACCGAAGCTTCAAATTTGGGGTAAGCCGATAACTCATTCAATGTCCTTTAAATATCTTGGGGTCTGGTTCGATTCAAAGTGCACCTGGAGATCCCACATTGAGTATCTGAAGCGAAAGTGCCAGCAAAGGATCAACTTTCTTCGAACAATTACCGGGACCTGGTGGGGACCACAAGGTGCACCTGGCGCATCCGCAAGATCTTCTAACGTTGTACCGGACAACGATTTTGTCGGTTATCGAATACGGTAGTTTTTGTTTTCAGTCAGCGGCTCGGTCGCACATCATAAAACTGGAACGTATTCAATATCGGTGTCTTCGTATCGCGTTAGGTTGCATGCACTCGACTCACACCATGAGTTTTGACGTGCTGGCCGGCATGTTGCCACTCTCGGATCGGTTTACAGAGTTATCTCTTCGGCTCCTCACCAGGTGTGAAGTAATGAACCCCCAGGTAATCGAAAATTTTGAGAAGCTTCTCGAGTTGAATCCTCAAACTCGCTTCATGACTTTGTACCATTTGTACATAACACAGGATGTCAGCCCTTCGCCGAACATTTCCAATCGTGTTTGCTTCTCCGATTTCGATAATTCGGTTCATTTTGATTTATCCATGAAGCAGGAGCTTCATGGAATCCCAGAGCATCATCGTCCTATGATTGCTCCGGTGATATTTGCTGCAAAGTTTGGCCAAGTTGATTCCACTAAATCGTTCTTCACTGACGGATCATTGATAGAGGAGTCAGCAGGCTTTGGTATATTTAATGAAATTTATAGCGCCAATCGTAAACTTCAAGCTCCTTGTTCCGTATATGTCGCTGAATTAGCGGCAATACACTTTACGCTAGAAATTGTTGCCTCACTAACACCGGATCAGTATTACATTTTCACGGATAGTCTCAGTTCTATAGAGTCTATTCGCTCCTTGAGGCCGGTAAAGCACTCCTCGTATTTTCTCATGAAAATACAGGAGCTTCTAAGTGCTTTATCTTCGCGTTATTTTATCATCACCTTTGTATGGGTCCCATCTCATTGTTCAATTCTGGGCAATGAGAGAGCGGACTCGCTGGCAAAGGTGGGCGCTATAGAAGGCGATATTTATGATCGACAAATCGCCTTTAATGAATTTTTTACTATTTTTCGTCAACAGTCACTCGTCAGCTGGCAGTATAAATGGAGTAAAGGAGATTTGGGGCGATGGCAACATTCTATCATCCCAAAGGTGTCGAAGAAATCTTGGTTTGGAGGGATGGATGTGGGTCGAGACTTCATTCGTGTGATGTCTCGCCTCATGTCCAATCATTATTCTTTGAACGCTCATTTATACCGTGTTGGGCTGAGCGACAGCAATCTCTGTGAATGTGGACAAGGTTACCAGGACGCAGATCACATTATTTGGTCATGTGCTGAGCATCGTGGAGTCAGATCTGAGCTTTATGATTCCCTTCGGGCTCGAGGTAGACAACCCAATGTACCGGTTCGAGATATTTTGGCTGTACGTGATCTGGAGTTTATGAAACTCATTTATGTTTTTTTGACTAACATTAGCCTTAGATTGTAGTTAGTTTAACCTGTATGTTTACTTTAAGTTTTTTTTTTCTGTGTTTGTGTGTGTGTTTTTTTTTCTCATTCTCAAAAATGTTAAAGTCAAAAGAAAACCTAAAGTTGTATAGTTATAAGTTTTTATCCAATTCCGAATTTAAAATAAACGTGCTTTGTAAACCACACTTCAAATTCCCGCCTATCTTCCCATCCATACAATTGTTATTCCTATTAACCTCGAGACGGCCGCGAGTAATCGGTTCTATCCCCTTAACATTAGTTTTAAGATAATTGATGTATATAAATATGAAAACTTGGCTCTGTAAAGTTGATTCGATTGAGCCTGTACAAATAAATGATTTAATAAAAAAAACACACACCCCCACCCAAAATAATAAATAAAAAAAAAAAAAAAAAATTTTTTTATCCTTTAAAAAAGTATACCTATTTCAGTTTTTGATCCATTTCATAAACGATCAGTTTATAAAAGCATATGATTCTGGTTAAATAGTTACACTCCTCACCATTCTCACTTGTTATGTGTGTCTGGATTATGAAATCTTGATAATGTATTATTTTATTGTTGTGTGGAGTTCCGGTTTGATAGACAATATAACCCGTGTAAGAAGTAGGATTCTCTCTATTATACAAGTTTGGATTTTGACGAATAAAGTATTAAAGACGAAACGTGTTTGTGAGTCCGTTGGAAGTCCGACCTTTTTCCACTATTCATTTGATAGTGGCGACGAGTAAAAATAAGCAAGACATTTGCTGGTGAACACGTGAGTTACCGTAGTAAATTGTGTTAGTGTTGCGCACTCCTGGTGGGTCGAGCACGTGATCGGAAAGTGAGGTTAGGATATACGGTAATATTGAAGTGACAACAAGATTACGCAGCCAGAAGAGAAACCTGGCACGTCTGGAGTTGGAAACGCAAACCCGAAAATCATCGGTACATTGGAGAATTTTGTGCCCAGTGCCGACTTCGATGATTACTTGGAGCGTGCAGAGAACTTTTTTGAACTCAGCGACATGAAAGAAGACGAATTCAAGCGGAAGGTCATCGTCCATTTCATTGGCTTGCCTGCGCTCAAAAACGAAATAAAAAAAACTTTTGATTGGTCCAAAGTTTAGCCATATGAAACTGTCTGAGATTGTCGAGATTTTCGTATTCAGTGACCGCAATAGCTACAGTCAAGCGATAGGATGTACACCTACTAGGAACGTATTCAACTTTGAGCCTAGAATAAATATGCCTACAAATAAATAAATAAATTTGTTCTATTGAATTAACTTTTATAATTTTTCTTCAACGCAACCAGTCCAGTTTTTAATGCATACGTTATGCATATATTGAAGAAACGGCCTTTGATTCTCAAATTGTAAATTCTATTGTCGATTGGCCACCACCTAATCACGGCCTTCTGAATTTCACCAATTATGATAAAAGCTGTACCCAGCTCGTGTGTATTTCTGCAAGTATGCCATTCCTAAACGTATGTAACGTCGATCCTTTCCAGCTAACCTCCTGCAGTGCTACTATGACCAGTTTATGGACCCTCAATAGGTTGAAAAGATTGCTGTTTCTTTGCAAGCAATTGATAGACTTACAGTTGTATAAAACGAGTTTCCAACCATTAGTCCGCTTTCCGCGGACCTCTTCTGTTTACAAATCGCCTCTAACAATTCTCGAGTACTTTTCCAAACAGACGTAATTGATTTTGAAAACAAAGAGGGGAAGTAAGATTCAAACGTAAATTTCTCAAAACTCTCAGCACCCTCACGGAGAGTAGTAAGGCTTGTTCGGGAAAAAATCTGGACACCCCTAAATTCGTATATCTCTGGAAATACTTCATCAACGCGTGAAATATTTCGCAGACTGATAAACGCATGTCTTTCCATAGTGTAAAATCAATTTTTGGTGATACTAAAAGTTTTTAGATCGACGATGGCGTCGAAAGAATTGTGTGCGGTAGCAATGAAAATCCGGTTCTGTCAGTAAGAAAACTTGCAAAAAAAACTTGGTTTTCCTGCAAGCACTGTCCATAACTTTCTTAAATCTTTCGATACACGTTTGACAACAGCCAGGAAGACTGGGAGCGGAACAAAAACGGATCTCATGAACCACCAGAAGGACGCGAAGGTGAAGCAAATATTGCAGAAGAGACCAGATCTTTCTGTACGTACTGTAGCTAGAAAAATAAAAATGTCCCCAACTTTCGTGCATACTTCCAAGCACCGGCAAGGTATGAAGTCGTTCAAGGTGAAAACTGTACCGAACCGTAATGAAAAGCAGAATGTAACTGCTAAAACCCGGGCTCGCAAGTAGTATCGCGAATATTTGACGAAGTTTTCCTGCGTGATAATGGACGATGAAACATATGTGCTGGAAGGCTTTAAGCAGCTTCTCGGAATGTCTTATTATACTGCCATGCAACGGAACGGCGCATAGGAGCATTTCTGGACGGAAAAAAGGCCAAGTTTCCCAAAAAATATTTGGTTTGGCAGGCAATATGCAGCTGTGGTTGAGCAAGCCAAAGCTTCATCAATAACGGAACGGTAAATAAGGAAATATAACGTGTAGAATGCCAAAAGAAGCAATTATTGCCATTCCTATACAGCCATGACGCTCCCTCGCTATTCAGGCCTGATTTGGCATCTTATCACTAAGCCAAAGATGTATTGGAATGGTATAAAGCGAATGGAGTCCATGTTGTACCGAAAGAGGCGAATCCACCTAACTGCCCGGAGTTGCGACCTATCGAGCGGTATTGGGCTCTCGTGAAGAGAGAACTCTCTCAATATAAACAACAAGCTACAACTATAGAAAAATTTCGAAAATCGTGGACAAAAGCAGCTAAATCGGTTGCAGAGAAGGCTGCACAGACCCTGCTGGCTGGAGTTAACTAAAAAATTCGTAGTTCCTTCATGCAGCCTGATTAAGTAACTGTAATTAGTTTTAAGATGACTAATAATGCACAATTAAAAAAATGAATAGAAAATGAATCTTGGATTGAACTAATTTGTGGGCGTCATCACGCCCAGCTCTGCTCGAATGATACTTCTTCGCCCTCGAATTCAACGCCGCTCAATCTCCAACAATCAAGACCTGCAACACCCAGTCCAGCTTGCGATCCTCCGACCACGTCTGCGTCCGCTACGATCGTCGAATCAATGAGTTGTGCTTCCTCTAGCCGAAACAAGAAGACAATCATCCTTGCTTCTGCAGTTATCATCTTGATTGACGACAACGGGGTTGATCACGTCGCTCGCGCTCTCCTGGACTCACGAAGCGAATGCTGTTTCACCGCTGAACGTTTTTCGCAACAAATGAAGGCTCGACGGAAGAAGGGATCGCAGGGATCGGTCCAGGGATCGCAGGGAAGCATCCACCCAAGTAAAGCTGAAATTCTCGTCTACTATCCGTTCTCGAGTTGGCGAGTACTCCACCAACGTCGAATTATTGGTTCTAAAGGGTGTCCACGATGAAATTGCCACACTATGAAATTGCTCTAACTTTTTAACTGTTGGGTAGAAATTAATGAAAATCTGGGTGGATTTAGTTCATACTGCATTATTTACATCCTGCAAGTTTTAAAGTCCTGTGATCAAAAATGGAGTCGAAAGAATAGCTCGTGCGTGATAAAATCTTGCGCATTCATCACGAGAACAAGGATCTCTCGCATCGTTCCATCGCTAAAACGTTGGGAATCGCGAATTCCACGGTGTCGCGAGTGATTAAGCGGTTCGAGGAACGGTTGACCACCGATCGGAAGCCCAGAAGTGAAGGAAAAAGTATTCCGTACAACACCAAAAATCACAACCGCGTAGTTGGGGCCTTCAACCGAAATCCGAACGCCTCCGTTCGGGATGTGGCTAAGAAGCTGCACCTAAGCCGAAGTTTTGTCCAGAAGGCCAAAACTAAGGCTGGGCTTCGAACGTTCAAGGTACAAAAGGCCCCTAATCGCGACGAGAAGCAGAACAAGTCCGCCAAAACCCGTGCCAGGAAGTTGTACCTCAACATGCTGACGAAAGTTGAATGCTGCATCATGGACGACGAAACATATGTGAAGGCCGACTTCAAACAGATCCCCGGCAACCTGTTTTTCACGGCCAAGGATAAGTTCAGCGTTCCGGAGCATGTCCGCACTCAGAAGATGTCCAAATTTGCGAAGAAATTCCTGGTTTGGCAAGCCATCTGCACGTGCGGGAAGCGGAGTGCACCTTTCGTGACCCAGGACACGATGAACGGACAGGTGTACATAAAAGAGTGCCTCCAGAAGCGGCTGCTTCCTCTCCTGAAGGCCCACAACGTCCCAACAATCTTCTGGCCGGATTTGGCCTCATGCCACTACTCCAAGGACGTGCTGAAGTGGTATGCGGACAATAAGGTCAATTTCGTGCCGAAAATGTTCAACCCTCCCAACACTCCGGAGCTCCGCCCCATCGAGAAGTACTGGGCGATTATGAAGCAGCACCTTCTTAAACGACCTAAGGTAGTGAAGACAGTCGAGAAACTGAAGAAAGTATGGGTTTACATGCAAAAAACGGTTGATTCACAGGTTGTGCAGAATCTTATGGCCGGGGTTAAGGCCAAGGTGCGGGCATTTGCGTATGGACTGTAAATAAAATACGAGTAAAATGGTAAAATGAAGCTTAATAGTTATTTCTCAATCCCTGAAAATTTTATGGCAATCGGATGAAAACTCGAATTTTGCGAATCAATTTTGTGTGTGGCAATTTCATCGTGGACACCCTTTACACAACATTTCCCACCCACCCCCCCTTGATTCCCCCCATTCATAATCACACCCCTTTTTTACACCACCCCTCTCCTGTCTCATTTAGCCGCAATTTTCTTCTATTTTTTTAAAATTCCTCGACGTATTCCTCTCGGTGACAATCTTCCAGTGTTTTTAAACTCCGTCTTTGGTTGGGTGGTAGCTGTAAAGTCCAAAATGAGTCCGTCTACCGCTCTTGTCGTTGCAAACGACGCTACAGTCGCAGATATCCTGCAGATTATGGAAAGATTTTGGACAATCGAGGAAGACAGCTCAACGACAGCGTACTCAGTCGAAAAAGCTGCCTGCGAGGAACATTTTCGCCAAACTGTAGCTCGCACCCCTGAAGGACGTTACAT
Source organism: Aedes koreicus (assembly GCA_024533555.2). Classification (NCBI taxonomy): domain Eukaryota; kingdom Metazoa; phylum Arthropoda; class Insecta; order Diptera; family Culicidae; genus Aedes; species Aedes koreicus. The sequence goes on along the minus strand of JAHHFK020000138.1, from coordinate 4,399 downwards.
TGTTCGCTTTACTTTCAAAGAAGACATTCTTGGTCAACTCAGTGACAATAATCGTACAGCTGGACGCCGATTTTATCTACTTCAAGGTCGTCTGGTCTGCAATCCCGATCTTCATCACGAGTTTAAATAAGGCGCCAAATGGACCATCGCTGAACGACGCTCTCATGATTGGACCAACCGTGCAAGATGACATTCGATCGATCACGATGCGCTCCCGAAAGCATCAAGTCATGATAGTCGCCGACGCCAAGATGATGTACCGTCAAGTTTTTGTCGACCCTCGTGACTGCCGATTTCAACTCATCGTCTGGAAACCGACACCAGAGCATCCGATGGAGACAATCGAACTGAAACCATGACGTATGGTACCGCCGGTGCTCTTTTTTTCGCTACTCGGGTACTGAATCAACGTGCCAACGACGAAGGTCATCATTTTCCCCTCGCAGCCAAGGCTCTCAAGAAAGATGTCTACGTCGACGATCTCTTTTCTGGTGGAAGCAACGCAGCGGATGTCATAGATCTCCGAAACCAAATAGACGCACTCTTAGCAAAGGGTGGATTTCAACTACGCAAGTGGGCTTTGAACTACGAAGCAGTACTCAAAGGAATTCCACCGGAGAACCGTGCAATCAAGACTTCCGTTCACTTCGATCGAGACCAGGTCATCAAAACTCTGGAGCTCTATTGGGAACCAGCTTCCGATTGTCTTCGCTACAAGACCGACTTACCATCCGACGAACGAAGAATACCAGACTATTACCAAACGTACCGCTCTTTTGCTAATCGCTCGCCTTAACGACCCGCTCGGCCTCGTAGGTCCCGTCATAACCACTGCCAAGATCTTCATGCAGAACCTATGGACACTCAAAGACGATAGTGGAGCGTCATGGGGATGGGACAAGGAACTACCGATGGAATACCAGACCCGTTGGACCAACTACCAGTCGAAACTACCTAAACTCAACGATCTTCGCATCGACCGCTGCATTCTACTATCCGCTCCCGACACCATTCAGATTCACATCTTTGCTGACGCCTCGCAGCTCGCCTATGGAGCCTGTGCCTACGTCAGGTCCACCAACGCTTCTGAAATGGTAAAGGAGCGCTCTTCTCACTGCCAAATCAAAAGTGGCACCTCTCAAAAGGCAATCGATTGCTAGACTCGAACTCTGTGCAGCCTTATTGGCAGCGCAACTATACGAAAAAGTACAGTCATCACTTCAGCTCGACGCGGAGTGTTACTTCTGGCTCGACAGCACCGTCGTACTCTGCTGGCTCGACGCGTCTCCATCATAAAGGGTGTTTCGATCAAAATTTGGTCGACTTGAACTTGACGCATTTCCTTTCATCGTGCATTAAAAAAATTTACTCAAACCCCTCATATTCAAAATGTGTGCGTGTAGCATCATGCTTCTATTTTAATTTTGAGATTAGCACTTCAGTTATCAAAAAGTTATCGTCAAAGGAAGAGAAAGCGACGCATTAAAATTTTGCACGTGCACGACGAAAATTCAAACTACTCTCACGCCAAGTTGGCGAAATTGTTGAATGTGGCTAAATAAACTGTTACCAACGTATTAAAAGTGTTCTGTGAACGTTTGTCGACAGCCAGGAAAGCTGGACTGGGGGGAAATCGAAAGCCGGAGGCCACAGCGACGACAAAAAAGAGTTGCCCGCTGTTTCGAGCGAAACCCCAACCTCTCCGTCCAAGGTGTCGCTAAGAAGCTGGGATTGGCGCCTTCAACCGTGGATAGAGCTAGAAAACGAGCTGGCCTGTCGGCTTACAAGAAAGTGGTGACTCCAAATCGCGACGATAAAAAAAAACACGTCGGCCAAAGCACGATCGCGAAAGTTGTACACGACGATGCTGACGAAGTTTGATTGCGTGGTACAGGACGATGAAACTTACGTCAAGGCAGACTTTAGACAGCTTCCTGGACAGGAATTTTATATGGCAACCGGACGAGAAACGGTGGCAGATTTTTTCAAGCACATTAGACTGTCAAAGTTCGCGAAGAAATATCTGGCGTGGCAGCCCAATCGACCAATATTGGGCCATCGTCAAGCGGAACCTTAAGAAGACTCAAAAAGCTGTTGTGAGCGATAAACAGTTCAAGGCAAACTGGCGTTCTGCGGCGAATAAAGTGGACAAGGAGATTATACAAAATCTTATGGCAGGTGTTAAACGAAAGACTCGGCAATTCGCATTCGGGTAAAAAGGAAGCTAAGCTGAATCTTTCTCCTGTATTCTGTATTAGCTGAACTTAAAAAGAAAAAGAATTTGACTTATTAGCAAAAACTTTGATCGACTCGCACACATTATTGTTTGACCAAATTTTGATCGGAACACCCTTTACATCATAGATAAAATTGTAACCCTTACTAGCCTCAAGACAACTTTGCGATACTACTTCTATCCCTAAAGGGTGTACCGTTTAAAATCCACAAGCACGGGTGTACCGTTTAAAATCTGAACGCCCTCAGAATCGACAGTTTGTTTGCATATTTACCCTTGCTCTCTTAAATTCTTCTACATTCTTCACCACTTTAAGTCGTATTAGAAGGTGTTTCTGCATAATGGCCCAGTATTTTTCTATTGGGCGCAGTTCCGGACTGTTTGGGGGGTTCAGATCTTTCGGCTCGAAATCGACATCATTCGCCTTATACCACTCAAGCACGTCCTTCGTGTAGTGGCATGATGCCAAATCCGGCCAAAAGATCTTCGGACCCCCGTGAGCCTTCAGGAGAGGGAGAAGCCGCTTTTGGAGACACTTTTCCAAATACACCTGTCCATTCATGGTGCTTGCGGTAACGAAAGGTGTAGTCCGCTTTCCGCAAGTACAAATCGCTTGTCAAATTAAGAATTTCTTGGCGAACTTCGACATCTTCTGTTTCCGGAGGTCGTTTCCGATCAACAGTCAGTCGTTCTTCTAACCGTTTTATGACCCCAGACACCGTGCCATTCGCGATTTCCAACTTTTTTTTTCCGATGTCACGATGCGACAGATCCTTATTCTCAACGTACTCGTGCAAAACTTTTTCGCACACGCACTGTTCTTTCGTCGCCATTTTGAAAACTTTTGCGCACCTGATGAAATCAACTCACAGAGTGTAAACAATACACATTAAACTATGTCTACGCAAAATTTTAATTAATTTTACCCATCGGATCAAAACTTAGAGCAAATTGAGTGTGTACGGATTTTAAACGGTCACCTTTTATAACTTAGTTCTTAGATTTGTTTATGCACATCCAAAATGACAACCTGGCTCTGTAAAGCTGATTCGATTGCTTGTGTACAAATGTATGAGCTTAATAAAAATGCATCATTTTTAATCCACAATGATTCAATCTAATTAAGACTCCCATGCTGATATAAATGTTTAAACCTATCATGCTACAATATTTCCAAAACAATGCGTTCAAACGAATTGAATTAATTTATAAAAATAATCATACGAAAAACTCACCCAAAAGTAAACCATTCCTGACCATTTCAATCACACCCCAAAAAAGAACATCTGTATCCCGATCCAGCACTTTGATTGACATAAGCAAACGAATTCTCCGTTCTTTCTCCCGTTCGAAGCTTTGCCGGCATTCTTTCCTGCAAACAGCAAAAGCTCCACTCCGAAGAAAGTGAGATCTGTGAAAAGAAGGTAGCAAATCTGTCGTCCTGTTCCCTTCGGGACGTCCAATATGCACATTGTTCACCCCACTAACACACAAAGCCGGTGCAACATAGACTGAAAGTATGACAAATTCATTTTCAAACAACCGCATTTGCATATATTTGCTGGAACGGGCAACATGAGCGGAAGAAACTATGTCGGGGGAGGTGAAAAATCTCCTCAAACGGTCAAAGCAACCAGGGCAAACATCGGCTTCACACACAGCATCGCCACACATTTTCGAACCGAGTAAGACGTCCAAGGCCTGGTAAGAAGGCTCTTCGGTGAGAGTGGGCCAACAATTTGCATAGAAAAATATTTTCCCTCGAACCTGACTGTTGCGACTCCATTGGCGACGGAAGAAGCGGGGAGAGCGGTCTGAGTGCGGCCAAGTTCAAATAGTCGGAATTGGTTGGTTGTTGGGACAGTTAGCCTCCGCAATCATCCGGCAACATCAGCAGCCAACAGGATGATGAAGTGATGTCCTCCCCGGAATGTGTGAGTCGCATTTGCTCGGACGACGATAAGAAGGCAAATTTGCTGCCAGTAGTCCGGTTGGACTGAAGAGGCAGACACCGAAGGAAAATTTATTTGCGAAGAAAGCTCTACTGTTTGCTCCACATCACATCGTGTCTTTGTCGTCGTTTGTGACAAAGTAGCTGTCAGCTCATGGGTGCCATTCGGAAGGCAGTGGATTATTCGAGCTGCTGCGCTGTCCACCCACCCG